>CM060373.1:48017723-48617723 GCA_030545235.1 Helianthus tuberosus
CTGATTTACCCTTGCCCTAATAAACTTCCTTAACCCTAAAACTTCAGCCACCAGCGCCGCCACCACCACCCGCCACCGCCAACAACCACCATCACCAACCAGTAGACACATTTCATTCAACACAAAATAGTTCAGAGGGGTAAAATAGTCATTTTGCACAGTTATTCAGAGCTTTAGCCAAACAGCACTTTCCGGCTCAGCACTTACTGGTTAAGAGCCTATTACCTAGTCAAACCTCTTACTGGTTCAGAGGTTGCCAAACAACCCCTTAATCTGAATAATTGAATATAGATGCAAAAGGTAGTAGTACTTGAAGACCTACTTGTATTTAGCACTGATAATTCCACAAATTTCTTCAGATATGCTAATGTGAAGACACCTGAGAGACACGTCCGGACCCGCCTGTACTTTACATCGGTAAGTCCAACCATCATCTAAATTAAGCTTGTTTATGTTGTAGTTTTTATTTATTTTATATGTTAATGACAGGAATCTCATATCCACTCGTTGATGAATGTCCTTCGTTACTGTAACTTGGATGAATCTCTTCAAGGGGAAGTGGGCCTCATTTGTGATAATGCTTTGGAACGCCTTTTGAAAACAAAGGAGCTTGATTACATGAGCTATATCGTATTAAGGATGTTTGAAAATATTGAGGTTGGTGTATACCAATTAAAAAAAAAAAGCAAATTAAGTTTACTCATTGTTTACTACTTAGGGGTGCTAAACGAGCTGTGTTCGCGGGTTGGCGGCTTGAACCCGACCCGAACCCAAAAATTATAAATGAACCCAAACCCAAAAATCGTGTCATACACATCAACCCCAACACGGCCCGAATATTGACGGGTTGACCCGAACACTGCCCGTTCAACCCGATTTATTTTCCTGCAAACTCATATATTAAAATAAAATTACGAAAACACACAAATATATAATACAATTACATTTAAATTAAACCAAAAAACACAAATATATAATACAATTACATTTAAGTTAAAAAATCTTGTCAATTTCTCTTTTTACGTTATAATCATGGCATAAAATACACACCCAATTTAATTTATGGCATAAAACATATTGTAAAATAATATAATATAATATAAATGGGTTAAATGGGTCAACCCGCCAACCCGACTGGGTTGGGGTTCAACCTGAAACTGACCCGAATCCGTTTGACTAAACCCAAACCCACAAATTTTGTGTTAGGTTCATGTCGTGTTTTCCGGTCGTGTCATGAATTCACACCCCTGGTTTACGTGAATAAAATTGTTCTCCCCCTTCAGGTAAATTTGGAGGACCCGAAAAGGTATCGTCTTGAGATGACTTTCAGCCGCGGTGCAGGTTTATCCCCCTTGGAGGTAATCCATTTTCAACCAAAACTAATCACCTTTTTTCATACATCTTTTTTTTCTTACTTTTTTTTTTTTTTGTAGAAAACCGACATTGAGGCAGCATCACTACACCAGGAGCACACATTACCGATAATGGGTCCGGAAAGGTTGCAGGAAGCAGGGGAATATCTTACGTTGGATAAAATGGAAGACATGGTGCGGCCGTTTGCCATGCCTGCGGAAGACTTCCCCCCGCCATCTACACCGCAGGGGTTCTCAGGTTACTTCAAAAGTGCAGGGATGTTAGAGCGTTTGGCAAACCTTTGGCCCTTTCACAAGAATGCAAATAAACACGTTGATTAGATAGATTGTCTGAAAACAAAAGACAAATCAAGTTTTGGGGTGGATTTTGTAACACTCAGAAAACTTTTTATTAACAGAAGTTTGCGGCTGGTTTAACAAGGTAAGATGCGTTGCTCTGATTTCCCTTTTATAAAGAAATGTAATTTTTTTTTTGATGTCACATGCACATTCAACTTTTTTATTAGTAAATATGTTGCAACTTTTTAATTGCAACTGAATGCTACAACTTACAAGAAAGACAAAAACAGAAATTAGTTTATGGCCAAAAGTAATGACCTACCCAAGAGTAGACGTGGGCAAAGAAAACCGGTTTGTTAACCGAAACCGTAACTGGTTAATAACCGGTACACCCATAACCGTAACCGGTTAATAACCGGTACACCCATAACCGGTTAGGGGTTGTAAACGGTTATGGATATTTAGGATAATAATCGGTTATTAACCGGTTTTTAACTGAAGTGCCGGTTAACCGAAAAAAATGAAAAAACATGAAAATAGCTGGTTAATTAACCGAAAATAACCGATTATTAACTGAATCGGTTAAAGTAATAACCGGTGAAAGTAAAATTCGAAAATAACCTCCTAAACTGGTTACCGAGCAAGTTAAGGTAATTAACTTATTTGCGCACCTCTACCCAAGAGTGTCGCGTTCTGGATATCTTGGCCTTCTATGGCCCATTCAACTACATGAAAACCCGAAATTGGTTCCAAATGCTAACCCATTTGGAAAATAGTTTTAAGGCCCAAAAGAACCGACCTAAACCAAGAGTGGCGTGCCTTGGATTTCTTATTTTATCTCTTTCTGGCCCATCTCTGAATACCTGAAATTAGTTATAAGGCCCAAAAGAAATGACTTAACCCAAGAGCACCCCTTGGGTTTTTTTATTCTTGCTTTTTGTGGCCCATTCAACTACATGCATTATGCGTACTGCGTACATAACCGATTTTAGGGTTGACAACCCCAACCCACCCAACCAATTCGGATCGGGTTGAAACCGATTCTCAACACATAAAATCCCAAACCTGTACAACCTGAACCAGTTTGGGCCAAACCGGTTTTTTGGTACACCTCTATGTATACAGTATACCTGCAATTAGTTTAAGAAAGTATCAAGTCCCCTATTTTCCTGTTTAACTTGTAAAATAAAACTTGACAATCCTCTATATACATTTGCTTGACAAACAAAATAACTAAATATTTCACTCGTAATTTCCTTTCTTTGAATGGCATCACAGCAATAATATAACTACATAAATTGCTGATGAAGTGAAAAAAACATAAATTGTAGATGATTTGCTTGCTACAGCATAAATTTAACTAGGGCTGTAAACGAACGAACCGAATGTTCAGCGAACAGTTCGTGAACCGTTCGGAGGGAAATTTGTTTACGTTCGTTCGTTTGATTAATGAACGAACATGAACAAGAATTTCCGTTCGGTTAGTTAAATGAACGAACAAAAACAAATGTCTCGTTCGTTCAATTGCGTTCGTAAACGTTCGGTAATGTGTTTGTGAATATTAGATCGTGTATGCTTGTTTATGTTGGTCATTAAAGATTTCTTTTATAATTTATTTATTTTATTTAAACTTTTTATATTCATTAATTCTTATTTATCTCCTTACACAAATAAATAAAATAGGAAACTCTATTATTCACACCAAAAAACACTATTGCCCTTCATTCAACTATTAGGCTTTCAAGGTCTAACGTCACTCCCTTTCACCATCCACCTCTAGCCACCGCCATCTTCGTCGATTTTATCTGTGTACATGAACTGTTCGTGAACACGTTCCTTTTCTTAATAAACAAACACGAACATGAGATCTGGTTCGGTAAGTGTTCATGAACCTTTCGTGAACACATTATATCCTTAACGAACGAACACGAAAAGGCCTTGTTCGTGTTCGTTCAGTTCGTTCCCTAAATTTAACTACCAAATGTCAACTTTTAATAAAATAAGATAGTCTGTTGTGTTGGGGTTTGGTGGGTTAAAATCCACTTATCCATTCATTTGCCTCTACTAACAAAGAACAAACCCATAATTCTGATATAATTAAGGTCATTTTCATCTTTTTTTTTTTTTTTTTTTTTATAATATTGTACTAGGTTATTGGTTCGCGCGTTATCACGCATATTCGCTCAATATCGATTCGGTTCATTACAGCATTGGTACGATACAAACACATGGTATACAAAATAACGAAAACGATAAATACGAACACCAGTATCGGAACCAATGTTCGAACGGTACGATCGGGTCAAATAGTCACGAACTAGTACCAATATTCGTTTATCGTCGCAGACAGAGTTGTATTAAAATGAATACATGTACCAATACCAATGTTGTTCGGTAAGGTATAGTAGTTATACGGTGTTAGTTTATCGAAAGAAGAAACAATAAAAATAAATACCAATATCGATGTCCAGTCGGTTTCTGTTATCAAACAATAAACTATAAAAATGAATACAGGTACAAGTACCGATGTTGTTTCGTACGGTATGGTAGTGAAACCGTGTCATCTTATCGAAAGCAAAAACAATATAAATAAATACCAATATTGGTACTTATATTGTTTGGTAGGTTTGGTTTGGTATGATAGCAGCATAATATATGTTCTAAATAAAATTTATATCGTGCAGTTGAAAAAAATCGGTCTCTGTTCGATTTGACATGATAATGACACAATATCTATTTTCAGTAAAATTATAGAACACAAGTTGTTGGGAACAAAAATCAAATTACATGTTATAGCAAACGAAATAAAAATCAAATTACATGTTAGTAATCCGGTCAGTATTCGTTTGTTTCGTTACGGTACCATCACTTGTTATAGCAAACGAAATTAAAAAAAACAAAAAATAAAGTTGTGATATGCCCAATAAGATTTACGTGTTTTACATAGATTGAAAACCATAAAAACGAATATATGTACCGGTTTCGATACCGATACCTGTACCGATGGGAAGAAGGTTTCAGGAAAAAAGGTTGTTGCTACCCCTGTTCAAGGTTCTTCAAGCAGGGACGTTGAAGGGTTGGATCCGGAAGAGGTTTATGTGCCTAATTGGTTGGTGAAGAATGATGACAGCTTTAAGGATGCTGCTGTTTGTGAAGATGCTCTGAGTCACATTGCTCCTCCTTCAGTTCACAAGACCATTGCTGGGATGGATGATGACTTGATGTTGTTCCGCATGATTTTGAGCACTTGTAACCTTGCTGCTATGCTTCCTCAAGGGATTGCTCGTTTTCGTCAGAGGATGCAAGAATATGAAGAGTTTTCCAACAAGAAAGATAAGATGAAATCTTCAATTGCTGTGATGAAAAAGGAGATAGCTGGGTTTGGTGAGAAAGAAGCAGTGTGGGACAAGAAGGTTAGTGATTTGACTAGGATGCATGAAATTGAGATGAGTGACTTGAAAAAGAGCTTTAAGGCCGATCGGTTGAAGCTTAAGGCTGACCGGGAAGCTTTATTTGTTCAACAGCAGGCTTTTGGTAAGGAGAAGGAGGGGTTGAAAGCTTCAGTTGCTCGTTCTACCGCTGACAATCAGTGGTTAGTTGAGCAAGGTTTCCAGCAGGTTGTTACTTACCTTCTACATTCCAAGGAGTTCAACTCTGCCCTTGGTGAAGTTTATACTAAGCTGCTCAACCTGGGGAAACACCAAGGCCTCATTGCTGGTTATAAGCTTCATGAATCCGGTCATCCTTTGGAACAATCTCCCCTGTTTCGTCCTGATGCTTCCGATATCTTTAAAGGCCCCGTTGAGCAAATGGAGAAACTAACCTACCCTTATATCCACCAAGTTTCTGCTTGTTTTGGTAAGCCTCTTACTGTGTTGCAGGACTTAAAACCGGAAGGCCTTAATGAGAAGGTCTGTGCTGAGATCTTGGGTTCTCTTTCAAAAAAGAGATCCTACTCGGGAGATAGTGATGACACCCTTTCGGGTCAACCGGATGCTCCAAAGGATGCAAGCTTGGAGGCTTCAGCGGTAGGTGGTGATGGGGGTGTGAAGGCTAAGAAGCTGAAGAAAACAAAAAGGGTCAAAGGTGAAGGTTCCGGGGTTTCCAAGTCCTCTGCTGATGCTTAATTCGTAGCTTTCTTAGCACTGAAAAACAATTTATGGTTTGTAATGTTAACTTGAACAATATTAGGTTTTCAGGAACCCTTAAGGTTCCTGTTGGTTGTGTTTAAGGCATGTATGGCCGTTTGAACCATAGTTAAACTTGCAAGTTACTAGGACTTGCCTTAACTTGTGTTTGAAAGTCTTTTAGGGCTTTCTTTGATATGGTATGATGTTTAACTATTTTCTTTGTGTTATGTTTTTGTGCCTGTTTTGTTAAGGCAGTCTGCTTGGCTTTAACCTTCCAAGCCTTTTGGCTGTCTGTTAGTAGGTTGAAGCCTTTGAGGTTTCGAGTTGTTACCCGGGAGGGTTTGAAGCCTTGAATGCTTCTTAGTTTTGTGATCTGACTTGGTTTGTATCTTTATAATTTTTTGTCTAAGTTGTATTGTTCTTTTAGATTTTCTTTGTCTTTTTGTAACTCTGTCTTTGTCGAGTTTATGTTATCCTTATGTTTTTTATACCTTAAAGGGTTCAGTGCTGCAGTCACTTAGCCTTGATATTTTTAACAAGAAGACATAGCACCTATCCTTTTTATCATTTCCTTGTTCTTCACTTGACTTTATAAGCCTGTTTGTTGAATAAATTTTAAGGCTTAGGGAACATTTGGTGTAGGCTGTTCAAACCTGTCTATGAGACAATTTTATTTTTCTTAACAAGTCTCATGGAGTTGTATTGATTTAGGAACTCACCCCTTATATAGGTTCATTCAACCCTTGAACCTATTGAGCGATGTGGCCTGGGAGCTCATCCCCTTACATGGCCCTTGCCATGGAGTTTTTTGCTAGGTTCTCAACCTGATCTTAGGATAGCAAGACAAGTTTGATAAAACAACTTCATTCATTCAAGCAATACTTGCTTTTTACAAAAGGTGTTCATATTGTTGTTCGAAATACATTTTGATACAAACCAAACTTTCCTGTCTAAACATGGAACCTTTTCAGGGTTTTGCCATTCCAAAGCCTTGGAAGCCTTTTGCCTTCTGAATCTGCTAGCTTGTAGGATCCACCCTTGTGTGCTTCGAGGATGGTATATGGACCCTCCCATTTTGGGCCAAGCTTTCCTTGATTTTCCTTTTTGCTAGCTTCATTGTTTCTGAGGACCAGGTCCCCTGGCTTGAATCGTTCATTCTTGACTTTCTTGTTGTAGTAGGCTTCCATTTTTTGCTTGTATTTGGATTCTTGGATTGCGGCTTGATCTCGTGCTTCCTCTAGGAGTTGTAAATTCAACATGGTCTCTTTTTGGTTTGTTTCGGGATCCATGTTGACGATTCGCTGGGTTACAACTCCTATCTCAGCGGGGATCACAGCCTCGGACCCAAATACCAAGCTATAGGGTGTTTTCTTATGGCTTGTTTTTTCGGTTGTTCTAATTGCCCATAGGACACTAGGCAATTCTTCAAGCCAGTTGCTTTCATATCTTCCCAGTCTTGTCTTGATACCTTCCACTATGCTTCTATTCGTCCTTTCCACCTGACCGTTTGATTGCGGATAAGCCACTGAGCTAAAAACCTGGTCGATTATGTATTCCTTGCACCAAACGTTGAAAGGCTTCTCAGCAAATTGCCTTCCGTTATCAGTGACAAGTACTCCCGGCAATCCATAACGGCAAATGATGTTTTCCCAAACAAAGTCAATGACCTGCTTTCCCGTGATCTTAGCAAGTGGTTTGACTTCGGGCCATTTGGTGAAATAATCTATTGCTACCAGCAAGAAGTTTACTCCTCCTTTGCTTGGGGGAAATGGGCCAACAATGTCCATTCCCCATTTATGGAATGGCCATGCCGAGGTTATTGGGACCAAGTCATGCTTGGGAATTTTTGGGATTGGTGCATGAATCTGGCAAGCATTACATTTCTTTAACTGTTCAGCTGTATCACGATGCATTGAGGGCCAGAAATACCCAAGGTTCTTGAGCTTTGCAACCACCGACCTAGCTCCAAAGTGAGCTCCGCATATACCTTCGTGAATTTCTTTGATCAAATACTTACTTTGTTCAGGACCCACACATCTTAGCAAGGGAGCAAGGTAACCCTTTTTGTAAAGGGTTTCTCCTTGTAGTACATATTGCCTTGCCTTGATTTCAACCCTCTTAGCTTCTACTTGATCATTGGGTAATTCGCCATTTTTAAGGAACTTTTTGATGGGAGTCATCCAGTTTGGATCTTCCTCGGTAACTACGTCTTGAACTTCCAATTCATCAATTGATGGAGCCTTCAACACTTCTACCAGCACCTTCTTGGTAAGGTGGGCGAAAGTAAGAGATGCAAGCTTACTTAGGGCATCAGCCTTTTTGTTTTGAGATCTGGGGATCTGTTTGATGTTGCATGCTTGGAAGGTACTCATCAGCTCCTTGGATTTTTCTCTGTATTTTTTCATGTTGGGCTCTTTAGCTATGTAGCTATCATTTACTTGGCTTGAGACCAGCAACGAATTTGTGAACACTTCAAGCTTTTCAACCTTCATTTCTTTAGCTAGCCTTAAGCCAGCTATTAGTGCCTCGTATTCAGCCTCATTATTGGTGGTCTGAAAATCAAAACGGAGAGCATATGTGAATTCCAACCCTTCTGGGTTGATCAAAACTAGCCCCGCCCCTTCAATACTTGAAGCCCCATCGGTAAAAAGCTTCCAGGCTTCAGGGTTGGAGGGTTCAGTGGTGGTAGTGTTTACTTCAGTGATTGCTTGGTTCGGGATTTCCACGATGAAATCGGCCAAGACTTGGGCTTTGATAGCTTTTCGTGGGACGTAGGTGATGTTATGTTCACCTAGTTCCACTGCCCATTTGGCCAGTCTTCCCGAATTCTCTAGTTTTTCAAGCACATTCTTAATAGGTTGGTCAGTGACCACTTGTATAGGATGTGCTTGGAAATACCTTCGAAGCCTTCTAGCTGTTTGAACTAGGGCTAAGGCAAGCTTTTCAAGGGGAGGGTATTTGGTTTCAGCCAATTTTAGAGTTTTGCTGAAGAAATAGACGGGTACCTGAGCTTTGTCCCGTTCGATGACGAGGACTGCACTTATGGCCTCTTCAGCAATTGATAAATAGACTGAAATTAGTTCCCCCGTTTCAGGAGCTGCGATGTCTGGTAAGGAAGCGAGATGTTGTTTCATCAGGTTGAAGGCTTCTTCAGCCTCATCGGTCCATTTGAAGTTCTTCTTATCAGAGCAATTCTTGAGCGTTTTGTAGAAGGGTAGAGATCTCTCAGCCAACTTGGAGGTAAAACACTTCAAGGCTGCAAGCTTCCCATTTAAGCTTTCAACCTCCTTCTTGGTTTTTGGTGGTTTGGTTTCAAGAACCGCTTTCACCTTGTTTGGGTTGGCCTTGATGCTTTGCTTCCCAACAATGTGACCCAAGAACTTTCCTTCTTCAAACCCAAATGATCATTTTTCAGGGTTGAGCTTCATGTTAACCTTTCTGAGATTCTTGAAAGTTTCTTGAATGTCATCGAGCATTTGATACTCCGTCTTGCTTTTGATTACCAAGTCATCGACGTATGCCTCCATGTTTTTACCAATTTGGCTTGTAAAGGCTTTGTCTACTAGACGTTGGTAGGTTGCTCCAGCGTTTTTGAGTCCAAAAGGCATCTTTTGGTAACAAAAGATTCCCTTATCAGTGTGGAACGCTGTCTTCTCTACATCTTCTTCTTTCATGAGTATCTGGTGATACCCTTTGTAAGCATCAAGGAAGCATTTGAAAGGATAACCGGTGAGGGAGTCAACCTTGAGGTCGATTTCTGGTAGAGGATAGCAATCCTTAGGGCAAGCCTTATTAAGATCCTTGAAATCTATGCACATCCTCCACGAGTTGTTTGGTTTCTTAACCATGACCGGGTTTGCAGCCCATGATTGGTACTTGACTTCTCGGAGAATGCCGGCTGACACAAGCTTTTCAACTTCTTGGCAAGCGGCCATGCTTCTCTCAGGCGCTAGACTTCTTTTCTTTTGGACCACGGGCTTGACATCCGGTGGTATTCTTAACTCATGTTCAACAATGTTCTGAGGAATGCCTGTCATGTCCTCGGGGCACCAAGCGAAGACATCAGTGTAATGTGTTAGCAACTTTTCAAGATACGAGAGAGTTTCTTGTGAAAGGCTTGGATTGACCCTTATTCTCAGTTCGGGGTATTTAGGATTTATGATTAGCCTTTGTTTGTCTTCTTCACTTTTGGAACTTTCACCTTCAACCAGGTATGCTTCTTGAGAGGGTTGAAGGGTTGCTATACCCCTCTCGGTGGGAAATTTAACCGTGCCATGGCCAACAGACACGGCCATGTAGAATGCAAATTGCCCTGGCCTCCCAATGATTACATCATAGCTTGACGGTATATTGATAACCACAAAGGTGAGTGGTTGAATTCTTTCCTTCTGACCTTCGCTGAAACGAACATTAAGTGTCAGTTGCCCTAAAGGCTTGAGGGGTATATCGGCAATACCTTTTATGGAGGTTCCAGAGGGTTGAAGCCTTGAACGTTCTTCATTACTCAAACGGTTGAAGAATTTTTCGAACATGATTTCAGTAGCTGCCCCAGTGTCTATGTATGCCCTGTGTGTTTGCAACGTTCCTACAGTAGCTTCTACCACAAGAGGGCTAGAGAGAGGGTCTTTCTCCATTGGGGGGAAACAGACACACTGAAGCTCCCAAGCTTCCAACCGCTGTCTTTTATGAGAAACCCTTCCATCAAAATCCACCATATTGACTTCCTTGCTTTTTCCTTCAGCCATTTTGTCCTGGACTCCCTTTACCAAATGAGCGAGTTCTCCAGACTTAACAGCTTCTTCAATTCTTTTTCTTGAGCTGGAAGCAATCATTGGTGTGGTGACCTTTTTCTTCATGAAACTCACAATATTGTGTGGAGTTCTCATTTTTTCTGCTTTTGGGGAGAGGCCTAGGAGGCCGAAAATTTTGCTTGACTTCTTTCATTGCGAGGATTTCTTGAGGGGTCTTCGTGAGGGGTGTGAAACTTATGCCTTTCTCCCTGTTTGAAGGGTTCCGGCCTTCAGACCTTCGAGGGTCTGAACCCTTTGACCGCCTGTCATAGGAGTTGAAGTTTCCCCTTTTTCTAGCTGGACTATTGCTTCGCCAGCCGGATCCCCGTTTCCTTTGTTCTTTAATGTCTACCGCCTCCTCTCCCCGGATATGGGCTTCAGCCCTTTCGAGAGCTTCTTCCAAGGTCTTGGGCAGGGACTTGTTGAAATCTCTTGTGAGATATTTAGAGGTGATGGCATTCATGAAACCAACCACTCTCATTTTCTCATCTGCCCCTACATAAGTCAGACCTTCCTTCTTGTACCGTTCAATGAACGCTCGAAGACTTTCGTCCTCACGTTGTTTTATCTGGAAGATTACTGTTGCGTCTTTAACATATCGCCTTTGTTGGGAGAAATTGGCCAGAAAACCCTTGCTGAGGTCGTCAAAGCTTCGATCGCTTCGAGCAGGTAAGTCGTTGAACCAGATTCTGGCTGATCCAACAAGGGTTTGCATGAACATTAGGCAACATTCAGCGTTTGACCATTTCTCTATCCTTGCTGCACCGGTAAAGATCTGAAGATGGTCCTCAGGATCTTCAGTCCCATCGTAGGTTTTGATGTGAGGAGGCATCTTGATCTTCGCTTGAAAATCATAATCAGCTATTTGCTGTGAAAAGCATGAAAGGTTACTTGGCTTATATGGTTTGGCCAAGTCTTCTTCAGCCCCTGCACCCACATCATTGCCATTGCCGTTGTTTCCCTGAGTGGCTAGCACCTGATTAATAAAGTGTTGCCACGGGAAGTTGGCCATCATCTGGGTCATCATTGAGGGCATGAGGTTGAAGCCTTGAAGGCTTCCATGTGCACTTGAGCAGCTTACTCCAAGGGGAGTGCTCATAACAGCACTTCGTGCCAAAGGGAGTACGGACAGAGCTAGCTCCCATGAGGTTGTTGTAGATGCTGGAAAGCTTGTTACTGGGGACTGTAGGAGCTGGTCAAGGGTTAGCTCATGTCCCAAAGGAGCACCACTAGTAATCGGTTGGGAAGAGAAGATGGGATGCACTGTGGGATTCGTCATCGTGGACAGATATGGGTGAGGGTTTGGAGGATTACTGGGACCAGCCTCATTTCTAGTTGTAAAAGGAGGGGGAGGTGGTCCGGGAGACAACGTTGGTTCTGGTTTTTCATAATCTAGGCGGATCCTCACCCCCTTTTCTCTTTCTCTATTCATATGCTGGTTGAGAAGAGACCTCAATTACAGGAAATTGTTGGCAACCCCCTCGGGGGTAAGTTCAACACACGCTGGGGCGTCAGAGACACCGATATTGGGAGAAGGAACTCCGGATCTGGACGGAGTTGGTGTGTTGAAGGTGAGGAACTCGGGTGTGCTTCCCGGAGTTGAGAAAGAAGTTGGTATAGCCACATGAGCTTGGCTACTACCCGGGGTTGAGGTGTTTGGAATCTGATTTACTTCACCCGGGGATCCACTTTCAGACATGGTGATTTTAAGTGAAGAGAGCTACACTACTAGGTCTTTTTGAGGAGAAATAGCGGCGTAGCCCCACGGTGGGCGCCAACTTGTTGAAGATCCTCCTCTGAAGTATGTTCAGATTCGGATGTGGGAGCAAACGGAATGTGTGTGTTGGATGTGAAAGTGAGTAACTCGCATAAAGCAAGTACTCGATATGAATGACCAGAGTTTAAGGAAACAGGCCTGGCCAAGAATGTTCCAACTCAGTAAATGAAGTGTCAATTATATAGGAGAAGACATCTCCCAAAGAGGCATTCATTTGACTAGTGTCCTTGCTTGCAGCGAGGGGCTTGCCCTTTCGGGGGTTGAAGCCTTTTGACCCCTGGATAATAGCGTGCGCTCTGCAGACCTGCATTGCTTTTGCGGCTGTGGGTTGGTGAAGCAATCCCTGGATGTGACTGGCTACTGTTTCCGCATTGCTTTTCCCCACCTCACAGCTTTTCAACCATTGAACCATTTAACCCTTTGAGCGTTTACATATTTAGTCATTTTATTTAGTCTTGGGCTACCCCCGTCATCAGTTGCCTTTATATCACATTTTTGTTTAGGATCTACCATATCTAGTTGATCTTGCAAAGGAATCTGAGATGATTACAACTAATACCTTTTCGTTTAGGAATGTTAGGAATTAACACTTCATTTAGAAATGTTAGAGAAGAGGATTGGAATGAGATGTGCAAAAGTCATCAACCTAATCATGGTTGCAGAAATCGGCCTAGGCGGCCGATTAATCGGCGCCTAGGCGCTAGGCGGTCATCTACTGCCTAATTTTGAGCTAGGCGGTCAATTAATCGGTCATGGTCAAAAATCGGTCAAAATCGGTCCTAGGCGGTCAAAAATCGGATTAATCGGACAATATTAGTCGGTCAAAATCGATCCTAGGCGGTCCTAGGCGGTACTAGGCGGTCAAAATTGGTCAAAATCGGTCAAAATCGAACCATACTATCTGAAACTTGAAGTATTTATGTGAATTTTGAAGTATTATTTTTATATTATTGGGTATATATATATAATTTTGAAAAAATACATATAAAAATCCCATTCCGGTTAATCCTGATTAATCCCTAGGCTGTACCTCACCGCCCGACTAGCGCCTTCTACAACATTGAACCTAATGCACTCGACCACGAGATGATAAAAGGTTGTGCCACTGAGTAATCTCATCAATTTAAAGTAAAATACGAGGTTTTAAAAGATTACATAGTCGTTTATAAGATTTGACGAGAATAAATCATAGCTTGTAGTTAGACCATGAATAGAGGAGTGGGTGTGACGTGGAGTTGATGTGGCCGATTACGTGGTCGTGGGACACCACACCTCTATGGCGTTGTCCCTAGTGTGGAAGATTTTTGTGGAGATGTCCACAGTGAAACACATTAAGTTTTTTTTATATTATTTTAAAATAATAATAACTTCATTTACCAATTAATTTATTTTTTTCTCTAATGATATATGCTCGTTATTTAAAAAAAATATTTAAAACCGAATTGGTTTAAAAAAAAAGTATTTAATGGTCTTGTATATGGCTTTGGCAAGTACTTGTATCGGTAACTTTGTTGTAACATATGATATTACGCACTTCGACTACTTAACAACGATAAGAACCATATATTTAACTTGTTCATTTTTTTGTATTTTACAATTGTGTTTTTTAAACGGCTTAGGTTAGTTTTTTTAATCACATTTTTAGTTGTTTTTTAATACTGTAGCATGTTTTTTAATCATTATTATGTAATGTTTTTAGTTATAAATTGAAATCGTTTATTTAAGTTACATTTATTTGTTATTTACAAGTTGTTAAAACATAAAACTATTATTTGTATTTAAAAAATAAAAATGATGCGACAATGAAATTTCAACATTGAAACCACATCAATGGAACTAATGTGTCACTAATATGCAACAAAACTTAGGGTGAACGGTGCGGGAAGCGGTAAAGTGTCGAAAAACCACTTTACCAATAGTGATGACCACCGCCAACACATTTACCGATCTTGATCTTACCGAATAGATGGGCATTTCGATGAAGGTTTACCGATGGGAAAGAGAGGGAGGGAAGGGTGTGTGGTGGGGTCCATTCCTTCTCAACCAATCACACATTTTTCCCTTTAAAAAAAATAGTTTACATAAACCCCATTAGGTAAACTACCACCAACGTTTTTGAGCATTAGGTAAATATTTTAGATGAATTGACATGACACTATGTGATTGGGTGAATTGGGAGTTTACCTAATACCATTAGGTAACCACTCCCTTCACCCTTACTGGGTTTAAAAAAGGGGTAACTTTGTAGAAAATAATCAAGTTTTAGAAGTGTTCCAATTTAGTCACTTAAGTTTCAAAAGTGTTCCAATCATGTCACTTAACATGCATTTTTTATTAAAATTAAGGGGCTTTTCATCCATTTCATAGGTAACCGTGATGATGTGGATTTTTGTTTCTTTTTTCCTTTTATTTAATGCTAACGTCGAGTCATAACATAGATTTTAACTTGTTTTTTTTTTAATTTTTAATGTAATTAAAGTGTTTTTATTTTTAATAAATACAATTTCATATATTAAAATAATTTGACCGTAACATCGTATGCTCCATTATTTTCTTGATACATAGAAAAAAGGATATGACTCAATTTGAATATTAAGTTATCTAATTGAGACAAAAACGATACGAATGACCTAATTAGAACACTTTTAAAACTTAGTTACTATTCTGTCACATTTTCCCTTTAAAAAACATCCAATCCACTCTAGATGTGATACACATGGTTGTAGTAGTCACTAATCGGCCGGTGGGTAGCGACTATCGATTAATCAGGGATTAACTGGTCGTGATTAATCGACACATAATCAGGATTTTTACAACCATTGTAAGAGCATTCACATCCACTCCATTATATTTTCACCTTTAATTACACTAAAAACACTACATTTTCTCTCTCCTTTTCAATTAAACAATATTTTTTATACCTTTATCATTAAATTTTCTCACTCCTCCACTCACAACCACTTTCAAAATATATTAAAAAATTGTAAGGGGTGAACAGTGTCCCCCCAAATATACAGATGAACAGTAATATTTTCTCTCTCCTCCACTCACAACCACTTTTTATACTTTTTATATTATAAAAACTCCACTCACATATTTTAGTGGGTTGGATGTGAGTGAGATTGTTATAATATAAAAAGTATAAAAACTGGTTGTGAGTAGAGGAGAAAGAAAATGTTACTGTTCATCTGTATATTTGGGGGGACATTGTTCACCCCTTATAATATTTTAATATATTTTAAAAATGGTTGTGAGTGGAGGAGAAATAAAAGGTAATGATAAAGGTATAAAAATATTATTTAATAGAAAAGGAGAGAAAATGTAATGGTTTTTAGTGTAATATAGGGTAAAAATTTGATAGAATGGATGTGAATGCTCTAATACACGAGGTTTTGATATAAGAAAAATGATTAAAAGAATGATGAAATCATTATAAACCAACTTTACATGACTAACATCAAAGCAATCAAATCTTTAGTACCAAACATGTCAATACAAAAACACTTGGAGGACACAATTGCTAAACCACCTTTCCTCACTTTATTTCCTCAAAATACATTTTTATTAAATCATGCATTTTGTCATATTCTCTTGAGTGGAACAGATACTATATAAATATTCAACTCTAGACTCAAACCCCAACCCACTTCATTGGGCATCTCAATGCAAAATGGCATATTCAAAATTTGAACAACACACACTTCTTTGATTCCCCATGCTACCTCCTCATTTCGCGCCTCTCACTCTCTCTCCTCCTCCTTCTCTCTCTCCTTTGACCACCTCGGCGTCGCCACCATTCCCTTTGACCACCACCACCAACAACACATCACTTTAAACCCACATCTCCCTTCATTCACACATTTCATCAAACACCTTACCTGCATCTCATCCCATTATTATGAGCAAACTAAACAAACCCACTTCTGATGATTCCACCAAATCCCCTGATCTGGGTATCCAAGATCTCAGCATATCTTCCAGCCCCAGAACCGATTTGAGCATCAGCACCTTCAGCGGCTCCAACAATTGCTCCACTTGCATTGAAGAAAAAGACTCCGTACACTCCGAACAACACTCCGAACAACAATCAGACAACGAAGAACTTGAACCAAAATATTACAGCAAAACCCCATCAAAACCCCATAAATCTAACGACATCAGGTGGGATGCAATCCAATCAATCAAAGGTCAAGAAGGAGATATAAGTTTTTCACACTTCAGGCTATTAAAAAAGCTTGGGTTTGGTGACATTGGGAGTGTGTATTTAGCTGAGTTAAGGGGGATGGGGTGTTTGTTTGCGGTTAAAGTGATGGATAAAGGGATGCTTGTTGGGCGGAAGAAGTTGGTTAGAGCTCAAACTGAACGGGAGATATTGAGTATGTTGGATCACCCGTTTCTTCCTACGTTGTATTCGCATTTCGAAACGGAGAAGTTGTCGTGTCTGTTAATGGAGTTTTGTAGTGGTGGTGATCTTCATATTCTCCGGCAACGGCAGCCCGGGAAGCATTTTGATGAGCAGGCTGCAAGGTTGGTTTTATGAGACTTATATGTTTTGGTTTTGTTAATTGGTTTTATGATGTTTGATAAATAAACAACAACAACCATACTCAGTAAATCCCGTAAATATCAAAGCTACTTATAGGGTCTGGGAGGGTGGGATGTAGACAGACCTTGCCTCTATCCATAGGGACAGAGAGGTTGCTTCCAGAGAGACCCTTGACTCGAAAACAATATGTTGCCTATTTGCAATTTGCATATGGGTCTTCGGTCATTGTCTAATTAAGATAAAAATTTTCGTGTTATGAATTTACATCGAGATAGTTGGTAAACGGGCAACAAGCTGCCCCGCTAGGCCGCTACCCCTTTTTGAATAGCAAAACTAAGTCTTTTAAAAACTACGTCTATAGATCTCGGGGTCATAACATTACTATGCATGACTCTTTGAACTCGACTAGGTAGTTTCACAGTCTACTTTGATGCAAAAGTTTTGATTTAGGGTTTAATTGAACCAAATGCAACATATTTCTCCCATTTTGCGTATAATTATATGTAAAGTTATGCAAGATTTCCGACATAATTTGCAGGTATTTAGATGTAAATTTAAGGGTGTTCATAAACCGCTGAAACTGAACAAAGTCGGCCGCTTTGAAGTGTGTATGGTCCGGTTCATGGTTTGAGGGTTTGCACTTGGAAACGGTTGTTTAACATTTTACATTTTTTATATAATTTTTATTTATTTTAGGAATATGAAGTTATGTATGCATATTATTTTTATGAACAATCCTTACCTTTTTTTAAAAACCTTTTTACAAAAGTATGATTTTTTTCGTCTAAAACGCAAAAACGAATAATAAAATTGTGGAAACCAGCCGGTTCGTACAATGCAACCAACGCAGACAGTTCAGTTTGTATTTTCCTAAAACCGTAGTTATTGGTTAGGCCCAAAATTTTCTTCAAAACTGGCCGAAGCGGACCATGAACACCCCTAGTGAGCATTCACATCCAAACCATCAAATTATACATACATTCCACTAAAAAACAACTCCTATATCAATATATTTCCACTAAAAACAAATACTTTTTCTCTCCTTTTCAATTAAATAATATTATCATCACATTTTTCTCTCTCCTTCACTCACAACCACTTTCAATATATATTAAAAAAATTATACTGGGTGAACAGTGTCCCCCCAAATATACAGATGAACAGTAACATTTTCTCTCTCCTCCACTCACAACCACTTTTTATACCCTTTATAATATAAAAACTCCCACTCACATATTTTGATGGATAGAATGTGAATGCTTGCAGATAAATTAAAAGTTCAGTCATATAATTCATGTTTTTATGCTAAAACTGGTGCATAACTATGCTTTTGTTTGATTTTTCAGATTTTATGCTTCTGAAGTGCTTCTGGCTTTAGAGTATCTTCACATGATGGGCGTGGTATACCGCGATTTAAAGCCAGAAAACGTTTTAGTTAGAGAAGATGGTCATATTATGTTATCTGATTTCGATCTATCCTTAAGATGCTGTGTTAGCCCCAGATTAGTTAAGTCAACAAACGAGCCATCTTGCACTGCGACATCGTACTGTATCCAGCAATCATGCATCGAGCCCTCGTGTAGGGTACCCTCTTGTGTGGAGCCAACATGCTTTCAACCTTCATGCTTCAAACCACGTCTTTTTAGTTCTTCCAAAACATCACATTCCAAAACAGAAAAAAGTAAAAATACCGTCAGCTTAGATTCGCGCCCTGTGCTTATAGTTGAGCCAACTGCTGCTAGGTCCATGTCGTTTGTCGGGACCCACGAGTATTTAGCACCCGAGATCATTAGAGGTGATGGTCACGGGAGCGCTGTTGATTGGTGGACGTTTGGTATATTTTTGTACGAATTGCTTCACGGGAAAACACCGTTTAAAGGCAATGGAAACCGAGAGACGTTGTTTAATGTCGTTGGTCAATCGTTAAAGTTCCCCGAGGGGTCAAACATTAGCACTGCGGCAAAAGATTTGATTCGGGGTCTTCTCATTAAGGATCCGCAAAAACGATTAGGGTACAAAAGAGGCGCAACTGAGATTAAACAACACCCGTTTTTCGAAAGCATAAATTGGGCTTTAATCCGCGGTATTCATCCTCCGGAGATTCCAAAACCTGTCGATCTTTCGTTCTTTAGTCAAACCGTTAAGTCAACAGCGCCTCAAAGCGACAAGAAAGCTTCTGATTCAGATAGATCATCAGGACCTTACTTAGATTTTGAATTTTTTTAGTTTGTTTTCATGATAAAACTGGTGCATTAGACCATTAGACCATTAGTTGATTATATGCTTGTGTTCACTTTCTCAATGAAAATTTTGGTTTCCTTTGTTATAATTCTTCCACTTTATGAGCTCTTTTTTAATACTTTTTGTCTTTTTAAGCTTGTAAACTAATAAAAAAAAACATTTTAGGCCCACATGTAAGCTCTTTTGCCCTTTAGAAAATTGTCAACAAGCAAAACATAACAATTTTTATATGCTTTTTCTTTATCCCCTGTCCTCAAAAACTCTCTTTTTCATATGCTTTTCTCAGCTAGAATCTTGATGGACCATCTTCCTTTTTCTTTTCTTTTTAATTTTCTTTTTGGTATGAGAATATGTAGAAAGTAACTTTGGATTTGACCCATCATGTTAGAGTTGCATACCAACAATTGAGTGATGTCTATTTCATGGTGAATTCTGTTGGGTTGGATTGATGATTTGAACCTTTACTGTTGTGCACTTTGTAAGACTGAGTGTAGTGGGGCGACTCCCACCCCAAGTCGCCCCCAAGTCGCCTTCAACACCGCCCCCCATGGCGTCCCCCTCCGGCGACCCCCTCCTGCCCGTCCTCTGCACGTCGCCTCCTCCCTCTCAAGGATTCCCCCTTTGGCACAAAGTTTCAAGGATTCCCCCTTTGGAGGTCGCCCTAAGTCGCCCCAAACACCACTCCCCCTTTTTTGAGGACGCCCCAAGTCGCCCCCCAAACGCCACGTGTCGCAAGACGCCCTCTTTTGAGGTCGCCCCACTACACTCAGTCTAAGCTTTTCCTTGTGGGTAAGACTGGCTTTCTGAATTATTATTTTATTTTAACAATTGATGGCACTATTTGAGTTCTTTTTGTAGTTGAAATGTCTCTCTCAGTTAGTTTTGTCTCAGAATAAATACAATAAAACATTCTTTTGGGTAATTTCGTCATATTTAGTTGATATTTTTTTTCCTATAACCCAAAATATAGAAAAAAAAATTGGATTAATTTCGTATATATATTCTTACAAACTTGAAAATTTTCAATTTTTCATATATACCCAACAAAAACAAAAAATATTATATATGTCCTTACAAAAACTAAAAATATCATATATGCCCTTACAAAATAGTTAAAATATCAAATATAGCCAATTTATTAATTTTTTTAATAAATAATCATTTTACACTTTATTTTTTAACTTCTAAGTTTTTATATATGCTCATTTTTTAACTTCATATTTTGATATAACACATTTCAAGCTTAAATTTACTTTTATCTATTTTTGTTTTTATTTTTTATTTTTCCATAAACAATAGTATTCTTCATATATATATAATTTTTAAGCTAAATAAATTAAGCTAGAAAAGAGTAAATATAATATTTGAAGTAAAGGTCATATATATATATATATGAGATTTAAAAGTTAAAGAAAAATAGGGTAAAATTGTCTTTTATTAAATTGTTTTTAATGAATTGAGTATATATGATATTTTAACCACTTTCTAAAGATATATACAATATTTCAACTACTTTGTAAGGGATTTTTTATTGCTGTACACTCTCTGAAAATTCTTAACCTTTGATGGCACTTTTGATGCTTGTAATTTGGTTCTTTTTGTAGTTGACATGCCTCAAATCTCAATTAACCTTTGATGGCACTTTTGATGCTTGTATTTGGGGGTTTATTAAATGAAAACATTTTTTTGGTAATTTCAGGTTATATTTTTTTATCTTCTATATTTTTTTAACGGCCAACAAATTAATCCCGGGCACTCTCGGGGCACCCACCGAACAAACGGAGTACTACGAGAGTAACCCGAGTCGTCCACCACTAATTCCGGGGAAAACCCGGTAACCCACCCGCCCATAGACACAACGGTAAAATCACCGGTAAAACCCGTTTGGCTCAAGGATCGAACCCAGGTTTCTCTGGGTCTCCTATCACTGCCCACCACTAGGCCACCAGTGCCTCACTCATTTTTTTGCACCAAATAAGAATTGAACTTGAGTATTCAAAGAAGAACTGAATTACCCAATATATGGATGATATTTATGCTTATCCTCAAGATATTTTTTCGTTAGTTTTATTGTTATTAAAAATATTTTAGACATTTAGTTATTAGCTTTTATATAATAATGTGTTTATGCAAATGTATTTTTAACTAAAAACTATGCAAATGTATTTTTAGCGAAAAACAACCATCTAATAAGGCCAGAGGGTGTGGGGGGCGCCACCCTCGCCACGTCAGAGGCTATAGCGCCCCCGGCGCTATACACCCACACGATTAAGAGGGGGCGCTATAGAGGGGGCTCCATGGTGGTAACGAGGGAGAAGGGGCTTTATCAGCTGGGGCCCACTTCTTTTCACCAATCAAAGTTTTTTTTTTTTTTTTCCTATAGCGCCCAAATTCATGTTATACCACACCCTCCATGTTAGAGGGGCGTTATAAAGCCCACTTGGCTGACGTGGCGCCTACGTGGCGTTGAGGTGTCCTTTATAACCCCCAACCCACACCCTCCAGCCTAATGGTTTTGCACCTACTTTTCTTTTCTACTATTTGAATATTGTTTATTTTGACTAAATATTCCAACTAATAAGAAAAAGTACTAGTCTTCAAATGCAACATGAAAGACTTCCATAGCCAAAATAAATAGAAACGACGCCATTTGATATCCTTGCCGCACATTTCTCTCCTTTGATAAACATGCCCTAATCAACCCAATCTATTTTTTAATGACAAATTTCTTGCTTCTTGTGAGACTTGAACTTAAAATTACTTAGGTGTTTTAAATTGGTAAATCCAATCCATTTCTAATCAAATCCCATGAAGGAAGTAACATATAATAATACTGCCAACCAGTGACAGAGCTAGCCCTTTAATTCAGGGGTATCCATCATAAGAATGAGATTCTCTTCCTTTGGGATGAGAGAAATAAATATAGAATTGCACCCGATAGGATGCTACGAAGAATAAAAAAATCATTCAAAATAGTATTTCACCAAAAACTAGTAACTTGACTCACAAAATGGTTTTACCTTAGTCAATTATAAAGTCATTAAATATTTCATGATAGCTCACAATATCAAACTAATTTAATACCCGTCCGTTGGACGGGTTTACTCTAAGGTAACAAACAAAGACAATGTATATTGATGGTGTTTCGGTTTGCTTCTCCTTTTTCCTCTTTTCCATCTCCTATTTGAAAATATTACAACCATCGAACTTTTCTTTTTCTTCTTTTCAAACCAGTGAAACGCATTCTCAAAACACATTATCCAAACACTACAAAAATGACATATTAACTTTTAAGAAGTCAAAAACTTAAAAGCAGCTCAAAATAAACAATCTCAAACACCCACGTAAGGTGAACACAAGTCTAAAGAACATTATAAACAAAAGCACAATTTTTTAATTTGGAAAAGTAAAACGAACATGAAGAGCGTACAACCACAAAACAATATAAAATAAAACTGATAGAGTGGTAAAACATGAAATTGTGTCATTTTAATGAAAAAGTAAACGATAGGCAACATTGGGGGAAAGTGTAGTAACATTCAAATATGGTTGGTTTACTGCCTATATTTTCTCAGCTTTTGGATCGTTCTCTTTAACCTCAAAGGTGGTCTCTTTTCGACCTGTTAACGTTTTTATACGACAACAATCCAACCAATTAAAACACTTGACATAACCACAAACAAATAAATTTAGAAAGTCAAGAGGATACATGTTAAGTAATACATAAAAGAGTAAATTACGATTTTGGCCCCTGTGGTTATATCACTTTTACCCTTTTAGCCCAAATTGTTTTTTTTTAACATCTGAGCCCCTAACGTCTTTTTTTCTACCTCTTTTGAGCCATTGAAAAACTCAAAAATACCAACAATATGATGATAACACATTATAAAAATCAACTGATATTAATTCAATGACTGTTTATATGAACAAACTATTAAACTAACATCAATCGGATGAAACAAAACAACAAATAATCACTAATTCCCGAATCTTTTGAAGCCCACACCTCATACCAAAAAGATGTCACGACCCCCGGCCCGGTTTGACCCGGTTCAGAGGCCGCGGGACAGAAAATCCCGTGGTATTTATTTAATTAAGTTTGACAGCGGAAGATTTTAGCAGGATCTTTTCAAAACTGAAAATGCCTGATTATTTTATTTCATAATTCGGGATAAAACCCCGGTAATTTACAATAAGGTGATTTCACTGGGAAATCTTTATTTTTACAAAACATGTTTCTTTATTTATATTGAGCCACTTCCTTAAGCTTGTAGTGCTTCGCGGCACTTTTCCTGGATCACAACAGATCACCTGAAACATGTTTGAAAAATGTTTTGTCAGCAGGGAAATACTGGTGAATCATTCTTTTTATTAAAATGACACCTTGTTATAATTTACAGTATTAAGAGCGATTACAATGTTTATACATATCAACCATCTACCCACGGTATTTATCACTCGACCACCTATTGGCTATCTCGTTGTCCAATGGTGTCTGTGATTATGGTCATATCACCCCTTGGCTAACCCGTTGTCCAATGGTGACGGTTATCAAGTAATGTATACAAAACCCCACATACCGGCTGTAATATGGAGATTACAAAGACTTAATCCCTGTAATTATAACCTTGAAAATAAACATGATTTTGAAAGCAATTTGATAAAAAGAGAATGACTCACATTGCAGATTTAACACGGGCAGAGTCTAGCCTAATGATTAGCCTTGTTAACCTAGTTTAAATAGCAATGCACACAAAACTAGGTTAGTAACTAATACATCATTTACGATAACTCACGAGATTAAACCCTCACAACGAATGACAAAGTGCGATACTTAAACATCCATCGAATTCACGACGAATGACAAAGCATAACCCTAATGTGGGCAACACTTAAATATCCATTGGATAGTTTTAATCGACCAGACATTGAATCGTAGCAGCGATCGAGTTATTACCCTGTTGTCGCGGCAGCGTTTCGTGATTTGTGTGTGTTTTAGGACTGTTTCTACAATATCTCAGTGTACGTTTTGAGTTTTAACGTCGAACGAACGCGGAATTGCAATAGCCAAACTCCCCTATTTATACCTGGAAAATGGCGCCCTCGCGTGGCGCGAGGGGTCCCCTACTACCATAGGGTAGCCCCGTGTCCAGGTAGCTTGGGTGAGTTGGTCATGCGTTAAATTTTGAATCACACGAAAAATTGTTTGGATATTATCAACTAGGTTTTACCCCCCCCCCCCCCCCGAGTTTTAGGTGTCCTGATCCTGATTCAGATTGTTCTGAAAATTTTAGGGTTTATACAGAATTATTTGGGTGTCTTAATTAGGGTTTCCTATTGGACCAAATATGATAATAAATAATAGTTTTGGTGAGAGTCGTTACATCCTCCACACCTTAATAAAAATCTCGTCCTCGAGATTCATCGGAATAGTTGAGGATATTTCCTCTTCATTTCTGATTCCAGCTCCCAGGTATATTCAGGTCCTCTCTTTGAATCCCACTTGACTTTGACTAGCACTAGTCGCTTGTGTTTGAGAAACTTAATCTTTCTGTCTTTTATTTGTAATGGCTTTTCAACAAATTTTAACTTTTCATTTACCTCTATATCTTGAAGAGGTACTACCAGGGACTCGTCAGATAGACATTTCTTGAGATTGGATACATGAAATACGTCATGTACTCCAGCTAGTTCTTCTAGTAGTTGTAAGCGATAAGCAACTGGTCCTATTCATTGGATGACTGGAAATGGTCCTACGTATCTTGGACTTAGTTTTCCTTTCTTACCGAACCGAACTACTCCTTTCCAAGGAGAAACTTTCAAAAGTACCTTGTCTCCAACTTGGAATTCTAACGGCTTGCGCCGATTATCTGCATAACTCTTTTGGCGATCTCGAGCAGTCTTTAATCTTCCCTTGATTTGAGTAATCTTGTCAGTGGTTTCTTGTACTATTTCAGGACCTGATAATTGACTTTCTCCTATTTCTGCCCAGCATACGGGAGTTCTGCACTTTCGTCCGTACAGTGCTTCGAATGGGGCAGCTTCGATGCTTGCATGATAACTATTGTTATAGGAGAATTCAATTAAGGGTAGGTGGTTGTCCCAATTTCCACCAAAATCTATTACACATGCTCGGAGCATGTTTTCCAGGGTTTGTATCGTCCTTTCACTTTGTCCGTCTGTTTATGGATGATATGCAGTACTTAAATTAAGTCGAGTTCCCATTGCTTCTTGGAAACTAGCCCAGAAATGGGAAGTGAAACGACCATCCCTATCCGATACAATGGAGAGTGGAACTCCATGTAAGGATACTACTTCTTCTACATACAATTTTGCCAACCTTTCCATGCTAAAGGCTTCTTTCATGGGTAGAAAATGAGCTGATTTGGTTAATCGATCCACAATTACCCAAATCGCATCATTACCTTTTCTGGTTTTGGGTAACTTAGTAACAAAGTCCATTGTTATGAGTTCCCATTTCCATACAGGTATTTCTAATTGTTGTAGCAGACCTGAGGGTTTCTGGTGTTCTGCCTTAACTTGTGAACAAGTTAGACATTTAGAAACATATCTAGCTATGTCCTTTTTCATTCCTATCCACCAGAAATTATTTCTTAAGTCTTGGTACATTTTATTGTTACCAAGGTGCATGGTATACCTAGACTTATGAGCTTCTTCTAAAATCTTATCTCTTAATTCTCCTTGTTTAGGTACCCAAATTCTTTTCTTATGGAATCTTCAAATTCCATCATTTCCTTGCTCTAATTCTTTTATTCTTCCTTTCATTCCTTCAGCATCGTCCTTGATTGCTGCTTCTTGAACCTTCCTTAGTTGTTCCATTAAATCTAACTGTAGATTTAATCTAAGAGCACGAACCCGTCGTTGTTTCTCATGATATTTACGACTTAAGGCATCTGCAACTACATTTGCCTTTCCTTCATGATACTGAATGTCACAGTCGTAGTCACTTAGGATTTCCATCCATCTCCTTTGCCTTATGTTTAATTCTTTTTGCCCAAATATGTACCTTAAACTTTTATGATCCGTATAGACAGTAAACTTACTTCCATACAGATAATGTCTCCAAATTTTAAGGGCAAAAATTATGGCTCCAAATTCTAAGTCATGAGTCGTATAGTTTTCTTCGTGCTTTTTCAATTGTCTTGATGCATACGCAATTACCTTCTTGCGTTGCATTAGCACACATCCAAATCCTAATTTTGAAGCATCACAATATACTTCAAAAACTTCTGTTCCTTCTGGTAAAGCTAGAATTGGGGCATTTGTTAACTTATGTTTCAAAATCCTAAAGCCTTCTTCCTGCCTGGGTCCCCATTCAAACTTAACCGCTTTACATGTTAACTTAGTTAATGGCACTGCTATTTTAGAAAAATCCTTAATAAAGCTCCTATAGTATCCAGCTAATCCTAAAAAGCTTCTAATTTCCATGGCTGGTTGTGGGACTTTCCATTTGGTGATTGCTTCTATCTTAGCAGGATCTACGTGAATACCTTCGTGATTCACCATGTGTCCTAAAAATTGCACTTCTTGTAGCCAAAATTCACACTTCGAGAATTTGGCGTAAAGCTTTTCTTTTCTTAACAAAGTTAAGAGTGTATGCAAGTGCTGACAGTGTTCTTCCTGATTCTTGGAATAAATAAGTATATCGTCTATGAAGACAATTACGAATTTATCCAAGTACGGTTTACAGATTCTATTCATCATGTCCATAAATGTTACAGGTGCATTCGTTAGTCCGAAGGGCATGACTGTAAACTCGTAATGACCATACCTAGTTCTGAAAGCAGTTTTAGGTATGTCTTCTTCCTGTACCTTCAATTGATGATATCCGGAGCGTAAATCTATCTTAGAAAAGTATCTAGCTCCTTGAAGTTGATCGAACAGATCATCAATCCTTGGTAATGGGTATCGATTCTTAATTGTAACCTTATTTAATTCCCTATAATCAATACACATTCTCATCGACCCATCTTTCTTCTTTACAAACAACACTGGTGCTCCCCAAGAGGATGAACTAGGTTGTATAAAACCTTTACTTAGTAATCCATCTAATTGCTTTTTCAGTTCTAACATTTCTGTAGGTGCTAACCGATAAGGTGCCTTGGCTATTGGTATAGTTCCAGGAATTAGATGAATTCTAAATTCTACTTCCCTGTCGGGTGGTAATCCCGGGAGTTCTTCCGGAAATACATCTGGGTATTCTGAGACTACAGGAATCTCCTTAAGTTCTTTACCCTTAGTGTTAATGATTACCGTAATCATATACACTATTCCTTGTTTTCGTTCATAACTAGAAACTTTCATTACTGAAATGAACTTCATGGATTTACGTGGCTTATCCCCTATAATTATGATTACTTCTCCGGTGGGTGCATGAATTTCTATGGAGTTCTTATCACAAAGGATTCGAGCATGGTTGGCTATCAACCAATCCATTCCTAACACAACATCGAATTCGGCTAATTTCATAGGTAATAGGTTTGCAGAAAATTTATGACCTGAAAGTTCTATTTCTACATTTTGCAAAACCTTATCTATTTTAACTGAATTCCCATCTGCCGTTTCAACTGTAAAAATTTGTCTAAGGTTGGTCAAAGGTAAATTAAGAGCTTGGCAGAATGAAGTATTGATAAAATTTTGGTTTGCACCAGAGTCAAATAATACTTTTGCGTACACGTTGTGAACTAGGAACGTACCAGCTGTCACATCTGGAATTAGCTCGGCTTCCTGAGTAGTTAACTGGAAGGCTCGGACATTCTTCTTGGTAGCTCCGTCAGCCGGTTTGGTTTTATTGTCTGCTGGTTTAACCAATTTAGGGCATTCTGGTTTAAAATGTCCTGTTTCTCCACAGTTATAGCAGATCCTGGTTTTCTTTCTGCAGTCTTCTTCACGATGTCCTACAACTTTGTAAAAGTTGCAGGTTACATTACATCTTCCATAATGTTTCTTTCTGCAATTCCTGCAGAACGGTGGAGTTGAGGATTGACCCGTTCCTCTTTTCTTGAAGTTGCTATTATTACCCACACAAAATCCTTGGGTAATTTTCTGAGCCAGTTCCTTTTTCCTGTTTTCATCTCTCGTGCGTACCAACTCATCAGTTAGGGTGTTAGCGAATTCTACCGCATCGTCAATAGTGCGAGGTCTCGCAGCTTTAACGATATTACGGATTTCGCTAATCAATCCCCAAATATAGCAAGAAATGAGCACCGGCTCTGGCGAAGCCAGGGTTGGTACTACTCTAGCATACTCGAAGAATGTCGAAGTATACCCTCGACAGTCTACATTCACCATTCGATGGTTCAAGAATTTATTTGCCATTTGTTCCTTTTCGTATTCGGGACAAAATTTTCTTTCTATTAGACTTTTAAATTCTTCCCAATTCATGGCATAGGCCACATTTCTTCCTTTGGCTTGAAGTACTGTATTCCACCATTCTAGAGCCCCTTCTTTGAAAAGATTCGACGCGTACATGACTTTGTCGTTTTCGGCACATTTACTTATTATGATCACTGCTTCGGTTTTCTCCAACCAACGTAGTGCCGTAATCGCCCCTTCATTGCCTGCAAATTCAGCAGGTTTACAGGCAAGAAATTCTTTGTAAGTGCAACCAGGCGTTGCAACTTTCATTTTCTTAGGGAGCGGGGCCTGCCGTAGATCATTATTGTTATTAGTATGATTACCGCCTCCGTTTATACTATTACTGAAGTTATCTTCAGAAATACGTTTGCTAGGAATGATTTGTTGAGGTTCAACAGGTTTCTGGGCAGCAGCAAGGATTGCTGGAATAGCATTGGCTATCCCTTGAGCAACGATATTTTCTATATCTTGCTTGGTGTTGCTCAGATTGGTTAACCTCGTTAACTGGTTCATTATTAGCGTTTTCCATCTGATAATTAATATATATAATTTATTAGTATAGAATAAATAACAATTATGCACAAAACAATCATACACATTTCACCACACAAATACAAAATTATCGATTTTTCGATTCCCTTTTTATATATCCTATTATGCATCCGTACACACCGTTATCTTACAAAGTTTTATTTGTAGGTTATTTTACAGACTTATTTTATTATTACTATGATACAATCACAACTTTATCACCATCCTCTCCCTAAATATTTTAGAAGTGACGTTCCCTCTCATCGTACTTCCAGAAGATCTGTTCTCCTACCTCCTGAATCCTATTCCCTGCACATATCAGCTCCTCGCCAAAATGGCGAAGTTCAGCTAAATTTTCATTACTCATTGGTGGGTTTGGTATAGGTTCTGGGTCGAACTGAGGGAAAAAGGTATAAGGATTATTGAGGAGATTTTGAAACTGCCAATCATTGGTCCACCACTCATCCATTTCTCCTAAAGGTTGAGTATGGATCAGAGGGTCTGGAATGGCCGGTTCTAAGTTTATTGGAAGTTGAGTTTCGGCAGGATAAGGGTAGAGGTTGTTATTTATGGGCCTGAGAATATCACAGCTTGCCAGTACGCGATCCAATTCCTCCTGTAATGGCAATTCCTTGATTTGTTTAGAACTTTCCCCAATTTCCATTTCTACTTGCCTAGAATCTTCCCTGATTGCAATTCCTTTTCCTTTATCTATGGGATTCTCTATTTTGGGAATTCTCCTAGTTGCTGGTTTCCTCCTGCGTACACGTCTCCAACCTACAAATCTTCTCCTTTTCTTGGGCTTTGGTTTCTCTAGAGGTGGAGCGTTGAATTCCATAGGTTCTTCTATATCGGTTATGTAACCAGTAAAGTCTCTGGAAACTTCTATTTTCACCGGATAGAGATTGAGATTCTGTAGGGCTTCAGATAACTCATTCATGCTGTTTAGCATATATGCAAAAATACTAAGTTAAAATTTTATAACAAAATTTCACAGATAACTTCAAGTATTATTGCCTACCGTGTGACTAATTTAATACAAAGGACAACTGACAATTAAAACATACTAGGTTTTATTGTAAACTTATTTATTTACTGGGTAAAGTTTCTGGCTTGTAGATGATAAGGGTGCTAATACTGGGCCAAGGTATTTTAAAGATTTGCATTTACTGCTACAGTGGCTAGCATATAGAGATCTGCCCATTTTTCATCTAACTTGTCTTCCCATGGTGGGTTACTGCCTAATTTCTGGATTTCCTGATTAACTCTCATTTCTTTTGATTGAGATTTCTTTATTTTCTCCTGACTTTTCCTAATAATCAAACTTCTTTTATTAGGAGAAAGTGGTTCCTCATAATGGGCTTTACGAACAAATATTCCCTCCTTAGTATCTACTGAGTATCTTGAGGAATTTGATTGGGATGAACTTCCCTTTTTCTTTTGTTGAACTATCTAATTTAAGATAGATGTTCGAAAGCTTTTGCTTACCCATACTGTAATTAACAAGTAGTCAGTTAATAAAACACATAATCACAAAATGATAATCAGGAAAATTAAGTATTTCTCAAATACTTAATTAGCTTAACTCAGTGGCTCTGATACCACCTTTTTCTGTCACGACCCCCGGCCCGGTTTGACCCGGTTCAGAGGCCGCGAGACAGAAAATCCTGTGGTATTTATTTAATTAAGTTTGACAGCGGAAGATTTTAGCAGGATCTTTTCAAAACTGAAAATGCCTGATTATTTTATTTCATAATTCGGGATAAAACCCCGGTAATTTACAATAAGGTGATTTCACTGGGAAATCTTTATTTTTACAAAACATGTTTCTTTATTTATATTGAGCCACTTCCTTAAGCTTGTAGTACTTCGCGGCACTTTTCCTGGATCACAATAGATCACCTGAAACATGTTTGAAAAAGGTTTTGTCAGCTGGGAAATACTGGTGAATCATTCTTTTTATTAAAATGACACCTTGTTATAATTTACAGTATTAAGAGCGATTACAATGTTTATACATATCAACCATCTACCCACGGTATTTATCACTCGACCACCTATTGGCTATCTCGTTGTCCAATGGTGTCTGTGATTATGGTCATATCACCCCTTGGCTAACCCGTTGTCCAATGGTGACGGTTATCAAGTAATGTATACAAAACCCCACATACCGGCTGTAATATGGAGATTACAAAGACTTAATCCCTGTAATTTTAACCTTGAAAATAAACATGATTTTGAAAGCAATTTGGTAAAAAGAGAATGACTCACATTGCAGATTTAACACGGGCAGAGTCTAGCCTAATGATTAGCCTTGTTAACCTAGTTTAAATAGCAATGCACACAAAACTAGGTTAGTAACTAATACAACATTTACGATAACTCACGAGATTAAACCCTCACAACGAATGACAAAGTGCGATACTTAAACATCCTTCGAATTCACAACGAATGACAAAGCATAACCCTAATGTGGGCAACACTTAAACATCCATTGGATAGTTTTAATCGACCAGACATTGAATCGTAGCAGCGATCGAGTTATTACCCTGTTTTCGCGGCAGCGTTTCGTGATTTGTGTGTGTTTTAGGACTGTTTCTACAATATCTCAGTGTACGTTTTGAGTTTTAACGTCGAACGAACGCGGAATTGCAATAGCCAAACTCCCCTATTTATACCTGGAAAAAGGCGCCCTCGCGTGGCGCGAGGGGCCGTCGCGTGGCGCGAGGGGCCGTCGCGTGGCGCGAGGGGTCCCCTACTACCATAGGGTAGCCCTGTGTCCAGGTAGCTTGGGTGAGTTGGTCATGCGTTAAATTTCGAATCACACGTAAAACTGTTTGGATATTATCAACTAGGTTTTACCCCCCTGAGTTTTAGGGGTCCTGTTGTTCTGAAAATTTTAGGGTTTATGCAGAATTATTTGGTTGTCTTAATTAGGGTTTCCTATTGGACCAAATATGATAATAAATAATAGTTTTGGTGAGAGTCGTTACAAAAGAGGCCGAAGACCCAGTCCCAACCGAACAAACCAGCTTGTCTTCAATATGAGTACCATATTTCAGCAGTTCTTTATACACAGATGCAATGACTTTCCACACACACCGTAACTGACTTCAAGATAGAGGTAGTGCAATAAAAACCCAACATACTTCAAGATATAACCGAAAGCGATTCATCTAAAGAAATAAGAAATTATTTCCTACATAAACAAAAAACCAAATCTTAGTATAATCAATATACATATAAACCATATGATTAAATAAGAGTGTTTGTTACCACTTGCCTCTTATGTTACTCTATTCCTTGGGCCAGTTAATTAAACACCCTTCACGTCGATGTAAGACATGTGTCGATTTCAGTGACATACCATAAAAATCATATAACAGAAACTATACAACACAAACTTTTCTACCAGTGTCGCTTGATAGACATTATGCATACAGCTTCGTCCCTGGTTATCAGTCTTCACATGGACTTTAAGGCAAGCAGGAATCGACATTTATAAGCGCCAAGTTAAACCACTAAGGATGGCAAAGTTGACACCAGCCAAAATTACATTAAAGCCCCTCATACCATTAACAAAGGATACCAGCAATCCAGCCCCAAAACCAGCCACCATCCTGCAATTATATGCAACCAAATAACAAAATGTTTGTAATAGTAATGGTCGTACCAAACTAACAATAATAGATATTACAACATAAATAATAGATCGTAAGAAACTGAAGTTAATTTACAGCAAAAAAAACAATACCTCTATAAGATCATTCCCCATTTTTACCAATTTCCACCTCTATCATGTTACATAGTTAGTGTCAAACTTTCAAGCAAATATAATCAAGTGAAGGCATTTAATAAGAACACCGTCCCACCTTTCTAGAAAAGAAAGAAACCAAATACAACAAGGATTCAATACCAGTAATGATATATAAAACAAATTTACATACAACTTACCGGGAAATAACTTGTGATCACCATCACAGAACTCCAACTATTCTTTCTCAATTAGTATCTGCATATTACATGCCAAACCTTAAGACTTTTACTTGAATCTGGTGTTTGAACATATACTTAATAACAATTCCAAAATACTGTGCTGATTCACATCTATACCAAATGACATGCACAACATTTTTATTTACAACATAACCTTAAAAAGGATACATAATTTTGTTGAGAGAACCAAATTAGAGAAATACAAGCCCCTGGTGATGAGATTTGACAAATTCTTTACAAACTGGGGAATGGCAGGTCTTGTTCAATACTAATTTCCAATATTGAATTCATTACTCAGCATGTCTTGTAGCATCCCGTGAAATCGAACTGAAGAGTTCGATAAACCCCTAACAACAAAATCCATAAGCGTTCAAATATAAGTTGAATACACGTGCTGGGAGAATGTAAACTGTTAACCCAATAATAAACAATTCCACAAACATTGATTGTAAACTAACAACACCTAGAATCCCAACAAAATTATGCAATCTTATAAGAAAAACCGTTAATCCCAATTTGCCACTAATCAAGATTTCATACTAAAATAATTGCACCAAAATCGCTTAACAACATTGACTCAATAGAGTAATAAAAGCTGTATTATCTTAGACACTTAATCTGTCAAGTATCCACAGTGTCTTGGATCGGCTGCACACACCATCTACCACAATTAACACCACCTGCAATTAAAAATTATTAGCATGCATAAATATAATGTATAAATATAGTTGATAAATAATGAATTGAAAGTAACAATAATATGTAAATGGTTTCTTACAAGGCCATCATATAGTCCGAGTAAAAGTATATGCTATAGAAGCACACAACGATCAAGATAATTGATCTGAAGTGAAGAAATTGTCATTCCACCAGTTCATGGAAGCTATATGTTTTTATATTGTTGATTCAACTTCCTTTTTCACCTATAAACACAATATATTATCAACATTACTATAGATAAATAAAAACATATTATAACAAAAAGTTGAAAAGACTAATATGCCTTTAATGGGTTGTAGTTACTTACCTAATTGACAGTGAATGCCTTCAAATGAGTATGCTTCCTGATACACGCCTTCTTTTCCCATGGAAGCCCAATATACCACCAAGAACCCCCAAATTCGGTTCCATGACAACCAACTATATCACCAAGAACCCCCAATATCATGCCTCGTTTCAAGGTGTTGAGAGTATGACGCAACCGAATCACTGCGTACAAACCAAAAAAGTTAACAAACCCGCGATATGTTTCATGTTTAAATCATAACAATACTTACAAAACAAAAGGATGATCGGTTATAAGAACACTAACCTAGTGACATCAAGTTTTTGATCAGATTCAACAGCAGTAGCTTCAAAACCATCAATGCCACCCCTATAACTTATCACTGGCTCTCCAAAAACCATTCTTGTTCTACTTCTCTTCTTGGTTCAGCAGAAGTCAACGAAGTCCGTAGGTCCCTGCATTCATCACCAAAACTACATTTACCTTTTAAACTTCAGTAGACAACCTTCTTATTAACCAAATATCAATATGCTCAAGTAATCATCACGTGTTTAATAAAAAGCCGATAACAAATATAAAAGTTATTAGAAAAAAAAAGAAAAAGAACACCAACCTTCCATGACCATCACCATCCAAAGGAGAAGCAAAATCAATCTCGGGATTAAACGCACCCAAAACCGTAGCGGCTTTTTCAAAATGTTGAGCCGGTCAGCTTTATCGCCATAACTACAAAGTGCATAAAGATTCAATTCACATAAATATCATTTTGATTTTTTAACCATTTTGTTCGGATGATACAATTCACACCTGAATCAGGTCACCGGAACCTTGCCGTACTTGGCCGGAACTCTAGCTTCTTGTCTTTGCCGCTTAAATTCCTTCACTAACACCGATGGGTTAAAATAGAGACATGAAAAGCACAAGAAACTTACAGGAGACTCGCTAGAAAACATGTTGGATCGTCTTCACCCACTTGAATCCTTTAACCATCGTTGCTGGTTACTCAGACTCCATCACCATCTTCGTATGAGGTCATGGAGGAACCCTAGGTTCACCGGAACCGAGATTGTGTTTTTTTTTCTAGGAACAACACCAGTGCCACCCGTCATCCTACATCTTCACCAACACCGCCCGTCGTCCTTGTTCATTCTTCTTGATCCAATGACGCAACAATCGTCGACTTCAACACAAACCTGCACATTTAGATCTAAGATTATGTGTTTATCAAATTCATTATAAGATTAAAATGCAGTTGTTTCTCACCCCCAACAACGATGGTGGCGATGGATGTTAGGCATCCATAGGAGAGTGGTGGCAGTTGGTCAGCGGCTCACTTCAGTGGTAGCAATGGTGGCGGTGGACACGAGTGGCCGGCGACTCACTTCACATTTAACAAAGCGAACCCTAATTTTTCCAATTTGGGTGTAAACAATTAGATGCTTCTATGCCTTTTGGGTTAGGGATGCAAATCAATAATTGATTGTTGATTTGGATTTGGTTGGGGGAGAGACGGACAAAGAAAATTCGATTGTTGATTTGGGTTTTCTTGGTGAGAGAGGAGCAGAGAATTCGAGAGGATGGTGTATAATGGATTGGAGAGGATGTCTGGTGATAGTTTTATACATAGTGGCAGACGAACGTGGGAGAAGTTAGGGGAGAGACAACCGCTGTAAACTGGCGAAAAATAGGTAACCGGCAAAGAGAGAAGTTAGGGGAGCGTAGATTCAGGGACGTGAGAGAGAATCAATACTTAAAACGGTTAAAGGTGACATTTAGGTGGTTGAGTTATGGAGATAGTGGGTAGCAAAAGATGGAGGTAACCACCATATACAAAAACCGACCATAACCTCTTGGAACCGCCACAAAAGCGGTTATTTTAGTGAGTTTAAACGACCCAGATTTCATCTCAGCAAGATCTAACGGTGGATATCGATTTGGAAGGTGGTTAGACTTAATGGGTTTAATATATATATATATATATAATTAACTCGTTGGCCTTGTAACCTTATGAATGATCAAAAACTTTGCTTTATGATATCCAATCAATTTATCAATGATATCCACTTGATGGACATACAATCAACTTTTACATACTCATGCATTCATTAAAGTTATGTATTGTTCGACATCCCTTTACTATATAACAAATTCTAAGGAACTTATACAATTTTCATCTACAAATCGATATAAAGATACATGACTAACTATTGTCTCTTCCAATGCATGCAACATTACCCTTCAAAGGGCATGCGTGCCTCCATCCTTCAAAGGGCTCCTTCCATTAGGCATGCATGCTTGTTCCTTTGTTGTGCCCTTTCCAATACGTGTGCTCTCCTTTTACTCTTACTTCTATTTTTGTTCACATCTTCCAAAGCATTTTATCTTTTACTCTAGATGTGTTGGGGATAATAATATAATGGGTTTCGAACGAGGATTGGTAATCTAAGTCCCATGTGCGGTTGTAAATTCGTGTCTCATACCTAGCCTAATATCCGTCAGGTATCAAGTATATATGTTAGTTGATTAAAGATTACTAGTTGGGATTTCCAGATACATATTCTATTAGCAAAAGAGGAGGAAAGAAAATGTTTACGGGCAGGGGCGGAGGTATGGTATGAGGAGGGGTATCACGGGCTACGGCTCAAACTAGTATTTGTAGAGTAATTTTTTTTGGTTTTATATAAAGGATTCCCTTTAGAAAATAGGATACTTTTATTTATTAAAATTCCAAGTTTTTATAAGCCCAAACCTTTAACAACACAAAACTTGTATAAAATTAGACCCAAATGATAGAGTTAACCCAAATTAAGTATAATATAACTGAAAGATGTCCAATTGACAAACATAGCTCTGATAGAGTTAACCCAAATTAAGTATAATATAACTGAAAGATGTCCAATTGACAAACATAGCTCAAGCCCCAAAACAATAAAATATCCTTGTGTTTTGAGTATGGACGACAACGTAAGAAACGGGACATCACACAATTGTGATCATCCCAGACTCCCAACGCCCCTGTTGCTGCTTTGTTGACTGATAAAACAAATTAGGATACCCTTAAATTAATGGCTAGCTACGCCACTGTTTACAGGTATAGGTCGGGTAAACAACTAAACATGCATTGCAAGATTTGGTAATCAAGTCAGATATGACATAATACCATAGTCGTCTCATACGCAAAGGTTTTTTTTTTTTTTTAAACAAGTTCTATACTGAATAAACATCCCATTACTTGTCCTTTTATGCATGCATGGGCCAAAGGGCCAGGGGGACGGGGTTAAACTTTTGATTGAAATAAAGTTTGTCATCTTCTCACCTTTCTCCTACCCTACTTTACTAGTGAAATTTGGTATGTTTGTTTTTGTTTATCCTTTACTAGGTTATAACCCCATGTGTAACACGGGTTGAATAAATGAATTTTATATACCAAATAATAAAACATTATCTTTTTAAAAGCCTCCTTTATTGCACGGGTTGAAGAAATGTAATTTTATATATTAAATAATAAAATAAGTTATATCTATAAGAACCATATGTATTGTACGGGTTGAATAAATGTAATATTATATACCAAATAATAAAAAAAATTATATCTTTAAAACCATTGTATTACACGGGTTGAATAAATGTAATATTGTTTACCAAATAACAAAAAAAGTTATATTTTTAAAAACCCCCGTGTATACATGGGTTGAATAAATATGATTTTATATACCAAATAACAAAAAAAAAATATTTAAAAAAACTAACGGATTTTTTTATATTTAAAGTAGGATAAGATTGAATATTAATCTGAACTAACGGATTTTTTTATATTTAAAGTCGGATAAGATTGAATATTAATCTTTATTTATTTAGTTAATATAAGATTGAAAAATCATATGATTGAATAGGTGGGAGGTTGTATGATGATAAATCGGTTAACCGTACTGAATGATAAAGATAATAATGATTGTTGAACAAATTAATTAATCGAATTTAACAGAAACATTTGTGATGTTAGGTGAATTTTTTTTAATTATTTGAAAGTTAATATCAACTTTGGAATTCGTATGAATTCTTATTAGATTTGATTAAATATTATTGATAATAAAAATTTGTATTAGATTAGATTTTAGATTTGATTAAATATTATTAATAATAAAAATTTGTATTAATTTAGATTAAATATTATTATTATTAGTATTATTAATAATTTTAATCAATTAAATGAGAGAATGACAAAAACAGATTTCTTTTATTACATAGTATAGATACATTTTATTTAAATTAAAACATTAAGAATTAATTCGAAAGATAACTTTGGGTACTTTTTTTTCTGACCTAATTAGACGATCCCTATACCCATGGTCAAGCTAATAATTATTATGCATTTGTAAGAAAATCATAAGAATAGTTTTTTCCTCTAGTTTCTTATACCATATATTCATGTTAAAATAAACCTATACCTCTAGTCATTTGACATGTAAATTCTCGGTTATATGTCTACGTTCGATTGCGTATTATAATTTATAGGTGCTAAAATGCATATATTGAATATATAACAAATTGATAATACATCATTCAAATCACAATATATTTTAGATTTGATTAAATATTATTGATAATAAAAATATGTATTAGATTAGATTTTAGATTTGATTAAATATTATTAATAATAAAAATTTGTATTAATTTAGATTAAATATTATTATTATTAGTATCTATCTACTATAATAAAAGAAACCAAGTTTTGGACACGTGTCATTCATAGAACGTATCCTTAAATTTATATTTATATTTATCTTATATTAACTAAATAAATAAATAATAAATTAATATTAAATCTTATCATACTTTAATAAAATATTATCCTCAAATCTAAATTGTTAATTTAATATATTTTTAAAACAAATACCTCTCTTTCCTACTTATCTTATATTAAATATATAAATAATAAATTAATATTAAATGTTATCTTAATTTATTAAAAATATAACTTTTTTTATTAATTGGTATACAAAATTATATTTATTCAACTCGTGTAAAACGCGGGGTTTTAAAAATATAACTATTTTTTTTATTATTTGCTATACAAAGTTACATATATATAACACGTGTAATACACGAAGTTTTTAAAGATATAACTTTTTATCATTTGCTATGTAAAATTTGATTTATTCAACACGTGTAATACACGGGTTTTTATGGAGAATTTTTTTTATTATTTGGTAGATTTTTCAACCCGACTATACACGGGTTTTTTAAAGATACGACGTTTTTAGTATTAAATATACAAAAATACATTTATTTAATATGTGTAATACACATGGTTTTTAAAAATATAACTCTTTTTTAGATCTATTCAACACATTTATACATTTTTATTATTTGGTAGATTTATTCAGCCCGATTATACACGGGTTTTTTTAAAGATATGACGTTTTTAGTATTCAGTATACAAAATTACATTTATTTAATCTGTGTAATACACATGATTTTTAAAGATATAACTATTTTTTATTATTTGATATATAAAATTACATTTATTTAACTCGTACAATATACGGGGCTCATAAAGATATAACTTTTAATTCTTTAATATATAAAATTACATTTATTCAACCCGTGTAATACACGGGGTTCTAACCTAGTTATTAATAATTTTAATCAATTAAATGAGAGAATGACAAGTGTCCCAAAACAAGTTTCTTTTATTATATCGTATAGTTGTATACCCTCCGCATCATGTATAATTTATTTTCAAGTTCGCATTCTTGATGTTTTCAATCTTTTTACTTTTGTAAAGGTAAATAAAAGGATAATATATTCAACTATTGGATTTTTTTTTATTAAGATTACTCGTATATTGAAAGATATAATTTTGACATGACAACAATAACAACCATTAAAAACTTAAAAAAGTTTGTATTCTTAAAACGTGCTTTATAGGATATCATAAATTACACATTTAAAAAAAACTTGTATTTGTGATATATTAATAAATTTCAACGCTCCTTGCGGCGGCGTTGGCATTAAAGGAACTAGAATTTGTACCGTCTAATTAAAACGTATTACATTTGACTCGACTCATTTACGAACAAAAGTTACGTCAAAACGTAGGTAAACTGAAAACGTACATAAAAATATGCACGAAAACAAATTATATTTGCCTCAACTTATTTGCGAAAGAAATATATGTCGAAACGTTAACCACTAGAACTTATACCGACACGTACATAAAAATAAGTGCGTAAGTAAATTATGTTTTTTTAAGTTAAAGAGTGGTATGGCGTGTTGCGGCGGTGTTTAAACATAAAGTAACTCGAACTTATACCATAAAATAAAAACATATTATATTTGACCCGACTTGTTTTAGAACAAACTTTATACCAAAACGTAGACCAACTGAAAATATCCATAAAAACATAAAAACGTATTATATCCGAGCCTGGTCATTTCCCAAAAAAAAAAAAATTACGTCGAAATCTAAATCAACTTGAATTTATACTGACACGTACATAAAAATAAGCACGTAAAAATTGATTAAAAAGTTTTTAGAAAGTTGAGAGATTGTAAGTGTTAATGCTAAATATTGAAGGATGAAGGTAAAAAAAGAAAAACCAATCACTTAAAGTTTTTAGAAAGTTAAGAGCCTATAAGTGTTAATACTAACTAGTGATATTACAAGTAAAAAAAAAAGGATTAATATCCTTGTATTTCGCGTGTCACACAGACACCTTCACCACCATCATTAGCCATATAAAGACATATATAACGGTTCTACCCGTTTTGACCCGAACGTATTTTATGGGTTTTTTTTTTCAAAAATGTGAGAAGTTTAAATTCAAAATCTATTTTAACTGGTCACACAACCCAACCTAACCCGGTTTCATTTTGCCACTCTTGGTAAACAACCATTCTTTTTCTACTTAAAAACATGATTTTAACAATATGTCATGTTAAAGATGGGACCCAATTATTAACAATACCAATAATGACATATCGACTTCCAAGTTTCAATAAGCTTTTTTCTATCATTTGATTTGAGTATCATAGATGAGGTCCAATTGTCAAATTGGCTTTCCTTTAAGGGTTGGTTGATGTAAGTTTCCCTTTTTTTAAAGAAAAATAAACGCATATTTTATTACACCTAAAGAGAACTCTAACTCGACCAAAAAGTGGGTCTTATTACACCTAAAGAGAACTTTAACTCGATCAAAAAAGAGGTCCAATTGTCAAATTGGCTTTCCTTTAAGGGTTGGTTGATGTAAGTTTCCCTTTTTTTAAAGAAAAATAAACGCATATTTTATTACACCTAAAGAGAACTCTAACTCGACCAAAAAGTGGGTCTTATTACACCTAAAGAGAACTTTAACTCGATCAAAAAGTGGGTCTGTATGGTATGAGGTAATGAAATGAACAAGATATTGGAATGGACGAGATAATGGAATTGTAACAGAATGAAATAGGTCATTTTATTCCATTGTGATGTTTGGTTACTTATATGCGAATAGAATAAATCATTACTTTGTACAATTTGTTAGACAACAAAAAGACGAAGTAATGAAACACAATTGTATTAAATACGACAACAATATTTTTATAATAATAATAATATATTATTGGTAAAAAGATTAATAGTATAACTTTTGATATATAATAATAATAATAATAATAATATATTTCTTTCCATTCCTTGAAGGAATGAAAAAAAACACTTAGCGTTTGGTAAGAAAGAATGGAAGCTGGAATGGAATGGATCATTCTGATGGAATGAAAAGAAACATGTTTGGTTATAATGTGGTAATGGAATGGAGCATTCCAAAGGAATGTAACTCCTTCCAAATATAATAATTTCCATTCCTTGGTATGTAGGTGTTTTTTTTTCCATTCCTTCAAGGAATGGAAAGAAATATGTTATTATTATTATTATTATTATTATTATTATTATTATTATTATTATTATTATTATTATTATACTTATACATTTATTTGTATTTGTATTTATTAATATTCATACTAATATTAATATACATCAAACATCTATTATTAATTTTTTATCATTAATATATTATTATTATTATTATTATTATTATTGAGGCAATTATATTTTTGTCGTTTTTAATACAGTTGTGTTTCGTTACTTCATCTTTTTTTGTTTATCAAATTGTACAAAGTAATGATTCATTCTATTCGCATATGAGTAACCAAACATCAGAATGGAATGGAATGATCCATTTCATTCCGTTGTCCATTCCATTACCTCGTCCATTCCATTCTCTCATCTATTCCATTACCCCATACCAAACAAACCCTAATACCGAGGAATGAAAATTGTTATATTTAGAAGGAGTTACATTCCTTTGGAATGCTCCATTCCATTACCACATGATAACCAAACATGTTACTTTTCATTCCATAAGAATAATCTATTCCATGCCACACTCTATTCATTCATACTAAACGCTACCTAATAGAATAACAGGCTAAAGACCAAAGATTTTTTTTTTTTTTTATAAAAAGCTATATTTTAACCCTTAAAGTTTTGTATACGTTCACAATCACCGTTTGATTTAACTTTTTGTCTAAACGACAAATTTATTTTATTTAATTTTTCTTGAATGATGAATTTCTTTTAATTTTTGTCATATGTAGGATTTGAACCCGAGACTTTTCCCTTCAAAACCCAAGTGTTTAAAGGCTTTATCTTTATTAAAAGGTTATGCATATGTTTTATTCCCCTCCTTAGTTAACCTTTTTTTTTCTTTTTATGTTGCACGTACCATATATTCTTTTGCCTAACGCAGTAAAAGTATTGCACGTACCATATATTCTTTGGCTCACTGCCTTTATTGTTTCCTCCCCTTTAAAAAGAACCTTGGGTTTGCTTTAACCAAATAACAAATATAATTTAAAAGAACTCTAGGAGTGTTTTAAACTTTATATGATTAAAGAAAAGTTGTAAACATAAAGTTGCGAGTCACAAAATTACGTTGTATGATGGGAACGCTTCGGTATGCGTAATGAATACTATGAGAGCGAATCATATTGAAACCAGAAACCAAAAACATAAAAAAATGAATATGACGGTGGCGACAAGGGGGGGGGGGGGGGGGTAGAGAGAGAAAGAGAAAGGATTAAGAGATATAAATGGGTAAAATCATTTAAACAGATAAAAAAAGATTGTTTTATTTATTAATTTTTCTTTTATGTAAATGAATAAAAAGACTAAACTACCCTTTTGTGAGATGGTTTAACGAAAATAAATAAAGTAGGTTAGGGCCAAAGGACATACCGTGCAAGATTTTGAAACACTAAGTACAAAACTCATTAATTTTAAAGGCAAATGGCATTCGTTGAAACTGAGCATAAAGAGAAAGGACAATTTTTATGATTTACTGTAGTAAAAAGGTAAATAAGTTTAGTGTATATTGCATATAGTATAAGGCTAGGCGGGGTGGTCTGTTATGGACCATCCATCACGCGTTAAACCCAAACGTAACACCGCCGCCGGTATAAATCCAACGCGTTATATATTGAACGCGTTATACACATAACGCGTGAAACTTCAATCTTCATTTGTTCTGCATGTTTGACAAATGTTGTATGTTTGACACCTGTACCTTGGACCCATTGCATATTAACACCTGTTGACCAACTTCAAAAGACCAAACACTTTCCAGAAATCAATGTATAATTAATTGAAGTTGGCTTTTTTTTTTATCACTAGTGATACCACCCCCACTACATTTCTATCACTAGTGATAGAATATTGGGTGCTGACATGCCATGATTTGATTGGATAGTGGGAGTGATAGAATCCTATCACTAGTAACTAGGCATGAGCAAATACCGATCCCGGTACCATACCGTCCCGATACCGACAAATCCCGATCCCGATTTTTGTGAAAAATGGGTACCGATACCGAAATACATCGGTTTGGTACGGTATCGGTACGGTATCGGTATTTTGAGGGTAAAATGCGGTATTATACCGATACCATACTGATACACTCTAATTTACACATATTTTAGTCCCCCGTTTTACCCCTATTTTATGCGTTTTTGGCCGAAAAAACCGTCGTTCGGATACTTATTTATCTACATTTGTGTTTACAGGCCTAAAACTGCATTCCAGACAAGATGATAGCAAAAACGAGGACTTTCCGGACAAAACGACAAAGTTGCGGACTTTCTGTTAAGGATTCTGAACTGGGCCTGTGGAACGGTCGTTCCACCTGATGCACGGTCGTGCATCTCCGACAAAGCTGATCATCTCGGCAATGAACGGTAGGTGCGGCTGGGCGTTCCAGGGAAACAACGACTAGGTGAAGAACGGTCGTTCCATCTGAGGAACGACCGTGCATCTCCGGTAGATCAACAGAGTCTCGGAACTGAACGGTAGGTGCGACTTGGCGTGCAACATGAAGCCCGGAACTGAACGATCGTTCCATATGGGGAACGGTCGTGCCATTTCAGATCTGGTCAACGATCCGATGACGTATGCGGTATGGTGACCCATGACCAATAATTGAATAAAGTGAACGGTCGTTCCACAGGGAGAACGACCGTGCATCAGCAAAAAAAGTATAAAAACACAGCAGAAACATTCTGCTCGACATTCTGGATTTTTGGAGAGCTCTCAGGCGATTTTCAGGCTCCGGAGGCATTAGCTTTCACCCGGATTTAAGCCACATTATCCCGATTAGCTCGATTACTACCCGGATCCTTAGTCTAGTACTTGTTTATGGTTTGATTTTCTAATCTTTCCAAGTTTTTGTTAATCTTTCAAGTACTTAGATTATGATTTATGTTTTATTGTAGCCTTTGGGCAAAAACACAACAATCCCTTGCTAGATTATAACCATTAGTTTGTTAAACTTTGTTTGTAATGACATTTGAAGTATTTTCTATGTTAATCTTTGATGATTAGTTTGCAACCTTGTTATTGATATTGAATTCTTGATTATAAGTAATTATGTTGGATGATTGGTGCTTGGTTAGTTAAGATAGTTGAAAAATGAAGCTTAATTAATCTTGTATTAGTAAACTTTGAATTTGGTTAACTAGTTTAACTTGGTTTAAATGTATGCATCATGATACTAGAAATGGTTAGTGATTTAATAAAATGTAATTATTGTTAATCAAGAGAGCTTACCGTCACGGAAGGACCTAAACGGGTTAGATGGTGTCGTTATAAATTCTTGCCATGATTTGTTAGCTTAGTTAGTAGTTTAGGCCAAAATTGCTATCTTAGTGAATTATTGTGCAAGATTTGTAAAATGAACTCGGTTGTGATTTAATCTAGTTTATGCTTATCTCGGTGGTTGCATTGTGTTTATCGGTGTCGCTTTCCTTGTTTAAGTGAGGTTAGAATAATCCTAACGGCTGCCTAACTTATTTTTAAGAGATTTTCATAGACATTTATCAATTGCACGTTAAAGAACAATTTTAGGTGGTTAAAGTGTGTCTATCGTTTTAACTTTCCGAATGATTGTCATGTTAGGATTCCCGAAAGGGATACTAATTGTTTTAAATTGGAAAGTTGACCGAATGCTTCTAGTGCCAAAACTGACTTAGTTGACATGCTGTGGTTGTGTATTTAGCAAGGCTTTTTATCTACTTTCTATTATGTTTTTATTATGTATTTGGTTATGTTTACTTTAGTTTAGTTTAAAATCACAAAACCTATGTTTTTACCGGTAGTTTAGTGACAAAGGTCTAGTACAAATTCTCCGCCCATTTCCTTGGATCGATACTTGGTTCTTACCGATACTTTATTACATATATGACGGGGTACACTTGCCTCTTTCGTGTGTGTTTTGATGTAAAAGTAATAATCACTTTTATAAATTTAAAACCCAATCGTGTGTAATTCATTGCAAAATATTATGTATATATACGCACACGTCAAGTTTTTGGCGCCGTTGCCGGGGAAATGGCGAGTTTTAGGAACGACCCGAGTCATTTTGTTATCGGCGTATATACTTGTTTATTTTTGTGAATAATTTCATGATTCTTTTTTTGTTCATTTATTTGTTAATATTTCTTTTTTTTTTCTTCGATTTATTCATTTTTGCGTTATTTTTGTTTCATTTATTTATTGTGATCCGGATTCATTTATACATTTATTCTTTGGGTTTTCGGCACCCTAAAGCCATTTTTGTATTAGTCGATTCATTTATTTATTTTGTTGAATTTTTATAAAATTTCGGGCTATTTTTCGGATTTTTATAAAATTTTCAGCCCATTTATAATAATTTTCTGCTTCTATTCAGCTGAAAAAAAAAACAGCATTATTTAATTAATAAAATATTCACAGTGTCGAATTTTCGTTTGCAGGTTGATGTTCTCGACCCCCGCTCCAGAACTTGTTGAACCGTCTGACGAACCCGAACGTGATCTTCGGAGGCGTCTTCGCGCAAAAGGGCGTGCGGTTGGGCTATTGCTCGCATCTGGCGGGCCGGATTCGGTGGTACCTACTGAAGCCGAGGGCTCAGGAGGAAACATAACCATGGCAGACGATAATCAACCGTTGAATGAGTCTAACCAGCCTGGAGCGACAGGCCTGGAGCCGAGTATCCTTAGACCTACTATTGATGCACCTAATTTTGAAATAAAATCTAGTATAATTAATATGGTGCAGAATTCGGTGCAGTTCGACGGACGCGAACATGAGGATCCCGGACGACATATTGCAGCTTTTCTCGAAGTGTGTTCCACGTTTAAAATGCGGGATGTTTCGGAGGATGCCGTTCGGTTACGGTTGTTTCCTTTCTCACTGCGTGACAAAGCCAGAGCGTGGCTTATGTCACTGCCAGCTGGGTCCATCAGGACCTGGAATGGGTTGGCGGAGCTATTTATGAAAAAGTACTTTCCACCCGAGAAGACAACCAAGCTAAGGAACCGAGTGGTGACCTTTCGTCAGGATGAGGGTGAGTCGTTGCATGCAGCGTGGGAGAGATTCAAGGATCTGTTACTTGATGTTCCACATCACGGGTTCACCAAGAGACAGTTAGTCTTGACATTCTATCAGGGGCTGAGCTACAATACGCAGGAGCGTTTAGATATGAATGCAGGAGGCGATTTGGGGACAAAGACGCCCAATGAGGCTTACGATATCATTGAAAAGGCTGCGTTGAAGTCCAGCTCTCGCCGCGAAGGAGATAGAAGTCGGGCTACATCATCATCATCAGGATCCCGCACAGGAGTGCATGCTGTTGACGACTATACGGCTATTACTGCTCAGATCTCGGCTCTCGCATCGAGATTCGACAGGTCCCAGATGATTGCGCATGCGGGCTCGGGATGTGACTAGTGTGGTGTGTCACACGAGCCTGGGGCATGTTTTCAGGGAGTCGGATACGAGGGCCACGAAGAGGTAGATTTCGTGGGTAATCAAGTTAGGCCGCAAAACAACCCTTACAGCAACACTTACAATCCCGGTTGGAGAAATCACCCAAATTTTGGGTGGCGTGCGAACACAGGCAATCAAAATCCTTTGGGATTCACTCCGCGCGCTCCAGCGCAACAGCAACAGCATCAGGGTCAGGGTCAGCATTATCAGCAGTATAACCAATCCTACCAACAGCGTTTATACCCGCATCAGAATCAGGGCTCTGGGAGTAGTTCCCAGCAGCAGGCCCCTCAGTCTAGTTCTAAGCTGGAGGAGATGATGTCCCAGCTTCTTACTAGCTCCTCGAGCGCGAATCAGCTAGCTGAAAAACGCTATCAGCAAAGCGAGGATCGTTTTCTCTCTCATGAGGGAGAAATGAGGAGCCACAAGGCCTCGATTCAGAACATTGAGAATCAGGTTGGTCAACTGGCCCAGATGATGTCAAAGAGACCCCAGGGTGGTCTCCTGGGCAATACTGAGAAAAACCCGGGCCCGCATAGAGATGTGAATGCGGTGATGACCAGGAGTGGAAAACCTACCGGACCCGTCATATCGGACTCACCACCGATCACTGAAGCGGTCCCGACCGACACACCGGATGAGGTGCATGCCAGGCTCCGCCCAGCAAGTACAGCACAAGTCCAGGAGCCGGTCACAGGTTACAAACCTCCAGTGCCCTATCCAGGAAGGTTGAAGAAGCAGAAGATGGATGAACAAAACGGTAAGTTTCTTGAGATGTTTAAGCAATTGCATATAAACATACCGTTTGTTGAGGCTTTGGCACAGATGCCAAAGTATGCGAAGTTTCTGAAAGACATCCTCTCAAACAAACAAAAACTCGAGGATATGTCTTGTGTGGTTATGAATGAAAGCTGCTCTGCTATTCTCCAGAATCGCCTGCCTACAAAAATGGGCGATCCAGGCAGTTTCACGCTTCCTTGCCTCATTGGCAATCTGTCAGTCAGTAATGCGTTAGCAGATCTAGGAGCGAGTATAAACCTTATGCCCTATAAGGTTTTTACAAAGTTGGATCTAGGTGAGCCGTCACCTACGAGGATGAGTATTCGACTGGCGGATCCTTCTGTCAAGTATCCACGCGGGTTTGTAGAGAATATGCTTGTTAAGATTGACAAGTTTGTATTTCCCGTGGATTTTGTTATCCTGGACATGGATGAGGACTCGAGAGTGCCTCTGATACTCGGACGCCCATTTTTGAATACCGCCCGGACGATTGTGGACGTGGCGGCGGGCGAGATCACACTCCGAGTAGATGATGAGCAAGTGACGTTTGACATTAAACGATCTATGCAGCATCCTCTGAGTCAGGACGACGCGCTCTATTATGTTGACATTGTCGACACTTATGTGAGCACCCATTTCCAGGGTACGATCGAGGAGATAGATTCGGACACACATCTGTTGTGTGGGGACTTAGATGGCATTACGCAGGAGGGCCACTATTTAGAGCAGCCAGTCTATCAGATTGGTGATGATAGTCCCCAGAGTCCGGATCGTTTCACAGAAATTGATCGCGAGAGTGAAGTGAAGTCGAAGCCTTCAGTGGAAGATCCTCCTACCTTGGAGCTTAAAGAGCTCCCACCGCACCTAGAGTACGCGTTTCTTGATGAGGAGCGTCATTTGCCTGTCATTATTTCATCTGGTTTGGCGGGAGAGGAAAAGAGCAGACTGCTTAATGTGTTGAAACTTCATAAGAAAGCTATCGCTTGGAAAATCATGGACATTAAAGGTATAAATCCCTCCTTCTGTACACATAAAATTCTTATGGAGTATCAGTTCAAGCCGTGTGCGCAGCACCAGAGGCGGCTGAACCCGAACATGCAAGAAGTCGTTAAAAAGGAAGTGATTAAGTTGTTAGATGCTGGTATGATCTATCCCATTTCCGACTCTGTTTGGGTCAGCCCTGTACAGGTAGTGCCCAAAAAGGGGGGCATGACTGTGGTCACCAACGATAGGAATGAGCTCATTCCAACCAGGACGGTCACTGGATGGCGGGTTTGCATTGATTATCGCAAACTCAATGACGCCACCCGCAAGGACCACTTCCCGCTTCCATTCATTGATCAAATGTTGGAGCGTCTGTCAGCGAAGTTATATTATTGTTTTCTGGATGGGTTCTCTGGTTATTTTCAAATTCCTATCGCTCCTGAGGACCAGGAGAAGACCACATTTACCTGTCCCTTCGGTACATTCGCCTACCGGCGTATGCCGTTTGGGCTGTGTAATGCGCCGGCTACTTTCCAGCGATGTATGGTCGCCATTTTCCACGACATGATTGAGGATTCCATGGAGGTGTTCATGGACGATTTTTCGGTATTTGGGGACTCCTTTGATCAATGTCTGGAAAATTTGAAAAGAATGTTGAAGAGGTGTGAGGAGACCAATCTGGTCCTGAACTGGGAGAAATGCCACTTCATGGTGAAGGAGGGCATAGTTTTGGGCCACAAAATTTCTCACGGGGGCATGGAAGTCGACCCAGCTAAAGTCGACGTTATATCACGACTTCCGCCCCCCACCTCTGTTCGTGCTATACGGAGCTTTCTCGGTCATGCCGGGTTCTATCGGCGATTCATCAAAGATTTTTCAAAAATCGCCAGACCCATGACTCGTTTGTTAGAGAAAGATGCTCCGTTCGTGTTTGGAGATGATTGCTTGAGGGTTTTTGACCTCCTCAAGCAGAAGTTGGTAGAGGCCCCTATTTTAGTCGCACCGGACTGGAGTTTGCCGTTTGAAATCATGTGCGACGCGAGTGATTACGCTATAGGGGCCGTTCTGGGTCAAAAGAAGGAAAAGCACTTCCATCCGATCTACTATGCGAGTAAAACTCTCCACGACGCTCAAGAGCATTATACCACGACTGAAAAAGAGCTCTTGGCGGTCGTCTTCGCATTCGATAAATTTAGGTCGTATCTAGTGCTTTCGAAAACCGTTGTATACACTGATCATGCAGCCATTAGATACCTCTTTAGCAAGCAGGACGCTAAACCGCGTCTAATCAGATGGATCCTGCTGCTACAAGAGTTTGATATTGAGATACAAGACAAAAAGGGTGCTTTAAATGTAGCGGCTGACCATCTGTCTCGGTTAGAACACGGAGACATCGAGGATTCGCGTTGGGATTCCATCAATGACAAGTTCCCACACGAATCTTTGATGAGTGTTGAGATATGTGAAGAGTCGCCATGGTTCGCTGACTTTGCGAACTACCTTGCTTGTAGAATTTTGATTAAAGGGTTGACTCATCAGCAAAAGAGGAAATTCTTTTCAGATCTAAAGCACTACATATGGGACGACCCTTTCTTGTTCAAGGTGGGTGCTGATCAGGTGATTAGGAGGTGTGTATCAGGGTCTGAGGCGACCGACATTCTGCGCCAGTGTCATGAGGGACCTACCGGAGGCCACCACGGAGCCAACTTCACCGCGAAGAAGGTGTTGGATTCCGGGTTTTACTGGCCGACCATCTTCCGTGACGCGCAGAGTTGGGTGAAGGCGTGCGATGCTTGTCAGAGGGCGACGAACATATCGGCACGCGACGAAATGCCCCAGAACTGGATACAGGTATGTGAAGTGTTTGATGTTTGGGGGATAGACTTCATGGGACCATTCCCCCCCTCACGTGGAAACAAGTACATACTCGTGGCTGTTGACTATGTATCAAAGTGGGCGGAGGCGCAAGCCTTACCCACTAATGACGCCAGAGTAGTTGTGAGGTTTCTGAAGAGTTTGTTCGCCCGATTTGGCGCTCCAAAAGCGCTCATTAGTGACCGAGGGACTCATTTTTGTAATACACAGCTTGAAAAGGCTTTGTCCCGATACGGTGTGCATCACCGTTTATCCACGCCCTATCATCCGCAGACAAGCGGGCAGGTGGAGGTCACGAACCGTGGGCTTAAGCGCATCCTTGAGCGGTCGGTTGGAGCGAACCGAAAGGAGTGGTCGGACAAGCTTGATGAGGCATTATGGGCATTCCGTACAGCTTATAAGACCCCTATAGGGACCACCCCCTTTAGGTTGGTATACGGAAAGGCGTGCCATTTACCGGTTGAGTTGGAGCACAAGGCTATGTGGGCATTGAAAACCGCGAATTTGGACCTAAAAACCGGAGGTGAATCCCGGTTTCTCCAAATTCATGAATTGGAAGAATTGCGGCACCAAGCCTACGAAAGCTCCGTACTCTACAAAGAGCGCACGAAGAAACTTCACGACAAACGCTTGAAGGACCATAAAGAATTCCAAGCGGGTGATCTTGTTCTTCTGTACAATTCTAGGCTGCGCTTATTTCCTGGAAAGCTTCATTCACGCTGGACAGGACCATACACGGTTAAGGAAGTATTTCCGTATGGTACTGTTGCAGTAGAGAACGCGGATGGCGTTGCATTTAAGGTAAATGGTCACCGGTTGAAGTTGTACGTTGCCGGGCCGATAGAATCGGCGGTGGAGGTAATTGAACTCCAAACCCCGCACACATCATAAGTGTGGGGAGGAGAGAGTCTACGCTACTGACTCGCGGATCAAAAATGTAGCAAGAGCGTATTTTGCGCTTTAGGGGTAGTTTAGTCTTTTTGTAGTTTTTCTAGTTTTTAGCTTTGAGTCTTGCTATCGACTCGTCGACAAAAATTTAGCATGAGTCTACGCTGCTGACTCGCCGACAAAAATGCAGCTGGAGCGTCTTTGGCGCTATAAGGGCAAAATTGTCCTTTTATTTGTTTTGGTAGTTTTAGCGTAATTTAGGTTAGTTAGGTAGTTTTCGTTTGTTTGTTTAGTTTCCGTACGTACCAGACGAAGGTTCTGTATTGTAATAATGTTAAAACAGTTGGTGTGTCGAAAAAACGGCGAAAAACGGCCGAAACAGCTGCTGAAAATGGCTTCTGCGGAAAAATTCTGATCTGTACCTGATGCACGATCGTTCTTCGGGTCGCACGACAAGCCGGAACGGTGGATCGCACCCTCGGTGCATTTCCGAGAACACGCTGCTGGGTTTGAACGACCTCGGTGACGCACGACCGTTCCATTCCGGGGAACGACCGTGCGACAGGCTGAGGGCAATTTGGTCATTTTGCACACTATATATACCATTGTCTGCTGCAAAACTCACCATTCGCGAACCCTAGCAGCTGCAGACCGTTCCTGGGCGATTTTTCACCATATCGCACGGTTTTTCGCACGATCAAGCACCCAACTTCGCACGGTACGTCCCTAGTGTTAGATTTCTCGTTTTCTTTCTTTCTAGTGTAGTTTCTTCCGATTTTTCAAGGAATTTTTAGGGTTCTCTTCATAAACAAATCGAAACCCTAACCCTTGTTTAATCGAAGTATCGTGAACACCCGGTTGATTTGCAGACCCCTGTGAGCCCAATACTTGTTGAATTTTTGAAAAATCTGATTGTTCTTAGAACAGTGGGTCGAAATCTGCAGATTCGGAAGTGCACGGTCGTTCGTCGGGTTGAACGGTCGTGCCTCGCCGGCTATTCACGATATCGTCTGGTCTGGCCTGTTAGTTCTCGGTGACGCACGACCGTGCGTCCCGGAGAACGACCGTGCCATATTGCCAGTACAGTTTGGACAGTAGCTTCATATTTGGCTGCTCGCTTGTTTTCAACTCTTTTTTCTCCTGTTTCTATCTTCCTAACAACATTCCCCATTACAGATGGATCACCCTTTCCTGCAATTTGACCCCAACATTGAGAAGGAAGCTCTATGTATCGCGAAGCGCGATCAATTGTGGGCGAGGCGGGATCAGTTTGGCGAACCCCGATGGTTGGACTGGGAGGTCATGAGGGATTTGAATCAATATGACCGACTGGATGAAATGATGACTCCAGCGCTGGCAAACCTGGTCGGTTGCAACCGACCCGTTTACCGGGAGTTAACTATTGAATTCTTCGCCTCATATCAGTATGAAAGGCCGGTTGCACATACGGAACCTGATTTCCGCTACAGGAATCGGGTCACCTTCAGGTTGTGTAGGCGATGGCATACATGGTCGGTGGGTCGTTTGGGACGGAGGCTTGGAATTTATACACGGGAGGACATGGATGATCCCGACATCTTCAACGATCAGTTCAACTTCCCTAATGATGCAGCGCGTGAGGCATTCTGGACGCGTAACGCTATTGGGGGCCCATACAACCCACGGATGTCAAAGGCTTCGCGCCTCCGAGACCCTCTGGTGCGAGTGATGCACCACGTTTTCAGCCATTCTATTTGCGGACGCATGGACAGTCAAGGTAACTGTCCCACGCCTGATTTGCTTTTTCTTTATGCGTTGGTTGACAAGGCACCGATCAACCTCGCCGCGAGAATGGCTGAGTACTTTGTTAAGTGTTCAGGGCGGACCCACAACAGTGAGATCCACGGCGGTCAGTACGTGACCGAGATCGCGTACAATGAGCGATATATGACGCCGGGGGTGCTTAGGGGTCTCACCTTGATCACTGAGGGGGTGCATGTTGATATCCGGTCTTTGAAGTTTATGGGGGTTATTGCTGAGTTGGATGGGAGAGATAGGTTGAGGGGTTTGAATGGAGAGATATGGGACCCGTTACCTCCAGCTGAGGAGGAACATGAGGATGATGACGACGAAGATGTTGAGATGCACGAGCCACAGCCACAGACACCACCACACTCGCCGCAGCATCATGCATTTCATCAGCATGATGATTGGCCTACTTTCTACCAGCAGTTCCAGGACATGCGTATCACGCAGGAGCAGCATGGTACATACTTCAGCGAGATCAGATCTAGCCAGGACCAGATCCGGGCTAGCCAGGACGAGATTAGGGCCAGTCAGGCAGAGCTTCGGGCCACACATGACCGACTAGAGCAGCGCCAGGATACTCTATACCAGGGAGTGTCCACGGGTTTTTCTTATTTGTTCGGGGAGATGCATCACGCATACCCCAACTATTTTCAGCACCCGCCGGAGTTCCCACCGTGGAACCCCCCTGGCTATGGCGATCAGGGCCCATCTGGCACGAGGCATGATGACGATGATGATGAGTAGTTTGCGGTAGTGGTAGCACTTGGTGGTGTTTCATGTTTCAGTACTTTGTTTTTCTTTGGGTGTTTATTTTGACTTAGTATTTAAAACACCCCGGATTTGTATTTTAAAACAATTTCCTTTCTGTTTTGTTTGGATGTTAGCATTTATGTAAATTATGGTTGTTTGATTTTTCTTTTTCTGTTATATTTTGGGTGTACACGACATACTTGCAGATTTTATCTATCGGATCTTGGACCGGAGCACGTACCAGTTAGAGCTTCGGAAGTCTCGTGGCACCAACATCATCTTGAGGGGAGTAATTTTTATACCTTTCTCTATATTTCGGGTCTCGCATTGGGGACAATGCGAAGTTCAAGTGTGGGGAGGGGGTTAACTTTGTTAACTTAGCTTTGTTTGTCCTTATAAAAAAAAAGAAAAAAAAAGAAAAACAGAAAATCAGAAAAATCATTTAAAAATACGTGTGTTTTGTATATATGTTGATAAATAAACCGGTTGGTTATGTTTTAGAAAGCATCGGACTTGATAACAACTCGACAAGCAAAATATTTTTTTGAAAAAGGAAACCGGAAAGCGTGACAAACAAAGAAAGACTTACATGATAGTTTTCACACTTTTACCCATTCCTTCCGTTACGTGAGCATATTGAGCTTAGATTGTTATATATTTGTTCATTTCGGATATAGGAGTGAGCCGGATGTTTTGTGCAATTTAGAACTTGTCACTAGTATGCTTGTTAAGACCATGAACGTGCGGATTTGTGTAAACGTGATAGAGGCACTTAGATTACCCCTTTGTTGTGTACCTTGTTTTTTGTGTTGTGCTTCCCGTTCACCTTATATTACCCTTTAGGATTAACCATGTCGAGCCTTCCCGTTCACCTTTGTTTACCCACATTATCGCCTACTTAACCAAATTTAGCCTTTTTATGTTTTTAAACCTTTTTAGTGTTGAAACTCGGTTAAAATAATAGTTTAACTAGCTTGTTATTGTTTATATTTCATTGTATAATTTGCAAAAAAAAAAAAAAAAAAAAACCCTAAAATAGGGTGAAGTTGATAGAAATCGAGCAATTTTGAATGCTTAAATGTTAAAAATCTTGTTGATTAGCTCGATTGCGCTTTAGTCGCCTTTTTAATGCGTTTGTATGTAAAGTTGTATTGTTTATTGCTAGTTAAACGCTACTACCGAGTTTTAACCGTTTTCGCCATTTTAAATGTCCACTTCCATACCCTTCGCCAAAGCCTAACGTTACAACCCGTAAAGACCTCTTGATTTACACGTATTTGCATGTTAGTTGGTGGAGACGAGATCTTATGACAAGCTTATGTTATTGCGCATTTCATTGACTAGGCGTTGAGTGTTTACGCATACACATTTTATGTATGATTCATAAATAAAACCGAGTGTGTGTGAACATTGTGAGTTGGGTGAAGATTAACATGTGAGTCAATTAAATGTTTAGTCACGGCTTTTTGGTTGTCGCTTTTTAAATTGCATATGCTTGTTGGGTTTGAATCTTTTGATGTTGTCTTTCGACAAACCGGCTAACCGTTTATATATTAGTTTTCAATAAAATAGTGTGTAAATTATCGTTCTTATTTGTTTATGTCTTTTATTGCTTTTTAGTTTAGCTTGCTTGAGGACAAGCAAGGTTTAAGTGTGGGGAGATTTGATACACTCTAATTTACACATATTTTAGTCCCCCGTTTTACCCCTATTTTATGCGTTTTTGGCCGAAAAACCGTCGTTCGGATACTTATTTATCTACATTTGTGTTTACAGGCCTAAAACTGCATTCCAGACAAGATGATAGCAAAAACGAGGACTTTCCGGACAAAACGACAAAGCTGCGGACTTTCTGTTAAGGATTCTGAACTGGGCCTGTGGAACGGTCGTTCCACCTGATGCACGGTCGTGCATCTCCGACAAAGCTGATCATCTCGGCAATGAACGGTAGGTGCGGCTGGGCGTTCCAGGGAAACAAAGACTAGGTGAAGAACGGTCGTTCCATCTGAGGAACGACCGTGCATCTCCGGTAGATCAACAGAGTCTCGGAACTGAACGGTAGGTGCGACTTGGCGTGCAACATGAAGCCCGGAACTGAACGATCGTTCCATATGGGGAACGGTCGTGCCATTTCAGATCTGGTCAACGATCCGATGACGTATGCGGTATGGTGACCCATGACCAATAATTGAATAAAGTGAACGGTCGTTCCACAGGGAGAACGACCGTGCATCAGCAAAAAAGTATAAAAACACAGCAGAAACATTCTGCTCGACATTCTGGAGTTTTGGAGAGCTCTCAGGCGATTTTCAGGCTCCGGAGGCATTAGCTTTCACCCGGATTCAAGCCACATTATCCCGATTAGCTCGATTACTACCCGGATCCTTAGTCTAGTACTTGTTTATGGTTTGATTTTCTAATCTTTCCAAGTTTTTGTTAATCTTTCAAGTACTTAGATTATGATTTATGTTTTATTGTAGCCTTTGGGCAAAAACACAACAATCCCTTGCTAGATTATAACCATTAGTTTGTTAAACTTTGTTTGTAATGACATTTGAAGTATTTTCTATGTTAATCTTTGATGATTAGTTTGCAACCTTGTTATTGATATTGAATTCTTGATTATAAGTGCTTGGTTAGTTAAGATAGTTGAAAAATGAAGCTTAATTAATCTTGTATTAGTAAACTTTGAATTTGGTTAACTAGTTTAACTTGGTTTAAATGTATGCATCATGATACTAGAAATGGTTAGTGATTTAATAAAATGTAATTATTGTTAATCAAGAGAGCTTACCGTCACGGAAGGACCTAAACGGGTTAGATGGTGTCGTTATAAATTCTTGCCATGATTTGTTAGCTTAGTTAGTAGTTTAGGCCAAAATTGCTATCTTAGTGAATTATTGTGCAAGATTTGTAAAATGAACTCGGTTGTGATTTAATCTAGTTTATGCTTATCTCGGTGGTTGCATTGTGTTTATCGGTGTCGCTTTCCTTGTTTAAGTGAGGTTAGAATAATCCTAACGGCTGCCTAACTTATTTTTAAGAGATTTTCATAGACATTTATCAATTGCACGTTAAAGAACAATTTTAGGTGGTTAAAGTGTGTCTATCGTTTTAACTTTCCGAATGATTGTCATGTTAGGATTCCCGAAAGGGATACTAATTGTTTTAAATTGGAAAGTTGACCGAATGCTTCTAGTGCCAAAACTGACTTAGTTGACATGCTGTGGTTGTGTATTTAGCAAGGCTTTTTATCTACTTTCTATTATATTTTTATTATGTATTTGGTTATGTTTACTTTAGTTTAGTTTAAAATCACAAAACCTATGTTTTTACCGGTAGTTTAGTGACAAAGGTCTAGTACAAATTCTCCGCCCATTTCCTTGGATCGATACTTGGTTCTTACCGATACTTTATTACATATATGACGGGGTACACTTGCCTCTTTCGTGTGTGTTTTGATGTAAAAGTAATAATCACTTTTATAAATTTAAAACCCAATCGTGTGTAATTCATTGCAAAATATTATGTATATATACGCACACGTCACATACCGTACCGATACCGACAAATACCTAAAAGTGGATACCGATACCGGTACCGAAACCCCTTCGGTATGGTATTCTCGGGATCGGGATCGGGATGGGATCGGTATTGGATACCACTTGCTCATCCCTACTAGTAACCACCCCATCCCCTAAGGGGACCAGGGACGCACTGAAATTTGAAATAGAGTTAAATGTTATTTTAGTCTCTGTGATTGGAGTCATTTTGCCAGTTTAGTCCAAATGTTTCATTTTTCACCTGTGGATCCAAAAAGGTTCCACCGTTGCCATTTTAGTCCACTGGGTTAACTTCATCCATTTTTTTGTTAACGAGAATTTGTTACTTCTACTTTACTTTCTCCCTTGCCCGAGTCAACTCTCTTTAAACCATTAAGAAGTTCACCTTTCAAAAAAAAAAAAAACAAATTATCATATAGCTTTGCATATTAAAACCTCCTTCATTTCAACAATCAACAGTTGATTAAAAGGAAGATGAACCTCTGCAAATGTATCTACCATCCATCCATCATGCTGCCTTTAACAATGAATGGATCCAGTAGAAGAAAGTATTGGTTCTTATAACAACGTTTGGGAATTATTTCTACCAAACCTCTATAATACGTAACAGAAAACCTGCATCCACCGTTGCCTGTCACGTGTACATTTCAGGGGTTTAGAGCCAAGGCAAGACCAAACTTTGCACTCTTGTCAACAGCTCTAGTGTCCACTTCTCCCGAAAGGGTGAAAAAGGACTTTGGACGCCACTCGTGCTGGATCACTGCACTCGCCTTTCCAAAGTTGTTGACCCGGGCTTTGACTGTGGTCAATAGGTCCAATGAATGCTGCGTGCCAACCAAAATTGTGTTTTCATTGGTTGAGAAGACGCGGTTCACCTCTGCACCTACTAATGTGTTGGTCAGGGGCTTAACCACATGGTAGTAGGAGGCGTTGAGTGTGTCACCCTTGTCGTTCCTGTATAACCCACATAACAAATAACGCTTACATTTGCGAATTAAATAGAAAGGAACCTATGTAAAAACAACATTTATGCATTCACTTTGGGTGACTTCCGACCCGGTTTAAGTATATGAGTTGTGTTGGTTCAGTTCTGTTTATACATGAGGGAAAACATGAAAACATACCTTTGATTGCATCAGCACAGGCTAGCAGAGAAATCCAAATGGAGACGCAGCAATAAGGTTTGACATGGTTGTCATCTTGGTCTGGTTCCTCCTTAGGGTGCTGACTGATGATGGTGGCTAAGAAAAACCGATAAGGGAATCGGTATGGAGATGGAGGTCGATTATGATGTTAGGCTTATGGGGTGTGTCTAATTGTGTAACTGAGTAACCCCTTAACCTCCACATAATTCTCCTTATATAAGCACCCAGGAGGAAACCTAATTAGTTAATAAGGGTAATATGGTCCATCAACAATTACCAACTAATTATTTAATAGGTTATTATATATTTTGATCTATATAATGTAAATGATTATAATGGCTACTAGATTAAATATTATACCATAATATATTTAATCTTACATTCTCCCACTTAGCCGAGTAATCATTTACTATGAGTATTAGATAAGCCTGATCAGGAGTTAACACTCATTTTAGCCTTAAACAAGTACTATAGCAGAGAAATACAGCCGTTGAATCATTATGCGACTCAGGACCCCCATTAATCATACTATAGCCTTAATTTAAAACCTAATCGTTATGATCAAAATACGCATAAGCCCTTTGTTTGATTTGTAACTATCAGTGTTGCAAAAATCGGCCTAGGCGGCCGATTAATCGGCGCCTAGGCGCTAGGCGGCTACTTACTGACTAATTTTGAGCTAGTCGGCCAATTAATCGGAGTCGGTCAAAGTCGGTCAAAATCGGTCCTAGGCGGTCAAAAATCGGATTAATCGGCCTATATTAATCGGTTAAAATCGGTCAAAATCGGTCCCAGGCGGTCCTAGGCGGTCAAAATTGGTCAGAATCAGTCAAAATCGGTCAAAATCGAACCATACTATCTGAAACTTGAAGTATTTATGTGAATTTTGAAGTATTATTTTTATATTATTGGGTATATATATATAATTTTGAAAAAATACATATAAAAATCCCAATCCGATTAATCCCGATTAATCCCTAGGCGGTACCTCACCGCCCGACTAGCGCCTAGCGCCTTCTACAACACTGGTAACTATATTTGTCTATATACCATTATGCTAGCTTGACATATTCTTAGAGACATACAAAATCAAACTGATGAGGAAAAATTAACTAATACTTAGTCATTCATAGTACGATATGCGGTTGCGCATGGCCATCAATTAATACTCGTCTATGAGCTCTCTTAATAAGACTTATGGGTAATAGCCCTTCAATTATAGGATCCTTAAGCATATCATGAATGTATTCGATACAAAACTTAGTTTCCTCAATTCGTTCATAAACGAATAATTAATTGCGTATCGAAACTTAATGCAGCACCTCTTGAACTGTTACTGTTCAAGGAATCATGGTAGCTGACTTTATCACACTAATTCTTCAAAACATTAATTATATGGAGTTAATGAACTTATGAGTCCACTGATAAACTTCTAACAACATTTAGTGACTATATTATGTCGTTATAACTTAGGTTGTTATTATCAGTTTATTATGACTCCTCCATAAGATAGGTTTTGTCTGCTGACATAAAGATATACCCGACATTACATTTTGTCATCTTTGAACATTACAAAGTTAAAGTAATAAACCGGTTTTAATTCTCACTTCTTCTTCAAATTGTAGCCTCTCGTCTCTTTTAAAGATATTGTAATACTCCATTAGATGCTTCACATTAATCTAGACACATCTAGTGTGTTGCAATGTGAGTAATATCTAAACGAGTAGAGACTTAAACTTACATAAGGCTTCTAATTAATGAAGCGTAAATAAATAATCTCATTTATCCTATTATCCTCTAAAGGAAAGCAATATTGTCTGTTACATACGTAAGGACCCATTTAATGTTAAACTTATGGAACAGAACTAATATCCCATTGGGTCTATCTCAGTATGTTATGATATCAATCACGTAAGAGATATCTCTGAGATTTATTATATCAAAGTTTGTGTTAACGATGCTTTGACTTATGTAACATATACTTGTCAAACGAATGTCATCTATATAGACAAGTTTATCTTAGTTGCTCCCACTCATTTTGAGGTAGGTACATTAATCCACTTGATTCTTGATGAAAATAATTACGTTAGCTTTTCATCACATTATGATGTTTGCATTAACCCATACATGGATATTATTGGCTTACAAATAAAGTGTTCTTTAACCTTCAGTTTGAAACTTTAGGTTGTTATCTAATGAACATGTAAATGTGTCAGTCATTTGTTATGGAAAATTGTTTATAATGTTCATCTAATGTAGCTTTAAACTATTATAAGCTACTAGAACAGTGATGATCCTCAAAGAAATCTTCTATAAAATATGTAATAAAGATTCTTTAATAATTTATCTCTTCCTGAGTACAACCTTTGACAATCAATCAAGCTTCTTCGTGTCTTAACGCTTATATTAGGATTTGGTTTAGTTATGAACACTCTTAGGTAATTCAATCAAATCCCAAATGTTATTCGAACGCATAAAATCAGTTTTACTAGAAAACAGTTTTATTCCATTCAGAAGATTAATTGACGCTAATGGCTTAATTTGAAGAGATAGGATCAGTAAACATTTCCAAAATCCATTTCAACTTTAATTAGGGAGGTTATGTAATCATCAAAGTTAGTAGGCCTTTAAACCTAAATGAAATCCTGAGTTGATTATTGGGTTCATTAGAAGTTTCAATTTTATGGATTAGCTCTTGGTTAGGTTTCTATCATTTTCATTCTAAGTTTGTAAGAGTTGGTGCAGTATGGTGTACAAGAGGTGTAATCGGAGTTAAATTCAGAGTGAAATTTAATGACATTCTTCCCCCCGCCTCTTGTATCCTTTAAGTCATGATAAGGACATTGACTGCTCCCACCGACCTTAGAAATCTTTAGGAACTCAGCATGCTTAGGGTCAATATGTAACGACCAACAAATTCTAATAGAGAAACAAGTTAATGACGTTAGTCGTGATTTCTCTTGTTGAGGATTATGCTAGTTTTAGGTAAGAAATCTAAGTGTGCCCACAATTAAGCAACAATGAAACTTTTGTAAGAGTAGCATTAGATTTAATGAGACAAGTTTTTATAGAACAGTGTCGTGATGGAGCGGTGTCTTGTACAAGAGGTGTAAATTGAAGTAATGTAAAATTTTCACTCCCCCACCTCTTGCAACTATTGCAAGTTATTATTAAGACACTTAATGCTCCCACTGATCTTTAATATCTCTAGAAATGCTACAAGAGAAGTTTCAATGAGGTACGTGACGTGGGAACGTATCACATATACGTTAGACTTTATTTGATTTCTTTAATGTCCAGATGTCATAAGAAACTTAAGGACATATTTAATAGAAATCTTAATAAGTATATATATATATGAATAGATTTCTTCTAAGACCATGGGCCATATGCGACAAAATTTAGATACAAGTTGATAGTCTTTTAAATGATAAATGAATTATGTCTGAATATTCCATTTGGAATAAGTTCCACGAATGTCAATGAATGACTTATGATGGACCCATACTTATTCCTTAAGCCAAGTCATGCTTTAACGTCATGATTTTAAAATCACTTAGAATGAGATTAGTTGAATAATCGTCCTTATTAACCATGTCATGATTTCTCATGAATTTCGGTTGTAATGGATGAAATTTATAAGTCTCATTTTCCTTTTGTCCAATTCTCATTTGCATGATGACAAAAGTTGTGAAAAGTGTAAGGTATCATCTAGTTTCATCTTAGTAATGTTTCTATCCAGATATTTAGAACAAATAAGATGAGAGTTTAAGATAAGTGTGACTTTATGTTGACTATGCAAACCTCACAACCTTCATGACATAGCCTAAGTAATGATACTGTATTCTGATTAATTTTCAGAATATATAAGGTATCGAAAAACTTTGTTAGAAGACTGCTTATTATGGTTCTTATAGCCTTAACAATTTATTTTGTCACTAACTCTCATGTTAATTATTTTTTTCAAGTTCTGGTAAGGAAACGTATGGAACTAGAGTCAACTAATCATGTGTTAATTGGAATATTGAAATTACCAGACTTAAATATCATTAATAAGTGACTATCTAATTAATTTACCCAACTGTTCTTTTAGAATAATGGATAGTCTCGTTGCTTATGTCTAGCCTAATGACATAGTTATGCAGTGAGATTTTCCTTTGAAGAACCTTAAAGTTGGAATTAGCACTTGTAATTTGTCTATGGACCTTAGAACAATCCTCTTTAAATGTTTTAAGTGGTTGTAAGGTGAATAACAACTTATTTTCCAGCTTTAAACGTTTATTTCTTTGTACACATGTTGCTTATCAACACACTCGTTATACTTTGGTACTTTTGAGTGTTATAGTTGATTTATAATGCATCAAATTGTACAAGTGAAAATCTTAGTATGTAATGTACTGGAAAAAATGTACTTATTTCCATGCGTAAGCCCCTTAACTTTATGGGTCATGGTTTTGTACATTATAATGTATTCACATATACCACTTAACTTTATAGTTTAGAATTTCAAATGAAGGCATGCATCTTAGGAATTCGTATGATTATTCCACAATTATAGATTAGTCTTAGGAAAGACTTAATCTGGAATAACCTTTTAGTGACAACACTTATTCTTAATTATCATAAGAGACATCATGTTCGATTTATCCTAATCATCATGCTCTACTTTTCTTCTGTAGTGCTTTATCAGAACAGAGCAATAGGATTATCGTGTCTTAAGAGATAATCAAGGATTTAATTTAAGAGCTAATTCTTCTAGAAACTTTAAGCAAAACATATTAGATTTAGGAATTAGAGTGGAGAGATATAGACTTATAGAAGAAAATTATAGTGAGTAAAATTATGGGTACTAAGAATAAGGCAGATGAAAATGATCATAAAACTTAATTAAGGATCATTAATATAAGGATCATTGAGTGAAGAGGTTGTGATATGTCTATAACTAACATCAAAATAATAGACTTAGCTAAAAAATTCTACTTAAACGAAGACAAAACAGCTTTGGCCAGAAGTGTAATCATTTAAGCATATGTGCAAAGTGGTTGTAACAAATCAGCTTTGGCCAGAAATTGAGACAATCACTTTAGTTATGCACTCGTTAAGTATGCCATCTATGAATGAATTAAATCAGCTTTGGCCAGAAATTAAGACATTCATGCTTATGATGCATACTTAACATAGCTTTCGTAATACTTGAACGATAAGTAGATGTATCAAGTCAGCTTTGGCCAGAAATGATACATCAAAAGCTCATTCAAGTTAAGCTATTTTGGTTTTGTAAAACATTATTTGATCCTTATTAATTAACTAAGTAAATTACAAAACCATTTATTTAATAGCAAACCACCCGTTAGCGCGGATCGAACTTTGTAAAACATTATTTGATCCTTATTGGTTTTGTAAAAAAAATTTAGTTCACATTAAACAGCTTAAAAAATAATGAGGTTTCGAGTCACAGCCTTGTTGTCTCGAGTCGAGACCTTTGTCTCGAGTTGACACGTTATGGTCTCGAGTCGAGATCTAATGGTCTCGAGTCGAGACCTCTGTCTCGAGTTGTAATGGTTTAATGGCCTTAGTCGAATCCTCAGTGGTCTCGAGTTGACACGTTATGGTCTCGAGTCGAGACCTTTGTCTCGAGTTGAAAACTTTTGAGAGCCCTTATGATTTCGAGTCGAGACCTTGTGGTCTCGAGTCGAGATCTTGGTCTCGAGTCGAAACCTGATGGTCTCGAGTCCACTGTTGATAGCTGTTTCTTGTGATAACATAACTGAAATTCGAAATCTAAGGGATTATGAGACATTGTTTCCTGTTTTAAGATGATCTAATTTTATCAACATATTTCGAAAATTATGATATGTTTATCTAATAACAGTTTTTCGAAAATCTATTGAGGACAAAACAGATCAAAAACAGAAAAAACACTTCATAATCCAAATCATATTCCAAATCATAACAGAATTTTCGAATTTCCTAAGAACATGTGATGAACCCTAAACATAAAAATAAAATTCTGGAACCCGAAACCTGAAACTTTTAAGACTTCTAAACAGATTTCGGTTGTAAAAACATAAACCCATTTGATTTCGAGTGAATACATAATTAATCTTTTACGAAAACAGTGGTCTCGAGTCGTCCTTTATGACTCGAAAATTGGCTGCTTGTTTAATAAGTTATCAAAATTCCGTTTTCCAGATTTCTATCCCAGAATTGATGGATACGAAAACAGAACTGACTAATCAACATATGCTCTGATACCACATGTTGGTTCAGTTCTGTTTATACATGAGGGAAAACATGAAAACATACCTTTGATTGCATCAGCACAGGCTAGCAGAGAAATCCAAATGGAGACGCAGCAATAAGGTTTGACATGGTTGTCATCTTGGTCTGGTTCCTCCTTAGGGTGCTGACTGATGATGGTGGCTAAGAAAAACCGATAAGGGAATCGGTATGGAGATGGAGGTCGATTATGATGTTAGGCTTATGGGGTGTGTCTAATTGTGTAACTGAGTAACCCCTTAACCTCCACATAATTCTCCTTATATAAGCACCCAGGAGGAAACCTAATTAGTTAATAAGGGTAATATGGTCCATCAACAATTACCAACTAATTATTTAATGGGTTATTATATATTTTGATCTATATAATGTAAATGATTATAATGGCTACTAGATTAAATATTATACCATAATATATTTAATCTTACAAGTTGTTACCATAATAGCCGACTATGGCACAACCCTATGAATAATAGAGTAAAATGCCATTTTCGTCCCTAAGGTTTAGCTAGTTATGCGACTTTCGTCCAAAGGTTTGTTTTTCCCCATCTAGATCCAAAAGGTTTGAAATCTTGCCATTTTTATCCGGCTTGTTAACTCCGTCCATTTTTCTCCTTTAAGTCAGTGGTATTTTCGTCTTTTTTGTTAATTTAAAGGGCAATTCGGTCTTTTTCAGCGGTATATGGTCTTTTTACACAAAGTGAAAATAACTAAATTGTCGTTTAAGTTAACAAAAAAGATGAAAACACCCTGACTTAACGGAGAAAAATGGATGGAGTTAACGAGCTGGATGAAAATGACGAGATTTTAAATCTTTTAGATCCAGAGGTGGAAAAACAAACCTTTGGACGAAGGTCACAAAACTGGCCAAACCTCAGGGGCGAAAATGACATTTTACTCTGAAAATATTACTTTTATCATTTAAAAAAAAACTTTATAATCAGAAAGCATCATTAACTCACATGGTCAAAGAAGCTATAAGATCAGCATTCGATAAGCTAAGGCCAGCATTGTACTTGATAAAGTTCCCAGTTTTAGTGTCGAAAGAAACATCGGCTCCAATGGAGCCACTGTTTGTTCCCACCACACCTGAAAAGCTCACGATGGGATTCGCACCCCCCCCCCAACACTTGCACAGATTCCAGCATAGTCATGCAAGTATTGAAGTTCAACCTTGCAAAATAAATTACAATAACATTTCAATCAGAAAACCTTTCAAACATATTTTAACGAAAAAAATGCCAAATCAGTTGGAAAAAAATATATTTGCATACCTTGCCAGAGCTTTGATCAGGGACTTTAAAGCTAATTATTGTTTTGAGCCCAGGTAAAGGTTCATCAATTGTGATAGCTGTGAAGAGCTAGTAATAATGCAAATAATTCAGCTAATATTATTCATATAAAGCTGTAAGGTATGTAATTAACTAGTACAAACAACATCATGTTATAGGACATTTTTACGCAAACACAACCTCTTAGATATCATAAGTTCACCAACAAATTTTAGTTATATATCTTGTATGCATTATCAATTGTACAAAAGGAGTGTCTTACATTGGAGTTGGTGTCCACGTTGATATCAGTAGTAATGTTGTTCCTCTTCAATTGTGTATTGACATCAGCAAGAAATAATTCACCTTTCTTCGTTCCAGATGATGTGATTGCCTACATGGTGTGGAAGTTGAGAATACGACATCAAGAACATAATAAATCAATCATGCCAACAAATCATGACACAACCGAAGTTGTATAAAAGAAAGAATATGCTATTTATACATTGTAGAATAGAGAACCATGGGAGTAACTTTTGACCAATATTATACATTCACACTTTGCTAAAACATTATGATACAGAAGCATCATATCTTTCGCATTTATAAAGAAATATGTCAATTCAGTAAGCAATTTGATGGTACAAAAGCTACTCTTTCCTATAGGTAAGTTGGAAACCAGACCATACGAGTCAACGCAGATAAATAGCAAGTGGAAGACATGTGAACCCTAAGAAACGAGCTCAATATGTACACACTGAGGTTAATTAAAGGCTAAAGTAAATGTCTATGTAGAATGCAAGTTCACAACTAATAATGTAGAAATAGGATGTATGTAATAAGTTAATAACAGTCATAGCTTAGTCAAATTACCAAAACAATTACGACCAGTGGCGGAACTAGCCCAAAAGCTTAGGGGTATCCTAATTTTTTTTTAGGATCAGGGGTATCCTTTATATAACAGAAACGAAGTTGAGTGATATTTTTACACTACCGAAATGGAGTTAAGGGGTATTTTTACACTACGTAGACGGGGTTGAGGGGTAGCAACTTTAACTCCGCCACTGATTATGACGGGTCCTAACAAGATTCTAACAGAGCATCCTTAGCTTTACTCGTCATTATGATCAGACTACATGAGTATAGTTTCACTACAGCTAACTACTTCAGAATGTAAAAGGCACATCACTATCTAATGTAGAAATTATGTTTAGCTCAAACACCATCAATGATGCAGCGACTTACGATAGGTATCTAGGAAGACATAATTGAAATTCTGCCAACTAGACTCCCTAGATATAACATTAACACTTCCGATTTTGCAAAATAATGATGCTTATTAAATATTTAAATATACAATATCATATCACAACAACATACGGCTGCCTATACAATGATATGAGCTGTATCATAGAGCTTAGAAGAACTGTTGATTCTGAAATTATGAACCGCATACCTAACAACTTCCACTTTCCACAAAAATGAAAAATTATATAATCAACTATTTCTTACAATTGGATTTGATAGGTCCGTAAACGATCCGATTTCAGTTTCGATTCGGTAAAAATAATGAGACGGGTGATTTTGGCCAAGAACAAAGATAAAACACACAAGAAAGATAGAAACTTTAAACCCTTGAAATGTTTCATTGATATAATGATAAAACAATACAAAAGATAATCATCCACCCCGGGTGAGCTCCCCCGGGGTGGTGGCTCACAAATGCACACCCCACAAATGAGGTTTACTTTACTATTTATAGAACCTTGAGCCTTGTTCTCCAAGCAAGCCGCTTCTTGCTTGGAAAACCTACTAAAATCACAAAAACACACGCGACTACAATATCTAAAATATCAAAATACTAATCCTAAAGTCGCCACCTCATACGATTAACAAAGTCGCTAAATAATGTCACCTTAATTGATAACATCATTCTCAATTTGACCTAACAATATTCCCCCGAGAATGATGCTATCAATTCTTCATTTGATCTTCAAAAAAATACATCTGACGTCGTCTTTGAATCTTCACAAGTCGGCCGAATACCCAAAATCTTTCATTGTTGTTTTCCCCCGCAAATGTAGACCCTCCTAATCTTGTCAATCAAAGCTCCGTATCTTTATCTTTTTAAAGATGATATTGTAATAGGCATATGATAGGGTACGAACTCATAAAAATCGAATAATCAACCTCATTAAGAAAATCTTCAACTCAATCAGAATAAATTTTAGCTCTTGATCCACTGTGAAATCCTTATAAATTTCGGAGCCCAATTGAAACAGTCATGGAATACCAAATAAACTTAGGACCCAATCATGCCACAAAGCCCATCAAACAAATCCAACGCCCAGCATGTGTTGCCTCTAGTGCGCTTGTCCCTAGAACAATTGAGACCCCAATTTCATATATCTCTTAATAATAATCAGCATGTGGCCAAAAATAATCCAAACATTTAGTGGGGCCCAACCGTCACCCATAATCCTTAAATCAAAGAATTACTTGTGTGGTCCAAACTCTAAAAATATATGACACAACACAACTGATGCGTGTCCCATGTTGAAGCAATAATCCCTGGAATTTATAGAAGACCCCACAAGAAAACCTTTCTCCAAGGAATAAGCATTTGCCCAATCATGCACCAAAGCCCATGCACCAACCAAAACCCTAGCCGCAAACATGCGCACCAGCCGTCTTCACCGGAATTTATTCGCCGGCCGGAAACAGCTATCACCAACGAAATAAATTCCGATCATAAACCATGCGCATCACTTGACCGGATATTATGACTCTCCGGCGCCGTCATTCACGTTAGTCGCAAATTAGGCAATTCCGCCCCCTACCAAAAATCAGAAAACCCATCTTCCACCAGCTCCCACCATGCAAACCCATCATCACTTCAGCATGAATACCCAGCCACTACCACCTTCTGCCTCCACCCAGAACCACCGTCAACCACCCTAGATCGGAACATGACCGCCCATACTCCGATACCGGTTAAAAAAAAAGACTGATACATCCGATTTCAGCTGGATACAAGGCCTTAATCGGATTTGTTTTCTCATGTGGATACACTTTAGCATCAAAACCCATAACCGGTTCATCCACGATTGAACAAGTGTAGAATAGAGGTTCAAACAGAAACAAGAAGAGGATAGGTGCCGAAAAAAAATCAAACAGAATCAACTTTAAACTAAAACAAGCAACACACCTGGTAATTTTAACTACAAACTCCAACAATTTCGGCGATACCATACCATTTAATAAGGAACGAAACAACATGCTCATCGGCGATACGAAGGATCATCTTTGTGGGACTCGATGAGAGTTTCTATGTTGGAAAACCGGCGAGACTTTGGGAGGCGGCGGACGGTGATCTGTTGAGCACAGTGGGTGGATCCATGGGAGGATGTTGAATGGTTGTTTTTGACGGTTGAGTAGATGTCTAGGGCTTTGTCGGTATCATGTTTTTTTTCTGAGCTTTGATTTAGCTTTGGAAATGGTTATGGTGGCTGAGGTTGTGAGGAGACAGAGGAGGGTGACTCTCTCTTTCTTCTTTATTTCTCGATGTTGAATGGTTGTTTTTGACGGTTGAGTAGATGTCTAGGCTTTGTCGGTATCATGTTTTTTTCTGAGCTTTGATTTAGCTTTGGAAATGGTTATGGTGGCTGAGGTTGTGAGGAGACAGAGGAGGGTGACTCTCTCTTTCTTCTTTATTTCTCACTCTGCACCTTTCTAAATACACACAGTGTGTGCTCTTTGAAGAATATTTTGATTAAAAAAATCACGGTATTCAACTTTGAAGAATATTGTGATAAACAAAATCACAGTATTCAAGAAAGTCACTAATGAACAGAATACCATAAAAACGCAGATTTTGAAAATTTCTTCAAAACACAAAACTACACTCCGTTTTACGTCTCCGGCGGATTTCCGGTAAAGACCCGACCAAAACGAAACTGGAACGAGCCACCGTGGCTCTGATACCAAATGATAGGTCCGTAAACGATCCGATTTCAGTTTCGATTCGGTAAAAATAATGAGACGGGTGATTTTGGCCAAGAACAAAGATAAAACACACAAGAAAGATAGAAACTTTAAACCCTTGAAATGTTTCATTGATATAATGATAAAACAATACAAAAGATAATCATCCACCCCGGGTGAGATCCCCCGGGGTGGTGGCTCACAAATGCACACCCCACAAATGAGGTTTACTTTACTATTTATAGAACCTTGAGCCTTGTTCTCCAAGCAAGCCGCTTCTTGCTTGGAAAACCTACTAAAATCACAAAAACACACGCGACTACAATATCTAAAATATCAAAATACTAATCCTAAAGTCGCCACCTCATACGATTAACAAAGTCGCTAAATAATGTCACCTTAATTGATAACATCATTCTCAATTTGACCTAACAGGATTACCATTCATTAACAGTTTAGAACTTGATAATGACATAATAAACAATTACGTTGATACACGATAACCTACTGACGCTCTTGTAACAAAAGTAAAGCAGAAAAACGATTGAACAGATCTACAAATTCACATAAAAATGAAAAGTAACTCACAACTCCAGTAGGTGAATAGGTCGTGATGGTGAACTTTTGATCCCCCTGGTAATCCTTGTATAGAAGATCTGCATCAAACAAACAGATTCATAATCAACTTCTTGTGATCCAGAATTCCAACATGATAACAATCAGAACGTACGCATACATACACATGCGCATATATCAAACTATGGAATCGTATACACATATTCATGTACAGGAAAAAAAATACATACATCTAACTACAAAATCACATCTACACATCGAGAGAAAAAGCATACCATATACACACGCTCGTATATCGAGCTACAGAATCGTATCTACATATTTATACACACTACACACAAATACACACTCACCTAATACAAAATCTCATCTACACATCAAGAGAGAACGCATACATATACACACTCATATATCAAAACACAGAACCGTATACACAATTACACATATATCGAACTATCAAATCATATCTACACATCTCGAGTGAACGCATACATACACACGCGCATATATTGACCTACATAACCGTATACATATATTCATATACACACAAAAACACATACATCTAATCTAACTATGAAATCACATCTACAATCGAGAGAGAACACATACATACACTCGCGCATATATGGGGCTACATAATCGTATATACATATTTATACACACAAAAACACATACATCTAACTACAAAATCTCATCTACATATCGAGAGCATACACATACACGCGCTTATATCAAACTACAGAATCATATACACATATTCATATTCACAAAAACACATACATATAACCACAAAATCACATCTACACATCCACAGAGAACGCATACCTATAGTCGCGCATACATTGAACTACAGAATCTAACTAGAAAATCACAGCTACACATTGAGAGATAACTGAGAACGCATTACGCATACATATACACACGTATATATCGAACTACAGAACGGTATATACATATTTTCAATAACTACAAAGTACAGTGTCGGCGGCAATAATGCCAGCCGTCTATTGGATTAAATGGGCGGCAGGGGGAGCTGCCTGGCACTCCCCTGTTGGCCCAACAAATTTACGATTTTATCCCGTTTTAAAATTACGATTTTGCCATCAGTTCAAAAATATGTTTTTACCCCCGCTTAAAAATAATATTTGCTCTTTTGCTCCCAGCTAAATATTTCGATTTTGCCCCCGGTTCAAAATTACGATTTTGTCCCGTTTCAATTTACAGTTTTGCCATTAATTTTTTTCCCTTAAAAATACGATTTTGCCATCAGCTCAAAATTATGTTTTTACCGCCACTTAAAAATAAATTAGCGCTTTTGCTCCCAGCTAAAAATTTCGATTTTGCCCTCGGTTCAAAATTACGAATTTGCCCAGTATAAATTTATAGTTTTGTCATTAGTTTTTTTCTCACAACCAAGTTATGATTGTGCCCTCAACTTATATTTACATTTTCTCCATCGTTTTTGTTTGTTTTCCTGGTGAAATTACAATTTTGCCCCCAGTGTAAAATTACAATTTTGCCCCGGTGTAAAATTACAGTCATGCCGGCATATTCCTGGCACTCCCCCATTGGTCCATTTAATTTACGATTTTATCCCTGAATTAAAATTATGATTTCGCTCTCAGTTAAAAATTACATTTTCCAATCGTTTTAGTTTTTTTAGCAAAACTATAAAGGTTTTTTTTTTGTTTTAATTGGTTCACCCGATTTAATTTTTTTTCGTGTCAAGGAGCTGCCTAACACTCGCTCATTAGTCCTGAAAAATTATAGTTTTGCCCTGAGCCCAAAATTACGGTCTTATAATCGTTTTTTTTTCCTACCAAAATTATAGTAGTCTTTTTTTTAATTGATTGAGAATTATTCGGCTATCGCCCCGCAACGCGGGTGGGGCATCAACTAGTTCACAGCACACACATACATTTAACTATAAAATCATATCTACACATCGAGAGAGAACACATACATACACACGCGCATATATCGAGCACAGAATCGCATATACATATTCCATGCACACTAAAACACATACATCTAACTATAAAATCACATCTACACATCGAAATACAACAAACCTCTAGCTTTTTTGCCGATATCAGAGTAAAGTCCTGGACCTTTAACCATGATTTCCAGCTAAAAAATGAAGATCCAAAACGAGAAACAGAGTATCAAGCTATATTTAGTATATACTGATGGATTCGATTGTGAGAGGTAACCGTTTTGCCAAATCCAAATTGGCTTAAATGCATTTAGTGTACAATTAATAATGCATGATGTACAAGTGATGAATGAGTTTAGTTTGCATATTTTTTGAGAATATAAAAAATCCGTATCACAGAAAAGACGTGGTGTTTTGGTGACACGTGTACTTCGTGCATGTGATTTGGTTTATTTTGGCCGTTGGATTAAGTAAAGCGGTGTATTACATGCTTTTGTAGCCGTTGATCTGAGAGGGGTTAGGAAATTGATTCTGCGTGATGAGGGTTTTTCATAAATTCTTACACGTGGATTGGTGTTGTATTTGATTTGGGTGAGTCATACTCTCACGTTTTAGTGTGAAGGAGAGTCAAATCCAAACAATAGAATTCGGCTCGTTTTTTAAATTTATACTTAAAGTTTGAGTTTGACTGTTAATTAACCTTTTAAGTGCTGTAGGCTCTAATATGTCAAAAAATGATGGATGAAAATGTCAATAAGAAATATGTGTGAAAGCATGCTACTTGATATGTATTTTACATTTGCAAGGTAGCAACGGAAGATGTACAAGTCACGTGTTTTAGGATTAATTTCTTATATACCTTTACAACTTAAAATATTTTCATATGTACCCAACAAACTCGCATACAAAGAAGTAAACAAAATCTTTTTTCTCTCTCATCGATTGAACACTTCATCTTCCCCACAAGTTTAAAGCTCCAATGAAGCTTTCATGTCTTCACGCTATTTCGTTTCCTTCTCTCTCATGTTGTAAATAGTTTATTAAATCAGTGGTGCCTCACAAATATTTGCGACGGTGTCTTGTTAAAGAATCTATTTACCGTAAATTATTAGTTTGATGTTGTTAAGTTAACACATTTCAATAAACTATTTACCGTAAATTATTAGTTTGGTGGTGTTAAGTTTTAACCTCCAAGTCTATTTACAGAATTGCCAATTCAGTTTATCTGGTTGGTTCAAAATGTCACTTTAGTTCAAATAGTTTTTTTTTCTCTCCTCCGAATCCCCGACATTTGCATTTTTTTTGTTATTTTCATTCAACCCACTAACTCCATTAAGAAAAGGTTAACTTATGGGCATTTTGTCACTTTTATATTTGTTTGATTTTTCTTTTCATTTTTAATTTAAAAACCCTTTAATTATAAAACATAAAACACTCGGTATGTGTGTGTATATATACACATATATCTCACTCTTTACCCACCACCACACGTCACCATCATCACTACGCACCAACCAGGCAACCAGCATCCCACCTAACCTCCACCGATCGTCCACCCTTCACCTCCATACATCTTCGCCTACCACCCCCCTCTTCTTCTTCCCTCTTTCTCTTCCTTGTTAACACTCTCATATTATTTGTATAAATATAATAAAATTTATTTTATATAATTACATAATAAAAACTACTACACATAAAAATAACTAACTATACGTATAAAATGAACCAGTTGATTTTCCGCCCGCGCGTTGTGGCGGAGACCCAATGACTGTAAAACGCGTGTCAGTAACGGCAAGCAGATACCGAATATCAAAACATAAATAAAAATATCGTGAAAAAGATAGTGACTCCGTCCTAAAAAAACGATTTTAAATAACCTAATATATAATAATAGGACCCACACGTCCTACACGTTGGAAATTCGGTTGTTTTCAGTTCAGTTATTACGGCGCTAAAACGTTAAAATATGGATGAGCTTGGTACAGATAACGGCAACGAAAGTACCGATCCAGAAAATCATCGAAATTAGGTACCGGCACCAAAAATGCTCGGTACAATACGGTATGGTATTTGAAGGTAAAAATCAATAAATACAGGTATGGTACTAGACCGATGTCGAACCGAAAGTAACGATTCTGAAAACGCCAAAATGTGGGTACCAAATTGGTACCGAAAATGATTTGGTATAGTAAATTTAGTACTGATACGATACCGGTTTGATTACAGGATTTGATACGATTGCTCATCAATAATCTAAATATCCAAGTTAATTTTATATGCTACAATGCATTCATTACAGAAAAAGACAAAAAAATAAAGCAAAATAAGTTTTTGTGTATATAAAACCTCATTCAAACGACATGCAGTTTACTTACTGTGTTTATGAAAAGTAATCTAAACGGTGCAATTACTTGCATTGCTACGTTGCTGCAAGATTTGATGAGCTCGGTACCATCCGGTACCGAAAATACCGTTACCGAAATCCCCAAAAGTGGGTACCGGTACCGAATATACCTGGTACGGTACCGGTCGGTACTGGTACGGCACCGGTATTTGAGGGTAAAAACCGATGAATACCGGTGCCGAACCGGTACCGAAAATACACCCAGTTTGGTAAATTTAATACCGACACCGGTACCCGATACCATTAATTCAATTCTATTTTTATTACTGTTAATTTCATTTTATTTTTAATATATATTTTATTAATGTTCATTCCGTTCTTTTTTAATATATAGGTAAATTATATATATAAAAATTTGATAAACAACAAATAAGTCTGATCAATGTTGAAGTACCGATCAAAGATAAAGAGAGTTATAAACCTATTCATCTTAACTAGTTATTGTAAGATGGTAGGGGCGTCCATCACTCATCACTCACACACAACTTTCAATCAAGTTCCGCCATGTCATCAAACATTATTCCATCACTACTGTTGAATTTTAGTGGAAATGCCCATCACTCACCACACACTCATCTCCATTGAAAAACAACTCACCACACAAACACAAACAACGCGTGATAGATTCAACGCGTTATATAGTCTACGTGTGATGGCCACGGGTGGTTGCAGTGTTCCACGCGTGGTCACCAGCCACCATGTGCCATCACGGATACGCTCCGTCCCCCTAAGTAACTAGGGTGTCAAACCACAAAAAGTTAGGGAATGATATCTAACATTAAATGATTAATAGATGTAATAAAACCTGATATTTAGCCCTATTGGAATTCTTGGATCCCACCTAGAATTAATATTTTCATTTGGAGAGCCTATCTCAACCGAATCGCTTCGAAATCAAACCTCACAATTAATGTGTGGTGTTTTTTTAAATGATTTGATGTGTGCGAGATGCAGCCTTAGGGAGGAGACGGTAGAGCATATTTTATGGGATTGTTGGATTTCCAAGTCTATATGGTGGTCGGTATTGACTTGGTTAAAAATTCCGTTTCCGGATGAAGATCGGAGCATCCAACAATTGCTTCAAATGGCGAACAATGTGCACGGATTGAAAGATTGGAATAAGATCATTGGGACAGTTCTAATGGTGGCGGCGTGGGAGATTTGGAAAGTATTAAAAAACTATATATTATTATAATATTAAAATCACTATTCATTTCAATTCGTTTATTAATATATAGTAATAATAATGAAATATGGTCACACCAAACTTCAAGTTTGATAACTCAATTGCACATTAATAAACTACATAAATATAACCTAGTTTATCAATCTTAAATCATGGACACCTAATTCACACTTCAATCAGATAGCAATCTTACAACGATGAATAAATAATTTATACTACGGTAAACTGCCATTTTGTTCTCTGAGGTTCGGTCACTTTTGTCACTTTAGTCCAAAACTCAAACCTTTTGCATCTAGATCCCTATGGTTTCACTTTTATTGCCATTTTGGTCCAAAAGTGAAATATTGTAGCTATTAGTATAGTACATAAAGCATTCTTTACAACCATATATGAAGCAGAGGTATTCCCTTTTGTTTTACTTCAAGCTGGTTAATTATGTTCAACTAATTAGATTTGCTTCTATTTAAATTTAACCAACTTATAATATTTCAAATCTGTCCTTTTGATTTGTTTTTATTTAATCACATTATAGTTTTCTAAACTGCTGCATGGCTCTTATGCATATAATGTGGAACTAACTGACGAAGCATATTGGATGGACCAAGTGATGGCGGTCTTTATCAAGGTACATCGGTTATGGGCATTAATTTAAGATCTTATCTTGGAATTGTCTGAACCTATCTAGCATTGTTCGCTGTTAACATAGGATCTATGTACTGCGGCACGTGTTTTGGCGGTTAAAGAATGATTTAGCAAACCTTCAGCTGATATCAACTGTGTGTACCTAGCAAGCTGGGTGAGAAGATCGCTCTCAACTGTGTGTACTAGCAAGGGTGAGAAGATCGCTCTGAGCCGAAGAATCTAGAAACATTGGCGATTGATCGGCTGGGACAAATCCTAGCAGGTCTAACTCTTGAAATGCTTGGAACTAGAGTATCCTCTTGTAAAAATAAGTCAAGTATCTTCATGTTCTATATCACCTATTTGTGTTATTAACTCAAATATTTATGATTAGAGCACATAGAGCTGAATTAAATTGGATTAGAGGTAGTTTTTGTATTTGTTAATAGCCGATTTTGAATTTTGTATTTCGTTGTATACTAAAGCAAAGCGCAATTGAGTTACTTAAGTTTCTATGTTGTGTCTACGCTGCCGCAACGCGCGACGGGTAAAAAATCTAGTTTAAAACAACAAGCATCACTTACAAATAGATTTATATGTAAGCCCACAAAACATTTAGCCCACTTATATTTAACAATTAAAAGTTTTCCAATAAAAAAATGAGAACGACATTTTTTATTAACCACCCCCAACCACAAGTGGATTTTTCAAACTAAAAACTCAATCAACGAATTTGTTGACACGTCTAGTGCCTTGGGTTGTAGGGGTGTGTTGAGTCGGTTTTGAGCTCAAACCAAACTAAAAACCAAAAATTCGGTTTTTTTAGGTTTTCAAAATCTGGTTCAGTTTTTTCGGCTTTGGCTTACGATTTTTCGGTTTTTACGATGGGTTTTGTTCTGGATTTTTTAACTTATGCCACTTGGGCTTGAATTTTTTTGGGCCAAAAAATATGGTTTTATCTTTTCATTAAGTGACTCGACCCTACCCGACTGGAGTCTAAAAAAATTAATATCTAGCTATTAACGACCTATACTCGAATATATCCGACCTTGTAGGATCGAAAAACGACCTAACGAGTCGACCAGAAGAGCGCTCAGACTGAATCAGAGGCGGAATTCATTGATTCAGTCTTTGTTTAGCTTGATTTCACTAATAATTGTCTCTTGTATTGATTATAAAGCTGTTACAGATGCGGAGACACTTCGACGGAGCTTCGCCGTCGGAAACACAACTACTACTACCTGATTTCGCTCATCTCACATATATATAGTGCTGAGATTTCGCTCCAAGGGACACAGGTCCACATGAGCGAAATCAACCATTACCACATAAGCGAAATCACCTACTCAATACCCTATGAGCGAAATCACAATCTAATACACACACATGCATTCTCTTTTGTCTTCTAGTGAGCATTTCATTTGGTTTCACGTGAGGATGTTGTAGTAATGATGCAATCATCATGTCACTTGGATGATGTCATCATCAAGAATGATGACATCATTCTTGTTCCGAACTGCAACGAAAACTGAGACTCGATATAAAATGCAGTCTTCAGACTCTTTCACAATCTGAGACTCAAACTAAGATGAAGTCGATAGACAACTGCACTAACAGACTCCCCCTTGAATGTTGACGGAATCTTCAGTGAGAGTCTTCATCATAACGACTCTTCAATCTTGATCGATCTCTTTTCTTTCATAACATGTACTAGGATCTTCTCTTTGGCTCTAACCTCGTCAAACTCCCCCTTTCATTATGCTGGGATCGCCGTCTGGAATTAGTTATCACCTTGAGATCACATCCTGGCTTTAATTCAGTTCAGTTTATATCCTGCACACATTTTCTCATAAAAAACATAAGTTTTTACTTAAAACAATAAGAAAAACTTACTAGTAATAGTTACATCAAGTTCAAATTAATGACCTTGATTAACTAATCTAACTTTCTTTCTTAAATCAAAATTTTCAATTCTATACACACACACCCAAACCAGTTCATCTTGTTTAGCACTTGGAATTTTGAAAATCAGCTCATCAACATCAGTTGTCGAAAATCTTTTTGGATTTTTTACTGAAACAGAAATGCAGAAAATGAAATATTTACAAACAATATTTTTGTGAGTTCGTGCAAGAGGATCATATCAGTTTATGAGATCAATCACCAACACCGTTAAGCTTTAAACATTTTAAGCTCTAAACGATTCACATTGATTGACGATATTGTTGTCCACTTAAACTCAATCTAAAAACTTTCGAAATGCTTACCGATACGTTAAGGTATATTAATATGCACTAAATTCTTATGGACCCCACGATCTCAGCATATCCCCTCATCATGTAATACACTATCTCAAGCAATGCCTTTAAACTTTTATCAACTGTGATTTGTGCGAAAACAAAGCAGAATGTTTAAACATTAACAATCAGGTCGATACTTCCGTATACGCAGAGAAAGTCCAATGTTTAAACAAAATAAGAAAATAAAACAAGTTGAAGTTGTTTAGGCTTTAACCACCAGGTCGATACTTCCGTATACGCAGAGGAGGTCCAAAGCTTAAACGAAACACCAAAGAAAATAAAGCAGAACGTTTAGGCAACAACATCCAGGTCGATACTCACGTATACGCAGAGGATGTCCGATGCTTAAACAAAATAAAGAAATAAAACAAGTTTAAATCTTTGCAAAATGAAATGCACAATCACAGCGACTTTTTAGCAAAGTTGTGAAATTTCACAAACTTAACCAGTTTTATGTCTTTCGACAATCAGCGATTACCGAGTAGGCACACAATCAAGAAGGACAAAACTAAGTACTATGCTTTCAATCATGTTTCCCACTAGAACTAGGCTTTTTCATTTAAGTTTGTATCGTTATCGCAAATCTACTAGTCTAGCTGAGCCTACCGTCACATCTTTAGTGAGATCGCTTATCACATTTTATCTTTCCATTTCTTTAGCATGCTGTGACAGTCCAACTGATCTACTATCATTTCCTCTTTTTGACAACAAAACTCATTTTTGCATTTTTTAATGTTTTTGACATTTTCAAATTTTCTAATTTTTTAAAAATTTTTACTCCCCCTAAAATCAAAATATGTCTCAATTTTGATTTTCTGGGAAAATTTTAAAAAAACGACCTAACGAGTCGATCAGAAGAGCGCTCAGACTGAATCAGAGGCGGAATTCATTGATTCAGTCTTTGTTTAGCTTGATTTCACTAATAATTGTCTCTTGTATTGATTATAAAGCTGTTACAGATGCGGAGACACTTCGACGGAGCTTCGCCGTCGGAAACACAACTACTACTACCTGATTTCGCTCATCTCACATATATATAGTGCTGAGATTTCGCTCCAAGGGACACAGGTCCACATGAGCGAAATCAACCATTACCACATAAGCGAAATCACCTACTCAATACCCTATGAGCGAAATCACAATCTAATACACACACATGCATTCTCTTTTGTCTTCTAGTGAGCATTTCATTTGGTTTCACGTGAGGATGTTGTAGTAATGATGCAATCATCATGTCACTTGGATGATGTCATCATCAAGAATGATGACATCATTCTTGTTCCGAACCGCAACGAAAACTGAGACTCGATATAAAATGCAGTCTTCAGACTCTTTCACAATCTGAGACTCAAACTAAGATGAAGTCGACAGATAACTGCACTAACAGACCTCATGAAAATATCTTGGGTCCGCTACAGATCATCGGCCACTCAACATCCTTTCTCCGGCCCTGTCTCGGACTCACAAATCTTCATCTTTAGCAATGGATGGTTGTTTCTTTATCGTGATTTTGTCTTATCTCTGAAGAAGAAACGGGTGGTTGTTGACCTTTTTAGAGACTTGTCAACTTTGTTTTTACAAAGTCCAAATCAATCGGATGTTTATTAACCTTATGGTAATCTGGAATCTTGATAACACTATTACATCAATTCTTATAAAAGCCCAACCAAAATTTGGTAATCACGCAAGAATGAAACATTCGATCAAACTCGAGTGACTTTAAAGAGACGAAAAAAAAAGGTTTAAGTGACTTTAGTGAAAGAAAAAAGTGTCTATTTAAATATAAAGTAAGGATCCACCTTCATAAAATTCTCAATCCAAAACTCCTCCATCCTCCCGATTCCCTAACGACTTAAGCCTTTCTATGAATATTAACCCGATCATGTACTCCACGGGTCGGTTTCCGTCCTAACTTCAGACGGCTCCACAACTTCCGTCTTGGCAGCAGATTCAGATGTCGAGTCAACATTTGATTCAGATGAAATATGCCACCAATTTCGTCAAGAACGAAACTCATCAACAACTCTTCTATAGTATTACTAATCAAAGATGGAAATTACAGACTCGATGTATTCAAAAGAACTCTGTTACGTCTATTCTATCTATCACCCTACATATATTAATATATTATAAGTAAACTAGAGCCAAAATCACAAATATTATATAATGTTTGGAAAAGAGATACCAACAAAACTTATCATCCATATATTCTGATGGGTTAAGTTATTCTACAAAGTCTCCTAAAAATAAGAAGTGTAAGAAGGCATTATATAGAGTTACCAAGCAGCCGCGTTGTTCACATCACAGCATCGGGTTTCTCCACTGGTACAATGGCAAAGCATAACTTTCGGTTTTTACGAAACGCCCATACTTGAATCATCGTACCTTTCTTCAAAACATCATTATCAGCCACAAACTTGTTCCAGTTTGTCTTCAACACATAGTTGTCAGTGTTTTCCAGATGCCACTTCTTCAACCACAGCGGTCGCTCATACATTCGCAGCTTCCAATCCACAACTCTAACTTCAATACCATCTTTACTTTCATCAATCATTCTCATCTCCTCATCCGTCAAGAACTCATGTGGTTGTGTTTTCAGTTGCAAAATCGGCATGTTTAACCGGCTTTGATCTTTTTTCATATCACTTTCATACAAGACTTTCTGGATCACAAGCTTCATGTCTAGACCACCCATCTCACCCGTGATGAACCGCTTCAACTCAACGATTGATTCGTTGTTCACCACCGCCACACCCTCCTTCTTCCTCTTCTTTTTCTTGTTATTGTCCAACAAATATAATTTGCGTTTCTTGATCACAACTTGGTCGGTTGCTAATAATGCGTTTGCAATAGCAAACAACTCCCCCTTGGTATATGATTTTTTTATCTTATGGTGATGATCATGACCATCTCCCTCTTCCAACTGTAAACTACGATCGTTGAATGAAGAATGAATATTAAGGGACAGAAGAAGAAGATTGTTCATAGTGTATATGCAGAAGAATATGTAATGTGTGTGATTACGATTACCAATTAGCCTGAGTGCTCATATATATATACATATGGATAGGATAGGAGTTTGATCCTTGTTGGTCAAGTTTGAAGATCCTATCCTAACATGGTCAAGTTTGAAGATCCTATCCTAACAACGAGAAAATCTGAGTATAAGAATGTAATTGTTATGGAAACTATGTTATGCGTATCATATTTCCAAATATTTATTATCGCTTCTTAATTTAAATTTTGAAATTTGTTTTTATATTTTTAATTATTAAATTGTAACTTATATATTTTGTATTATATACGGACCAAATGGTATAATTTCAGTTTGTTCAATTAAAATTACGTATCAAATATTATTAATTAACAAAAAAAAAATCTGTGAATAAGATTCTAATTAATTATGGAAACTATAGGTTTAGTTATCATATTTTCAAATATTCATTATGCCTTCTTAATTTATAATTTCAAATTTCATTTTATCTTTTTAGTCTTTTAATAGTCGTAACTAATATATTTTGTGTTGTATACGGACCAAATGGTTTTTTTTCTTTCCAGTTTTTTAATTTGTATATTTTCTATTGTTCGGAATGGGTCATGGTTTCGATCTTCTAAAAACAACTAGTTTTTTACTATCGGCGTGTTGCGGCGAACGTCTTTTGTTGTTTAGTCTGTGTTTACATGTGTTTTGAAATCACCACAAACCCGTTGCGTACGGAATCACTGACAAGAATAAAAAGAAAATATAGAAAAAAAACACTAAAAGATAACCAAAAAAGTTGTATGATAATGATGTTGTTCGTATGATATATGTGGTCAAAAATGAGCAAATGATACTGGTTACCAGTACCGAATTTCCCGAACTGAAAGATCTTAAGCACCAATTCGGTACAACTTTTGGTGTTCCTTGTACCGGTTCGCTACTGGTTTTTACCTTCATATGCCGGTACCGTAACTGGTATTTTCGGTACCAGTACCAATGTTTTGAAATCACTACAAGCGCGTTGCGCACGAAACCGCTGACAATAATAAAAAGAAAAAATAGAAAAAAAAACACTAAAAGATAACCAAAAGAAAATCAACAAAAAAAAGTTATATGGTAATGATGTTGTTCGTATGAAACCTGTTGTCAGAGATGAGCAAATGATCCTGGGTACCGGTACCGAATTTCCCGAACCGAAAGATCTTAAGTACCAATTCGGTACGACTTTTACCGGTTTTTACCTTCATATACCGGTACCGTAACTGGTATTTTCGGTATCAGTACCGATTCGATATTGGTAGGCACCGAGCTCATCCCTACCCCTGAAACAAAAAAAAAAAATCATTAAAAGTTGAAGAAAATCAACAAAAAAAAAAGTTACACGATACCGTTGTTGTTCGTACAGTACCCGTGATCAGGGATGAGCAAATGGTACCGGGTAGCAGTACCGAATTTCCGAACTAAAAGATTTTCAAAATCAATTGGATACCGACTTTTGGCGTTTTCTGTACCACGCTGGTGTCGGTTTGTACCTTCATGTATCGATAACTATATCGCTATTTTCGATATCAATACCGGTTGACACAAGCTTATCCAACTTAAAAGTAAAGAAGATAATAAAATCATTAATAAAAGTATAGGGTATGGATAGTGTACATTAATTCAGAAGTGTGAAAAGTGTACTATAACACTATATATAACACTATATATGTAACATTTCCATTTTTTTATCATACAAGAATTAGGCTATAGGGTGTGGTCATGACCCTCATGACCACCATGACCCTCCACATAGGCACCACATCATCCATTTTTAATCCATTATTCAAAACCACTACCCTAAGGGTGTGGTCATGACCCAAACCACCATCCCCTTTATTTTTGTTAATTTGTTTTTGTCTTAAAATTATCAAATGAGAGGGTCGTGGTAATCGTGGTTTAATCCATGGGAACCACCATCAATCAAGGAGGGGGATGGTATACCATTTAACTAATGATCCCATGTGGAAATAATGTTCCAATCCATGACCCCCACACCTCATAGCCTTATAGGTTGTTTAAATTTATTAACCACTAGTAACTAGTTTTATTTTTAATACAATTATTCGACCCATAGTGTTTTAAAAACTATCTTATATATATAATTGGTTGGAATGTTATACTAATTGGCTTGTATATGTGTGACATTTCTATTTTCTATATTAAAATAAAGTATATAAAAACTTATAGTATTAAGCGGGTAGGCTACGGGTAAGTTGACTGTTAGAAATATGAAGTACCTAGACGGACCTAGGAACAGTTTAATAATTAAATTATAAAAATACATTATATTTCAACATACTCCGTTTTTAATGAAACTTGGTTCAAAATGTAGACACAAATATTCTCGTTCTAATGATATATTCATTGTTTTATAAAACATCATATTTTAGAAGTTATACGCGCCAAATAAGTGAAACAGCTGAATTAATTATAATATATAAAATACAAAAATAGTATTAAACTTAAAATAAGAATTTGAGAATTCTTGTCTACGTGCATGTCAACAATTCCAATTCATTTGAAAGAAGTGCACGTGTGTGTGAACAAAACATGTATAAGACCGCCCGTAGTGGGGCGTTTTTTTTTTAAATTTTTGCCCGAAAACGCCCGATAACGCCCAACCCCCCATTACAGGGGGCGTTTTGGGGCGTGATTTTCGAAAAAAAAGTCCCCCGGCGTTTAAATTAAAACGCTCGCTCAATTTCAACCAACCAATCAAACGGCTAGTTTCTAACAGCTAGTTCTTTTAATTTTTTTTTCTTTTAAACCTATTATATATATATATATAAACAACCAAAACTCATCCATTTTCAACAAAAACAATCTCAAAACCTCTCTAAAAAATCCCACCATTTTTAAAAAAACTTGATGGATTCTCCTAGTTCTTCATCCATGATCAATTTTTACTACAACGAGTATTTTGCGGATGGCGATGGTTCGACCGATGAGGAGATTGAGCAAGAGGCGGTTACGAGTGCATGTCAACTAGCGGTGCGATACGTCAAGCATTCTCGTCGGCCCCAAGCACAAAAAAATAAAAGAGGCTATGTTGAACGAGACCGACGCGCGGCACACGATCGTTTGATGAAAGACTATTTTGACGAGGCGCCGACATTTTCGAACGAAATGTTTAGGCGTCGTTTCCGAATGAGTAAGCGGTTGTTTCTACGCATAGTCGACGACTTGGAAGCCAACTACGATTATTTTTATGTTTTAAATTAAAATAAATAATTGTGAAATGATTGTGAAATGATTGAATGGGGCATTATGGGGCATTATACCCACTACACCACTTTTGCTATAATGCCCCATCGCTGACTAGGACGCCACGTGTCGGATAATGCCCCATGGTGGGGGCATTATAACCCACTACCACTACACATGGTCTAAGTGTAGGTGGCCAAATTGGCGTGAATTCTAAGCATTGTGGCAATTATAAATAGCAGACATAGAGTTCACAATTTACTCATCCATTCTTCTACTCTATGTCTCACCCCTCTCTTTGCATTTTCATAATTATATTTTTTTATTTTTAATCTATAATAATAATAAAACCCTGCCCCGTTTTAAGTGTTTTAAGTGTTTTAAGCCTGATCATTGATACTATTTCCGATTGATCTGGAGCCCCATAACGCATGTCAAGGCTCTGCCCGACTAAGTTCGTTGGGGTTCTGTCTCGTGACGTAGGGATAAAGTTGAATGGGGTTATTATATTTAACGCGAGTGCATTATATATTTATTAAATAGCTCATGGGTTATACCCAAGATTATACCAGGAGGCCTTCTAGTTGAACCCTAAAGTTACAAAGTGAGTCCATTCTCTTTTCTCACAGTTTTATCACCTTTTTTGACACAATTATATTCATAATGCTTTCCAAAATCCTAAATGTTTATCAGTTATACTTACAGTACTTAAATTTTTGTATTCTACAATAGCCACCGGTATGGGGGGGGGGGGGGGGGGATTTTTATACATTATTTGACACTTGTTACTATTGGCCAAAGAGTTAGCCAATAGTAGCCCAAATATGATTTAATATGGTTTAGTGGAGCATTAACATTCAATGCCATATATTAGTAATAATATATTTAAACCTTTATTTATGGCCTTGTTATTTAAAAATAGTATTATATTTAATGTTTAAATTTGATTTAAATATTATAATTAATATTTAACATATTATAAACTTTAATATAAAAATCATAGGCATGTGATTATTTTATTAACTATTAAATTAACGTTATATCACATGTATGTACAAAATTGATTTTATGAATGATGAACTAACACCATTGTACGCATGCAGGAATTTTAGGAACAATAGCATATTAATTTTCCTTTAAATATTTTTATTTACTTTATAATAAATTGACATGAAATGATATATCTAGTTATAATTAATTATAACAATATATTATTAATTTATTAGTTATTGTATATAAACATAGTATAGTGATATGACCAAAGTCATTAGTTGAGATAACGATCAACAATAACATGACCACAATCACTAGTTGAGTGATATGTCCAGAATCACTAGTTGAGAGAATGATCAATAGTGATATGACCATAGTCACTAGTTGAGAGAATGATCAACAGTGACATAAAAAAACACTAGTTGAGAGACTGATCAACAGTGTTATGATCCCACTCACTAGTTGAGAGAACGATCAACAGTGATGCGACCACAAGCACTAGTTGAAAGAATGATCAATAGTGTTATGACCACATTCACTAGTTGAAAGAATGATCAACAGTGATATGACCATCGTCACGGGAATCGCCTAGTGACAGATAGTTTGAATAATAATAAGATATATTTTATATCTATTACTTGATAAATTCACTATTGGACGAAAGTGAGCCAATGAGTGATATGACCACTGTCACATCAGAACTGCCACCATGTGACAAATACTGATTGAGTTGGGTAAATGTAAATAAATATAAAAACCTTGATGTTGTAAAGTATAACAATATATTTTATAAAAATGGAATCAACTCGCCAGTATTTATTACTAATAAAATGTTTTCAAAACGTGTTTCAGGTAATTTGCTATAAAAATAATAGAAGCCAGCTATGGAGCACTGAAGGCTTAAATAAAGTGGCTATAAATACATGAATAAAATAAGAAATTATGTTTTATTTATTTGAGTTTATCCCTATAAAAACAATTGAATGAAATATGGGTTTTGGCCCATTTGTTTAATATTAAAAGTTCGGTGTTTTACAAACTCTGAAATCATTTCCTAACTACGATACTGATGAAAAATTTCCCGCTGCATATTTAATAAACACCGATACCATCTGACTGGTTCACTGTTCCCGCTCCTAGGGTGGTATCGGGGGCTGTGACAATATAACACCATATAAACACCGTATAACACTATGTAACACCATACAAAACCATATAATACTATGTAACACTGTATAACACCATATAACAATATATAACACTATACATCTATCATAGAGATGCTATCAGACAAAATATAGTGTTATATTTGTTATATAGTGTTATATAGTGTTACATAGTGTTATATGGTGTTATATGATGTTACATCGTGTTATACGGTGTTTATATGGTGTTATATAGTGTTATATATAGTGTTATAGTACACTTCTCACACTTCTGGATTAATGTACATGATCCTCTACCTAAAAGTATATATGTTATTGTAGTATTTAAGTCACTATTCATTCGATTCTATTTTTAATATATGTAAATGTAAATTAGAATTTTACTTACACTACTAAAGGATCACATAACTAAATTGGTAACTCTACCGAATAACAACTAACAACAACAACTAAAGGGCTATTTGGCAACATCTGAATGGTTAAGTGCTGAACCAGTAAGAGGTCTGAACCATTAAGAGTCTGTATAATGCTTAACCGTTCAGAGCCAAATGTCTGATCAATCCAAATTAGAGGTTTTAACCATTCGGAGTCTGTATAATGCTTAACCATTCAGAGGCAAATGTCTGAACCATTAAGAGCCTCATTAAGAGGTAAATAAATAGCCCCCAAGTCTTATATTTGCTCCACTAAGACTGCGGGGAGTGGTGGCGGGGGTTGGGCCTGGGAAGCCCTTCAACGCCAGCTGCTCCACTACGGGTTGGGCTTGGGCATGGCGTTGCCCCTTTGGCTTGGGAATTCAGCCTTGCGTGGGGCGGGGGGCAGGGTGACTTGGCTGGCTACTTTAATTAAAAAAAATCACATGGCTGGTCATGCCAAGCTAAGTCACGCCACACCACACCCCTCATTTTTCATCATAAGCTTGTGGATCCCACCCTCGTCACGTGTCGAGCAATGCCCCCAACCTGTAAGGACTCTCAAAAATGTCATAAATAAACCCACAAGCGAAAACCCGGACCCCTGAAACCATACTGTGCATGAAAAACCAAGAAAACAAGAAGTAGGGTCTTTATGCGGGCCGTGTAAAGGTTAAGTATACCTTACGCGGGCCGCGTCAAACCTGTGTTGACCGGATAAGTATTCCGGATCCACGTAGCGACCACCTGGCTAACCTACTCGTGACTGGTCAAGCCTATTTGTAGACTGGGCGGCCACGCGGGCCGCGTAAGATGTATGGGATAGGTTACGCGGGCCGCGTAAAGCCCTAATTTTACCTATAAATAGCCCGTCACTTGCACAGTCCACTGGTGTCGATCAAAACTTTCAAAAATGAAAGAATAGTACTCTGAAGTCGAAAATTCATATATAATTAGCGAGGCGCTGCTCCGATACCGGGTATTAACTCGATCGCTGCTACGATTCAATGTCCGATCGATTAAACTATCCAATGGATGTTTAAGTGCTGCCCACATTAGGGTTTATGCTTTGTCATTCGTCGTTAATTCGATGGATGTTTAAGTATCGCACTTTGTCATTCGTTGTGAAGGTTTTAATCACGTGAGTTATCGTAAATGTTGTATTAGTTACTAACCGAGTTCGTGTACATGTTATTAATTTAGGTTAAAAGGCTAATCAGTAGGCTAGGCTCTGCTCAATTAAATCTGCAATGTGACTCATTCTCTTTTTATCAAATTACTTTCAAAATCATGTTTATTTTCAATGTTATAATTACAGGGATTAAGTCTTTGTAATCACCAAATTACAGCCAGTATGTGGGGTTTTGTATACATTACTTGATAATCTTCACCATTGGACAAACGGGTGGCCAATGTGTGATATGACCATAGTCACAGATCCGGTCGAGTGACAAATACTGTGGATAGTTGGTTGATATTTGGAAACAATGTAATCACCCTTAATACTGTAAATTATAACAAATGTGTCATTTTAGTAAAAAGAATGATTCACCAGTATTTCCCGCTGACAAAACCTTTTTCAAACATGTTTCAGGTGATCTGTTGTGATCCAAGAAAAGTGCCGCGAAGCACTACAAGCTTAAGGAAGTGGCTCATTATAAAATAAAGAAACATGTTTTGTAAAAATAAAGATTTCTCCGTGAAATCTTATGATTGTACATTACCGGGGTTTTATCCCGAGTTGTGAAATAAAAATAATCGGGAAATTTGCAGTTTTAAAAAGATCCCGAAGAAAAACTTCCGCAGTTAAATAAATACCACGGGATTTCTGTCCCGCGGCCCCGGAAACGGGTCAAACCGTGTCGGGGGTCGTGACACAACCCAAGCCCCTCCACTCCCCGCAGTCTAATGTAACTTAATCATTTTTTCTCTCGCTAAAGTTACCTGAGTTACGTTTATTGTTTCAATAATGCGCAACTTCTAGGTTTTAGGCTAATTTGCACCTATGTACAGTGGATGGGGTGCAATTGCACCCATTAATTTTTTAATATTCTTTAGTATATGTTCGATTTAATCCCCAGTGACCCTTTACACGGACCTCCATGAAACTTTGACACCAACTCTTAAGAAAAATCTATCATTTAAGATATTAAATTATGATTTTGGTCCCTGTGATTTAGTGCTTCTTGCTATCTTTTACAAATTCCAAAGGAAAAATTACACTTTTCGTCCTTTATGTTTATAGTGGGTTGCAATGGATAGCCTTTAACTTTAATAATTACAGTCACAGTCCTTTATTTGCAAAACTCGTTACACCTTAGGTCCTTTAACCCTAACCTGGTTACAATTTTTAGTTAAATAAAACATGTGTCTTACATATGAGGGTAAATTAGTAATTTACTAATATATTTAAATTAAACAAAACACATCTCTTTGTTTCAGATCTCTTTCTCCCCTCTTTATCTCTCACCAACCAATCCCCACCTCCTAAGTTTAACCTGCAGATCACATATAAGAAACAATCAGAAATACAAACACGAATAACAATCAACATCAATTATCATGAATCAGTCTATACTCCAAATTCAATTAACACCTATCAGTAACTCGATTATAATTTATCGGAATTTCTGAATCAAATCAGATACATGAATCATCACTTCTTCCTATTTTTGAATAAGAACAATCTGCAACTTATATTATAAACAAGCAACGATTTCTTCATTTCAGAACTAAAACGATTCCATATGACATCCTCTTTGTGTATACTTCTCCGATTAAACAAAACTTCAGATCTGAAATTATTTTCTGAAAACGTTAACTTTGCAGCAAGTTTTAACCAGCCACCCTCACCATAAATTCAACCCATGAAACACTGCCTTATAACCGAAACCCTTGTACATATCAACCATCGATTCCCGTATTAGAGTGCTAAATGAGTACAAGCCATAAACTATGGCCAGAAGTTGCTGGTGGGGGTTTAAAGGCCTGAAATTATGGCCGGAAAATGGTGACTTCTTGTTAACTACCCCAGATCTGAAGCCCTTGCAACAAGAACTCTCTTTTACACATACAAATGGCTTTTCCTCTCTTTAAAATCGCCATCACCCTCACCACCGCATCACCTCCGTCCTCCACCCACCCCCTCCATAATCCCACCTACAGCCAACCCATCCAAACCCCACCACCAAACTCGGTTCACCTTCTCCTTCAGCAGCCAAAGCCCACCGGAAACCGACTGCTCGGTCCCACCGGAGCAACAGCCCATCAACGAGTACCAGTCTCTCTCTAGCTCCCCTCTCGTTTCTCCTGAGCCTCCGGTTGTTAGGATGTATCAGGGTTGGGCTTATGTGGGGAATATGTTGCTTAGTGCCATTGTTGATTTAGTGATTAGTGATCAACAGATTTGGGTGATTTAGGTGTCTGGTTGGATTGAATAGAGGCAGAGAGGAGTTGCAGGTTTGGATAGAAACCCTAATGAGGGATTTGGGGGAGAAAGGGAGAATTTATATGGTGGGGTAGATGATAGGTGAATGGACTTAAATGCCCTCATGTGCCAAACACGTGATCAAAACTAACTTAATTTTCTAACTGAGTTTGGGGTAAAGGATGAAACGTGCAACATGTTTTCCAAATAAAGGACTGTGACTGTAATTATTAAAGTTAAAGGCTATCCATTGCAACCCGCTATAAACATAAAGGACGAAAAGTGTAATTTATCCAATTCCAAAAGTCTTATGCAATTTACATACTAAGATTTGTATTTTATTACCATTCAAGTCAACCAAACTAAAAAACCATATTAATGTTAGAGTAAATTGCCATTTTAGTCACTGAGTTTTGTCCAAATTTGCCACTTCGATCCAAATAGTTTTTTTTGTGCCTTTGGGTCCCTGACTTTTACATTTTGTTGCCATTTTGATCATTTTATCTAACTCCATCCAAAAACCCAGTTTATAACAGGGGTATTTTGGGGATTTCCTTAAAAAATGTTTTCAGTTGCCATTTTGATCCAATTCCAAAAAATCAAAAAAATTCCAAAAATAATCTAAAAATTCTAAAAAATTATAAAAATTCTAAAAATCAAAAAAATTCTAAAAAAACATAAAAATTCTAAAAAATCCAAAAATCATTAAATGTTTCGGCACGAACCGTTTCGACCCGTACCGTTTCGAACCGTACCGTTTCGACGCGAACCGTTTCGAACCGAACCGTTTCGACGCGAACCGTTTCGAACCGAACCGTTTCGACCCGTACCGTATCGAACCGAACCGTTTCGACGCGAACCGTTTCGAGCCGAACCGTTTCGACACGAACCGTTTCGACCCGTACCGTTTCGACGCGAACCGTTTCGACGCGAACCTTTTCGAGCTGAACCGTACCATTTCGACGCGAACCGTTTCGACCCGTACCATTTCGAACCCGAACCGTTTCGAGCCGAACCGTTTCGACGCGAAGCGTTTCGATCCGTACCGTTTCGAACCGTACCGTTTCGACGCGAACCGTTTCGAACCGAACCGTTTCGACCCGTACCGTATCGAACCGAACCGTTTTGACGCGAACCGTTTCGAACCCGTACCGTATCGAACCGTACCGTTTCGACCCGTACCGTTTCGACCCGTACCGTATCGAACCGAACCGTTTCGACCCGTACCGTATCGAACCGAACCGTTTCGACCCGTACCGTTTCGACGTGAACCGTTTCGAACCGAACCGTTTCGACCCGTACCGTATCGAACCGTACCGTTTCGACCCGTACCGTTTCGAACCCGAACCGTTTCGACACGAAGCGTTTCGACCCGTACCGTTTCGAACCGTACCGTTTCGACGCGAACCGTTTCGAACCGAATTGTTTTGACGCGAACCGTTTCGAACCGTACCGTATCGAACCAAACCGTTTCGACGCGAACCGTTTCGAGCCTGTACCGTATCGAACCAAATTGTTATTGCATTAGGGTATCCGGGGCACTCTCGGGGAGTGGGTTCGGTGACCACCTTCCCCGATCGGGAACACCGCCGCCATCACCGCGGGGACCCGATTCGGGGAGTGGGTTCGGCACTTGTTCACCGCATTGAATTGGCACATGGATCGAGGAACGGTCGAATTTAAAAAAAAATCACTTTTTAAACAAATATAAATAACCACACCCACTTCACTATTTTTTATACTCTCAAACCACACCCACTTCTTATTTTTTATACTCTCAAACCACACCCACTTCATTAATTTTTTATATACTCTCAAACCACACCCACTTCAAACCGAGCAATGGAGAACCAACCCCGCGAAGCCAAGAAAAAAACTAAGGGACGGGGCAAGCAACCGTCTCGTGGTGGTTCGAGCGGTGCAAGTGCACAATCACAACCCCCTTTCGGATATACTTCACAACCCCCGTTTTTTTTCCAACAACCTTCACACCCCTCCTTTTACAACACCCAAGCAACCAACCTTCAACCCAATTTCGGCTATTTTCAAAATTTGTTATCAATGGATCCACCTCAATCCCCCGCCTTCGACCCATATGCTTTTCGTACCCCACAAGTTCCATCTACACGAGGAAATGTTGAACGTCCTCTACCTATTCACGACGACGAAGACGAGGAGGTAGTGCCCGAAACTCAAAATTTGGGCGACGAGGACGAGGACGACGAATATAATGTGGATGAAGACGCCGGCAACGAAGAAGATGACGCTCGGGATAAAAAGGGAAAAATGGCGAGCGAAAAATGGACAAAGGTCCAAGAAGAGGCGTTGGCGAAGGCGTGGGTACATTGCTCTACCAACAAAAAGAAGGGCAATCAACAAAACCGCGATAGTTTTTGGCGTAAGATTTTAAATCATTTTAACGCCACCCTCGGTGGAAGTAACCGGACCGTGCATCAAGTACGGTCTAAATGGGGCCCGATGCACACGAAAATAAACTTTTTCAACGGCCTATACCAACAAGCGGTAAAAATTATATTTTTTAACATTGTATATTTTTTTAATTTTCTTTACTAATTTCATATTTTTTAACACTTATTATTTTCTAATATGTAGGATCGCACACGAGGAAGCGGAGTCAAGGATCTCGACGTGATGAAAGTCGCTTTAACAGAATTTAAAGAGAGATTTCCGAACGGTTTTCAACATGTCGAGGCATGGGAGGTCCTTCGAAAACACGACAAATGGGCCCAAGTCCCATTGTCGGGTGAGGAAGGGGAAGGTTCGGGACATAAAAGAAAGCCCGTTGAGGTGGACCCTTCCATACCCGATATGAACGAAGACCCCTCGCCACAAAGAGCACAACAGCGAGACAAGCGTCAAGCGACATCGTCCGAGGGAAGCTCGGCCGAGTTGGCGGAACAATTCAAAAAGTACACCGCCATGAAAGAAAAGAAGCACGCGATTGAATTGGAGGCGATTGAATTGAGGAAGAAAAGAGAGTCGCAGGCTCTCAAGCTCATATCGGAACAACGCGAGACGATGAAAAACTACAATTACGATCGAGATATGGAAACATTCATCAAGCCGCACGAGGATGCTCCGCCAAATATGTTGCCGTTCATCCTCGCCCGAAAATGCGACATCGCTAACAAGTACGGGTGGCCGTGCGATTTCTAAAATTATTATTTTCTAGTTTTAATGTAATTTTTATTTTCTAGTTTGAATGTAATTTTAATTTTCTAGTTTGAATTTAATTTTTATTTTTCTAGGTTGTTTTTTTTAATTTAATGAAATGTCTTTTATTTAATTTTAATTTTTATTAATATTTTTTAATTTATAAACATGCATAATTTTACAACAAATAAAAAAAAGTCCCCTAAGAGGGGAGTGCCGCCATCAAAATGGGGTGTTAGAGGAGTTTAAGAGGGGAGTTGACGTGGCACTATCTGATTGGTGGTGCGTAAGAGAGGGGACTCCCCTCTTAGGGGAGTGCCCCTCTCACCCTTATGTTGTTAACTCGAGCAATCATTTGTCAAGTACTCAAGTTGGTCAACCAACCCATTTTTGCACCCCCCTAACCAAAAATTATGGATCCGCCAATTACGATAAATAATTTAATGAAATGTTAAAAAAATCTAATATAAGAAGCGTTTAATACAAAACCAATTTAAGAAGATAACCTCAAGAACAAGATAATATTTTTATATATATTAGTTAGACCATGTGTAGTGGTAAAGGAAGACCCTTAGGCATTATCTGTCATGTGGCGGTCTAGTCAGCAAGGGGCATTATGAGGCGTTTTTCTAAAATTGGTGTAGTAGGGATGTGGGCATTATGTTAAAAGGGGTACAAAGAATTAAATAAAAAAGGTATTGGCCAGACAAAAAGAAGGATACCTGTGATTGGCCAACAAAATCTTCATCTGGCGTTTAATTTAGCACGCCTCAACCCAATTTTTGAAGAAAAAACGCCTCCGGGGGCGGTGCGCGGACGTTTTCGGGCGTTTTTGAGGCAAATCACGGGATATAAGAAAATTAGAAAGAGAGTGTAACAAAGAATTACATAAGGGGGTTTTCTAAAGGCACACCCCCTTCTATCCGCACTCTTTTTCAATTAAATATGCATCGTATAGGCATATACGATGCGTATTGAAATAAAGTAAAAGACATGGTAGACTGACAGGTGCAGGTTATGTCTGGCGGCGGGGTTGATACGCATTGTATAGGCCTATATGATGCATATCAAGGCACTGATTTTTTTAAGTTTATTTTTTGTTGTGTTGTGTCGAATGCGAACCCCGAGAAACGAAAGGGATTTCGAGCAGTTGGTCGATGACATGATAGATAAAGATCTTGACACGATGATATCCATTTTCAAGTATTAGACTAGATAGTCCAAGATGAAATATATTAAAACCATTCAAGCCCATCAGTCTACAATGTGTCATAGTGAGATTTTTCAACTTTGCACAGTGGGAGAAAAGACTAGCACCCCTGTCAATATTGTCATAATGCAATGAGACATAACTGAGATTTAAGCGGCGTGTTAAAATGGAACATAATCCCAGATTGTCTAAAGAAGCGCTTTTATCATGTGTCATGTGGTAAACAAATACCAAGGGTATATTCAGATCTCTATTCGGTCATCTTTCCGAGCTTTTACACACGAATATGTAGTTCCCAATTTGCGGAACATAATCCCAGATTGTCTAAATAAGCGCTTTTATCATGTGTCATATGCGTATAAAGGCACTGATTTTTTGAAGTTTATTTTTTGTTGTGTTGTGTCGAATGCGAACCCGAGAAACGTATTCTCTGGATCACACGTGGGAGAAACTAGATAGGACTAGACCCCTGAAGTTGTCATTTGATAATCACACGTGACAGTTCATTTGATAAAATACGTGGGAGAAAAGACCAGCACCCTTATCGTTCCATATTTTCTCCTTTTCTAATTCTCGAAGAATCTCGTAACGTATACTCAGTTTCTCTAAATCGTCTATAAAATTATGTTTCTCTAATATGACACATGATAAAAGCGTTTCTTTAGACAATCTGGGATTATGTTCCGTTTTATGACACATGATACCACACGCTTACCTTAATCACATCTTCCATGGAGTCACAGATCCGACAATAGGGTCCACGGATCTTATGCCCACCCGAGACCGACCTCTGGATCACACGTGGGAGAAAAGACCAGCACCCTTGTCGTTCCGTATTTTCTCCTTTTCTAATTCTCAAAGAATCTCGTAACGTATTCTCTGTTTCTCTAAATCGTCTGTAAAATTATGTTTCTCTAATATGACATATGATAAAAGCGCTTTAGACAATCTGGGATTATGTTTCGTTTTATGACACATGATACGGCACGCTTACCTTAATCATATCTTTCATGGAGTCATAGATCCGACAATAAGGCCCACGGATCTTATGCCCACCCGAGACCGACCTCTGGATCACACGTGGGAGAAAAGACCAACACCTATGCAGGCTTTCCATCCATATATTCCGTCCAACATATGACACATGATAAAAGCGCTTCTTTAGACAATCTGGGATTATGTTTCGTTTTATTACAGTTGTGAGGTGGTCAAACCTTTCTAAAAGTATTAAAAATAAAACATTAACAAGTAACAAAGATTGAAGAACAAAAGAAGAAAGTGTTCCTCTTTGTTACCAAGCATGTCATCTGAAACAATTAACAGGACATTGTTAACAGGGGGAATCTATTGGAACACCTGATCGAGAGAAACTTCTTCGAGCTAACTGCCGATATCTCATCCTTCTTATCTTGCTATTAAACGAGGTATAATAGCTAATAAAATATGTCTAACTTTTGAAGGTTCTTTATATGCTTCTTTCCTGATGCATGTCTGTGTCGAACAGTTTCTCCTTCGCTAATTTCTCCACTCACCGTGAAATCGAACAGTTTCTTAATAGATTCTGCCTGGTTTCAAAGCCGGTTGAGGATTACGAGTGTTCTAGACTCGTTCAAGGCTTGCTTGTTATTGTGATTTACATAAATAAGGATGCATTCCACGGTAAACGATGCAGTTGATGAAACCGAAGCTGTTATTTCGGTTGTTCAGTACTTCTGAGACGATTCAACTGAGTCCTATGAAGCAAGTGTCTGTATATTCAATTGAGAGGAATAATTATATGTGACGTGCTGTCGTAGGTACACGCAAATTTAATCCAATTACTACTAATAGATAGTGGTAAGTAGGTATCGAACACAGGGAGTTTGTGAAAAATGTGTTGATTATATAGTCTTGTAAATTAACTACAATTACCCTAATATGCAGAAATTAAAGATCAAGAATTTGGATTGTTTGATTTAAGAACTAAGTTATAAACTAATTGCTAATCAAGATTGGATTGTAATTCAGATTATGAGAAAATGACCATCTTAGGTTTCGGTTTCTTTTAACACTTGTGCAAAATTCCAACTAGAAAGAGTTACATAGACATAACTTGTGTATAAACATTTGTTGTGATAAAAGGGAACATAGTACTCAGATTATATTAACGCGAGGTTGTTTCCCGATGATCAATCAATCAATATCCAACCCTAACCCTTCCCGTGATATCTCGATTGTCAACGACACCAAGAACGTACGATTTAGACTAGAATTGAAACATCAATTAACAAGCTACAATCAAATATTCATACACCATGATAAACATATCAAACATACCAAGTTATCATTCTAGAAATAAAGGAAAAACACACAAGAGTCATAGGAAAACCTTCACCTAAGATGATCACCACAAATTTAGCCGGACATTGTTCGGTGGATCATCATAACATCAAGATTAAAGTTCATACGACTCAAAAGATAAACCGGAATGTTAGAAATTGTTCACAAACACTATCCAAAGCCAAAATTCGCCCCCAATTCCTCGCAACCTCTACCGTAATTTACGGTAGGCTTCAACTTGTTACGCTGGCTAGAGACTGTGGTACGGTGGAAATCTGGAAGTTTAAGGGGCTACCGTAATTTACGGTAGCCACCGTAAATTACAGTGGACCCCTGGATTTCTTGTTTTGTTTCTTCTTTCCATCCTTGCTTTCCCCGTTCCACTCCATTCCATCCAAAGCAGCGTTTTTTCCATTTTAAGCTCCAAAACGCACCTGAAACATAAGCAACTATAGTCATCTAATTCAAGATAATTACGCGATCAAATGCGGGATTAATACATCTTTTAACACCATAAAGGGTTGTCCTATGGACCACCCGTCACATCCCCACACTTAACCGTTGCTTGTCCTAAGTAACCCAATCAAAACCATTTTCAAAACACAAGCGATCAACATAAATCAAGAAATAACATGTTATCCTTTTACTAACCCTTTCTTAACACTCAAAACAACACACCCCTCGCTATATATCTCCTCTCGGCAACAAGTAAGCACTAGCATTTGTAAGCTAGACACACAAAAGGCAAACGGGTGATTGCACAACTATAGGCTTGTACCTAAATCGGTCTTCTCCTAACAAGTGCCAAACATGAATGCAAATCAAAGGGACTTAAACGTTGTAACGTGGCTAGGTGTACGGGTAGGAAATGGAATATATATGTAGTAGCGAAGGACTTAACCCGGTCTTTGATTACACAATGAAACAAACAAACACCAAATTTAAACTTCTATATACAAGACAACTCAACATCATTTTTTTTTTCTTTTTCATTGCTTTTTCCATTTTTTTCTTTTTTTTTTTCTCTCTTTTTTTTAGCATAGAAACATTCAACATAACATCATAACATATCTACACACTACTAAAACAACTACTAACACTATAAGACCGGGTCAAGTCGGGTAAATTTTTGGGAAACTAGCTAGGGGGTAACAAATGATAGGCTTTAGGCACAAAATGGGCAACTAAATGTCCAAACCCCCGCCCCTCTCACTACCAAGCTCATATATATAATTAATGAGGTCCAACCCCCCAAATCTCACACTCGCACACACTATGACGAGGCTTCCTAAATGCCCTTATCCTTTTTACATGTAACACCTCAAAAATTCACGTCCTATAATGTGTTGACACGTGTCATATGTTTAAATGTGTGTAAGAATATTATAGAAGGACTAAAGTTAACAATCATGGAAAGTATGTGAATATACGGGTTCTAAATGTCAACAGTGAATAAATATAATGTACATTAACCCTACATGATGCTCATACCTTCAAACGAATAAATCATGGATCATACGAAGCTAAAAGTGAGAGATTACAAACTACAGGGGTTAAATGTGTCAACATGTTTAAAATATACCTCTGAGTGACCTTCTGAAAAACCCGAGGGTTTGTAAGGGTTAATTATGGTCACTAGAATGCACGATATAAATTTCATAAAGTTTCGTTATCGTATGAGCAAGTTGTGATCAAATTCGTATGAGAGGGGTTAAAGCGTCAACGGTGAAAGTTAGGACTTTTCGGGTAACAATAATGTTAACTGGGGACTTAACAAAATGGGTATATGTCTTAAGGCCCCTAAACATAAATTTGGAGGGCTCAAAGTGCAAGAAAATGATGTCTAAACAAAGTTTGAAGGGCCAAGGACCATAACACAAAAATCAAAAGTTAAAGATTTTGTCAGATGAGGCCTCGCGCCACGCGAAGCCCAGGGGAGGGGCCTTCGCGCCACGCGAGGGTCCTTCTGATCCTTTTTCTTTGATCCTTTGCCTGCCACAACCCTTGCAATCGATTTTTATCCGATTTTCCACATCTTTCTTGGCCCCTAGGCACCCCCTAAACACTTAGAGACATGTGTTGATGATTCATGGTCCATGTTAGACTTGTGTGTCAACATTTTGTGGTGATTAAACCACTATATAAAGGACCAAGATTGCAAACATTCTTCACACCTTCATTCTTGCACTTCTGATCATTCTTGGAGTTCCAAAGCAGACTCAAGTGCTCACAAACCGTGCATAGGACCTTGGTAAGTATGCTTAACCTTCTTTGATTGAGTTTAGCTTAGTTATTTAGCTAAAAGTCAAACCGTCGTAATTAACAGTTGACTTTAAGATTAATCACTAATGGTCCAGTGATTAGTCGAATCAAAAGTAGTTATAAGTTGGTAATTATGTGGGTAATAAACCCTCAAAAGGGTTCCCCCTGATTCTCACTCTAACTAGGTCAAATGTCGGGTCAAACTTGTTAAGAAAAAGTCAACAGGATACTTAAATTCTAATTTATGCATAATTAGCAATGTAGAACACTTATAACCTGTTTGATCATTGATATAACTTGGTAATGAATGTAAGAACATGTCTAAACATGTTCAACCCGACAATTTACTGTTTAGACCCGGTTTGGAACCGAAAGTCGCAAAGCTTTGACTTTTGCTTTGACTTCAGTTCTGACCCGTTTTGGTATGATTTAGAAATACCTAAGAGCTTCATTTGGACCAGGTTACATGCTAGTATAACCCTCTGTGATTATACACCTCGGATCATTAGTTATCCAATTAATATGCATGATTCCGTTAATTGCTCATATGTTGACCATTATGCCCTTTTCACCTTAAAATGTGATTTTTGAAAATATAAAAGAGTAGAAACCTTAATTACTGATATATAAACTTGTATGCAAAGTTTGACATCAGTTTGAGGTGTAGATTGAGAGTTATGCTCATTAGCGTAATTAAGAAGCTTTATGTTAATAAAATGGCGTAATTAGCGTATAGCCTAGTTAAGCCTACTTTTTGGTATCAAACTTAATACCCACTGATGTAATATATTATTTTGGGATTTTTGAAGATTTTTAATTAATTTTAGGCTGAGCATAACTCATAGTCGTAGGCTTAATCCGGTAATTGTCGGTTTTGCCCTTACGGGCCATAAAATGAGTTTTACATATCTAAACGACTCCAAACCTTTTGCTACTGATTCTAAATGATAAATAAATTATTTTAAACCCTCTGGAATAATAAAAATATCAGATTTCTATATAGAACCCGGAAACGGCTTCTAATCGCCTTTTTAAGCGTTTTTAACGCATAGTATGTACTAAAACTATTTTAAACATACAAAGGGTGATACCTACTGATATTTGAGGCAAATTATAATATTTTAACAGTAATCAAAAGTCCTTAAACTCAGACTTCAGTTTTGAGCTTTTCGGCTTATGTGAAATTACCAAAATGCCCCTACGGTGCATAGTTTGGTTATAATTGATAAATTTCACATATATACAATACCCTACTGTTATAACTTATCAAACTAAGTATTTTTGCTGATTATATCAGACCTGTAACTCAGGTTAATACTTAAACTCTTTTATCACCTTATAAATGACCAAACTACCCCTACGGGGCATAGTTTGTGTTTAAATTCGTCCGGGCATAATGAAAGACATCTTACTGATGTCACAACATAATTGAGGCATATTAACTTAGGAAACCTGTATATGGCTCTCACTATTACCCGTTACGCTTATTACGCGTGCGGTTCGGTTTATGTAAGTAGTTTACATAAATTAGCCGAAACGGGTCAAACCTTATCGGTTTTATCTCAAAATCCAGAGTGTGTATGAAATACCCATATTAAGCAAGTCTCCGAACTTGCTGGGTCTAAATCACAATATATACAATACCCTACTGTTATAACTTATCAAACTAAGTATTTTTGCTGATTATATCAGACCTGTAACTCAGGTTAATACTTAAACTCTTTTATCACCTTATAAATGACCAAACTACCCCTACGGGGCATAGTTTGTGTTTAAATTCGTCCGGGCATAATGAAAGACATCTTACTGATGTCACAACATAATTGAGGCATATTAACTTAGGAAACCTGTATATGGCTCTCACTATTACCTGTTACGCTTATTACGCGTGCGGTTCGGTTTATGTAACTAGTTTACATAAATTAGCCGAAACGGGTCAAACCTTATCGGTTTTATCTCAAAATCCAGAGTGTGTATGAAATACCCATATTAAGCAAGTCTCCGAACTTGCTGGGTCTAAATCACACTCTATCCGGTCTTCGCTTAATAGTGCGTACGAACCGTATCATTGAAACTAACCGGTCTAAGCTAAGGCTTAATTAAGGACCCGTTAGAAATCTAATAGGTTATTATAAACGTTCGTTCCAGATTAGGAGCCCAGTAAAAGTACTTGCATTTGCTGTATTTGATTGATACTTTGCTCAGGTAAATACTCTTAACTTATTTTCCCTATACGGGCTTGGGATATAGTACCGCTTGGTCGGGTATGTAGTCATTTAAATCGGATTGTGATTAATGTATTTACATAACTCGCTTTGTTCTGTATTATTTGATGTATGGCCCTTGGGGGTTAAATGACCATGTCCCGGATATCCTTGGCATCATTTTACGAAATGGCCACGACCTAAGCACGGGGTGTAGGCGTACACCTGACAGATGCATTATGTAAAAACTGGTAATCCACTAAAGGAATCAACCTTGTGGGCATTATACCTGTGGCGTGTCAGTTAACTTAAACCGGCTCTTCTAACTGGTGCTAATGGACGGGAAATAAGTAAATATGTATACAAGATTATATACAAATAATTGTCCCAAGTTATAAAAATATTTTGTGCCGAAGTGCATTCAAATCAATTTACAAACTCTTTTCAAAACGAGTCAGTTGAGTTGTATTTACCAGTGTAAACTGACGTATTTTCCAAAAAGGTTAAGTGCAGGTGCTAGACGAAATAGGCTGGCTACTCCAGGCATCATTACTCAAGTTTCGCAAGCTCTAGATGTCAAAGTCTGTTGAACTATTGTTTCTATTTTATTTTCGATCCGCCTGTGGATCCTTTACTTTCCGTTGTAATACTTGGATATTACTTTATATTCGGATTGTAATATATTTACCTTTTGCTTCCGCTGTGCATTTATATAATTGTGTTGTTTGACTATTATGTTGCCAACCACGTCACGATACTCCCCCACCGGGCCCACCGGACACGTGGAATTCGGGGTGTGACATTACATTCATATTCAACTAAGGCCTCGAACCGTATTCAAGCACAAGTTCTAATGCACCCCCACCCGTTGCCAATCTCATCAAGGACAAGCATTATTTATATACAAGTGTGGCTTCAACTCTCACCAAGAACAAAGGGTATTAAGGGTTACCGGTGTGTCACTTGGGATTAGTCCAAGGTGTTCAAATTCTCACAATATTTTGCTTGATTTAAAAAAAAATTTTAAAACCTCAAAATTTCCCCCCATCCCACACTTGGGATACATTGACCCCAATGTATGGTTTTGAAAGGGATTGATCGCTAACCCATTCAACATCAACTAAAAGCTTCAAATCTCAAACCCCAAGTTTCTTTTTGGTATTTTTCATTTTATATTTTTTTATATTTTTCTTCTTTAAAAACATAACACCACCAACTCGCACAACCCAAAACATAACATCACAAACTAAACACCACCCATCCACCCAACCAAAACATAACAAACAAATATTCACAAAAAATATACAAGAACGGAAGGAACACAACCTGACTAATAGTACCGCGGCTGAGGCGGCCCGGAAATGGAAGACATCATCTCATTCCACTCTCCGAAGGCAAACGCGCCGCTACCACTTCCACTTCGGCTTTGTTGTGGAGCTCCATGTTGTTGGTCTTGATGAGGGTCTATCCATTGCGAATGATGGAGCCGCGGTTTCGGATACGAAACACTACCATCGTAAGGTGGTAGAGACGCATAATCCACCGGAGGTGGATCCACAACCACGGGCCGCCCTGCATGCCAATCTGCATGCATCCGCCTAGCTTGATCATCATTATACCGATTGTTCATCTCTAACTCATGGGAATAAGCATGTGTGCGTTCCACGACTCTTGTCGATCAAAGTTGTGCTTTAAGGCCCGCTCCATACTAGCCCCATCATTGTTTGGTGATCAAAGAAGGTACGCTCCGATCCCGACTATGTGTCAAAAATCGATGCCAGAGGACATTGGTTCTCAATGATTTCTTGCATCGTTCCATCATATGCCCAATTCGGCTCGTACGAACGCTCCGTATAGTCAAAGAAACCACCACCATGTCCCCGAATTGGGCCCCCTTGGCCCATAATCTTCATCCCCACTTGGGGGCTCATCTTCAATTTCGGGTTCGTCCGCTTCACCCGGTAATAATGCCATTGCATCAACTTTCAAATCTCTCCATCTTTGACCTTCCGACTTAAGCTTGTGGTATCTTTTCGACTGATCGTAGGTCCATCAAATACCCATCCTTTGTATATCAAATGGCTTGTGCCTTTTCGCAACCCCTTTGTCTTCCGATGTGATAGCCTTCAACTGTTTCAACAACCCCGTAATAATCCGACAATACGGAATGATGCTCCTCCCCACTTTATTTCGGCATATCCAAAGATGATTCATTATCAAATACCGTATCGGAAAGCGGGGAGACCCGTGAAGCAACGAGTAAATAACGGGTATCTCCGGGTACCTCACCTCTTGCTTATCGCCTCTCCTTGGAATGACATTTAGGATGCAAATAGTGAGCAGCAATTTCGCCTCAATCTTCTCTTCTATACGAGGTACCACTAAAAGTACCCGGTAAGAACAAGGCTGCTAACATGTCATTCCACCTCAGATTGTTCTCCGGCTTGATAAGCAAATCATCAAGACTAGGGATTGTATAATCACGGGCAGACAAACTATTAAACTTTGCCAATTTCCGCAAGGTATCAAACGACATTTCCACCTTTATCCCATTAACCTCGCCCGTCAACTTCATCTGCGACGGCTTGTCGTACCTGTTGCATTGCAAGGTAGCCATCCATTCCTGAATCTCATCCATAAACAGGTTCTTGTTGTCTTTGTCATAACAACTGAGCGCCGCCTCCCAACCTAAGGCACGAAATTGGGCAAACACATTGAACGGCCCAAACTCTACTTCTCTAACCTCCCTTTCACATATAAATGCAGCAGCTTTATTTTTTAACTTGTTCATTCGATCATGAAATAATGTCGGCTGCCACTCTTCCGGTTGATCGTCTAACGGACCCGTTTCCCACCTTGGCTTATCAGTCGGGTCCAACTCCATCATCTCTTCCTCATCACTTTCACTATCATCATCTTTACCCAAATATCTCCTCTTCTTTGGTTGTTGTTCCGGTAATTTGCCTTTTCCTTTTGAAGAAGAACTAGCTCCTGCTTTCTCCTTAGTCCTCACCATTTTCCTACACATCACAAACAACAAAATAACCAACACAAAATCAGCCCCTTTTCTAACAAAAATCCCCACACTTCTTGTTACTATGGTTGTAGATGCTAGTGAACAAAAATTTCATACATTATTTCCACAAAAATCGGGCATGGTGCCTCTACAATGTAGAGATTCCCAAAAGTTCACAACTTAACATCAATCCTACATTCTACAACCATGACAATGCTCCAAGTAACAATTTTTCATGATAAAAATTAAGAACAAGCAAGTGTGTGTAAACAAGTAACAACAATAACCTTCATCTTCACAATGCATCATCCAAAATAACATATAAACATCACATACCTTGGATTGAAGATGCTAGAACACAAGAAAAGCAAAAACTTCAAAAACCCCCAAAAATTTTCGGCTCTAGGGTTTGTCAATCGAACAAGAAAACGAGTTTTTCTAGCAAATCTTTCCTCAAAATCAGCAAGTACGTGAAATTTCAGTCAAGATAGACCCAAATTTCACAAGATTTGACCAAGAATTGAAGAAGATATGAGGAATTGAAGGTTTGAATGATTGTGGGGTTTATGAGATCTTGTGTGGGGTTGTGATAATGAAAGATCATGTTTGTGGAGGATAATAGGTGGAGAAAACGAGTGATCAGGGGTTTATTCACGTGACTAGTATATATATTTTTTTTATGTAACTGCTGCTGCGTAAATGCCCCATTCATCGCCAGAGGCTACCGTAAATTACAGTAGCCACCGTAATTTACGGTGGACCTCTGGCACAAAACCCCACCATAACACAGTAGCAAACTACCGTAAATCCAAACAAATTCCCAGGCCACCATAATTTACGGTGCCTACCATAAATTACGGTAGGACCTGGGCATATGCACTTCGTCAAAAATTTCAATTTTCAGTGTTTTTTCTTTTTATTTTTTAGTTTTTTAATTTTTTTATGTTTTTATATTTTTTCAAAAACATGGAAAAATACCCTACCCCCTCGAAAAATCCCATGTTTCCCTCAACACGATGCTAGAACTATTCGTAACCCGAACGTCGCCACACTTGTTTCAAACACGAGCTTCAAGCGAATATAGTAAATGTGCAAACTAAACAAAACAAACAAAATAAAATACTAACTATGTTCACTACCAAACCTGGGCCTCTCATGGTTGTTCATCATCTACCGGGCGTAGAATGTAGCCCGCTTTGTCAAGCTCCAAGTTGTTGATGTCGTTTCCTTCCAAGTATGGCTTTAACCGATGTCCATTCACTGTTTGTTGCTTGTTGGTTTGCTCATCTTGGATATCCACATCACCAAATCTCCCAACTAGCCGAATAACATATGGGCCCATCTATTTGCTTTTCAATTTGCCCGCAAACATTTTCAACCGCGAGTTGTAGAACCATACCTTTTGACCCACATCAAAAGTCTTCTTTCTCAACTTCGCATCATGGACCATTTTAAGTTTATCCTTATAAACCGATGCACACTCGTAAGCTTTGTCTCTAATATCCTCTATCTCACTTAGTTGCAACTTCCGCATCTTCCTCGCTTCATCATAGTCTGCATTCACCGTCTTGATTGCCCAATGTGCCCGATGCGCAAACTCCATGGGTAAGTGACAACCATTTCCTTACACCATCCGATAAGGGGTTGTACCAATTGGAGTCTTGTAGGCCGTCCGGTATGCCCACAACGCATCATCTAACTTGCTCGACCAATCCTTCCTATCCGTTCTAACCGTATTCATGAGGATTTCTTTAATTTGATGGTTGGACACTTCGACTTGTCCACTAGTTTGAGGATGGTAAGGTGTGGCAATCCGGTAGTTCACGCTATACCGCTTCAACAATTTTCCGAAATTAAAGTTCTTGAAATGCGAACCACCGTCACTAATGATAACTCTCGGAATACCAAAACGGGAAAAGATGTTGGATTGAACAAATTTACAAACAACCGAATAGTCATTTGTTCTTGTTGCAATAGCTTCAATCCACTTCGAGACGTAGTCCACCGCCACCAAAATGTATAAGAACCCATTGGAATTCGGGAAGGGACCCATAAAGTCAATGCCCCATACATCAAATATTTCCACAACCAAAATTGGTTGCAATGGCATCTCGTCCCTCTTTGAAACGTTTCCCATCTTTTGACAATTCACACAATTCCTTGCAAACTCACACGCATCCTTGAAAATTGTGGGCCAATAAAACCCACACGACAAAACCCGATAGCCCGTTTTATGCCCGCTAAAATGACCTCCACACGCGGACGAATGGGTATGAGTCAAGATCTCTAGCACCTCCGTTTCGGGCACACACCTCTGATTGACTTGATCGGGCCCGATCTTGAAAAGGTCCGGCTCATCCCAAATATATTGCTTCACTTGGATCATAAATTGTTGTCTTCACTTCTTGGTCCAATGATTTGGGATGGCACCCGTGGCTAAGTAATTTACGTATTGGCCATACCACGGTGCGACAAAAGTGGACACGGCTAGTAGTTGCTCATCGGGAAACCTTTCATTTATCTCGCTCAAATCATCAATCCCTTCCACCGGAATTCGAGACAAGTGATCCGCCACTACGTTCTCACTTCCCTTTTTGTTTTGAATCTCTAGATCGAATTCTTGTAACAACAACACCCAACGGATCAAACGGGGCTTCGCATCTTTCTTCTCCATCAAATATCGGACCGCACTATGATCCGAATATACAACCATTTTGCTCCCCCAAATGTAAGAACGAAACTTATCCAAAGCATACACCACCGCTAATAACTCATTTTCGGTGGTGGTGTAATTCAGTTGCCCTTCGGACAACGTCTTGCTTGCATAGTAAATTACCACCGGCTTCTTGTCGATTCTTTGACCCAAAACTACACCAATTGTAGTGTCGCTTGCGTCACACATAATCTCAAATGATTTTGACCAATGCGGCGGTTGCAAGATGGGAGCTTTCACCAAGTGTTCCTTCGAAATATTAAATGCTTGCAAACACTCATTAGTAAAATCAAATGGAACATCCTTAAACAACAAATTACATAAAGGTTTGGTGATAACACTAAAACCTTTTATGAAACGTCTATAAAATCCCGCGTGTCCCAAAAATGATCTTACCCCTTTCACATTTTTCGGTGGTGGCAAAGATGATATTACCCGTATTTTTGCCTTATCCACCTCCATACCCCTCTCCAAGATCACATGGCCTAACACAATTCCCTCTTGCACCATGAAATGACTTTTCTCCCAACTAAGCACTAAATTTTTCTCAACACACATCTTTTTAAAACTTTTTTGTAATTCGTTGAGACACGATTCAAAACTAGTGCCAAAAATCGAAAAGTCATCCATAAACACTTCAAGCGACTCTCCAACCTTGTCCGAGAAAATACTCATCATACATTGTTGGAAAGTTGCCGGTGCATTGCACAAGCCAAATGGCATTCGCCGAAAGGCAAAGGTACCATATGGACAAGTGAAAGTGTCACACCCCAATTTTTCCACACTTTACCGGTGGGCCCGGTAGGGGAGTATCGTGACGTGGTTGATATCATCAAAGTCAAACAACACAATATATAAATGCACAACGGAAGCAAAAGATAAATATATTACAATACGAAATAGTGTAACATCAAAGTATTACAACGGAAGTAAAGGATCCACAGGCGGATCAAAAATAAAAATAACATTGTTCAACAGACTTTAGGCATCTAAGCTTGCGAGACTCTTTATTGATGCTAGGAGTAGCCAGCCCATTCCGATTAGTACCTGCACTTAACCTCTTTGGGAAAATACGTCAGTTTACACTGGTAAATACTATCAACCGACTCATTTTGAAAAGTTTTAATAAATAATGGATTTGAATGCACATGGCACAAATAATATTTTATAACTTGGGATAATTATTTGAATATAATACTCGTAAAAGATTTACATGTTTCTTATGCGTTCAGTAGCCGGATCGAGCCGGGTTAAAGATCAATAGACACACCACATTATGTAAATGAGACACTGACAGGTGTACGCCTACACCTGTGTGCTAAGGTCGTGGCCATTTCGTAAAATGATGCCAGGGATATCCGGGACATGGTCATTAACCCCCCAAAGGCTTTAAGCAAACAAAACAATTTAAACGGTCATCTCGATAATACTTAACCCCTAAAACGATTAAGGTCGAATGCCCGACCAAGCGGTATTTTATATACCGTACCCCAAGCCCGTATAGGGAAAATAAGTTAAAAGTATTTACCTGAGCTAAATATAAATTCAATCCCAGCCGTATCAAATCAGCAAGTACAGATAGCTTTTACTGGGCTCCTAAATCTGGAACGAAGGTTTTTAATAACCTATTAGAATCCTAACGGGTCTTTAATTAAGCCTTGACTTTGACCGATTAGTTTTCAAGAGGAAGATACGGTTCAAACGCATGATTAAGCGAAGACCGGAATAGAATGTGATTTAGACCCGACAAGTTTGAAGACTTGCTTCATATGGGTATATTATACACATTCTGGAATTTGAGATAAAACTGATAAGGTTTGACCCGTTTCGGCTAATTTATGTAATCTAGTTACATAACCCGAACCGAACGCGCATGAAGCGTAACGGGTAACCATAAGAGTCCTAAACAGGTTTCCTAAGTTAACATGCCTTAAATATGTTGTGATATCAGTAGGATACCTTCCATTATGCCCAAAACGAGTTTAATCTCATATTAAGCCTCGTAGGGGTATTTTGGTCATTTTAAAGATTATAAAAGGGATTAATTAAACTTCTGTGATCCGGGTCTGAATTAATCAGTAAAATGACTTATTTTAACAGGTCAAATCAGTTGGTGTTAAGTCTTATGTGATAAAATGGTTTTAAACCCTTACTATGCGTTTAATACGCGTATAACGTCGTTTTAAGCGATTAACGGGTTAAAATAGGATTCGGAGTTTTCTGATCAATTTAACAGGTTCAAAATACTTCATTTATTATTTAAAATCAGTAGCAATTGGATTGGCGTCAAAAGGATATGTAAAATTCATTTTATGGCCGAAAAGGGTATATTCGGTATTTACCGAATCAAGGCGATAATCCTAGCTTATGATCAGTTTAAAAATAATTAAAAATCTTCAAAAATCCCAAAATATTATATTACATCAGTGGGTAAAAGGTTTGGTGTCAAAATTTGGGTTTAGATAGGCTTTACGCTAATGACGTCGTTTAATTACAAAGAAGCGTTCTAATTACGTCATTAAGCATAACTCCCAATCTAGACCTCCAACTGATGTAAAAATTTAGGGACACGTTTAATAATCAGTAACTAAGATTTGTACTTTCATATTTCCAAAATTCTCGTTGTATGGTCATAAGGTCATTATGGTCCATATTTAAGCACTTAACGGAAACGTCGGACAATTAAGGATTTATGTGGTATAAACGCAGAGGGTTATACACACATGTAACTAGGTCCTAATGGAACTTTAAGGCATGTCTAAACCTATCAAAACCGGGTCAGAATCGAAGTCAAAGCAGAAAGTCAAACTATGCGCCTTTCGGTTCCGAATCGATCTTACACTGAAAGTTGTCGAATCAAACAAGCTTAGACAAGTTCTTACACTTATTATTAGGTTATATGAATGATAAAACAGGTTACACACCTTCTATATCGCTAATTACGCGTTTAATGATTCTGTTGACTTTTTCGGACAACGTTTGACTCGACAAACGACCTAGCTAGGATGGGAATCAGTGAGTACCCTTTTAAGGGTTAATTGCCCACATAATTACCAACATATAACAACTTTCAATTCGGCAAAACACTGGACCGTTTGTGTTTTATCGTTAAGTTAAACCGTAATTACGACGGTTTGACTTTTAAGCTATAAACTAATCAAAACCTAATTAAGAAGGGTCAAGGGTACTTACACGAGTCTAATGGATGATTAAGGTCTTTATGCTCCAGAACTTGATCAGTTGTTGATGTTGGAAGGAATGATCATAAGTTGCAACTTTGTATGACTTATATAGTGAGTCAAACTCACTTAGATTGATGCCATGCAACTCTACAATTGACACAAGATGCATGCATGTGCCCCCTATAGCCTATAAACCACTTTAGGAAGCCCATTGTATTGAAAAATGGCATTTGGAGTCGGTTAAAGACACAACAGGCAGCTGGCTGTTGTTTTCTGCATCTGGGGTCTTGACGCGGCCCGCGGAAGGTATTGGCAAACCTTACGCGGCCCGCATGGAGGCTGGCTTCAGGTTTCAAACTTTCCTTTTATTGCATTTCAGTCCCCGGTCCTCCTAAACGTCGCTTTCACTTTCATTATTGCATTTTAAACCTTTAAAATTGACATTTAGGGGCTTTAAGACTTATACCCTCTTTGTCAAGTCCTCGGGTAACTTTGTGATCACCCGAAAAGCCCTAATTTTCAATGTTGATGATTCTAACCCTCACACACGAATTTTATCATAACTTTCTCATACGGTAACGAAACTTGGTGAAATTTTTATGGTGCATTCTAGTGAGCATAATTAATCGTTACAAGGCTTCGGGTTTGCTAAAAGGTCACTCAGAGGTATATCTTAACATGTTGACACATTTAACCCCTGTAGTTTGTAATCTCTCACTTTCTTTCACAATTCGCTTCGTATGATCCATGATCCATTCGTTTAAGGTTATAAACATCATGTAGGGTTATTGTAAAGTATATTTATTCATTGTTGACACTTTGAACCCTTATATTTACATAGTTTCATTGTTTGTCAACTTTAGTCCTTCAAGAACATTCTTTCACACGTTCAAACCTATGACACGTGTCAACACATCATAGGACGTAAATTTTCGAGGTGTTACAGAAAGTGGTCTTGTGTTGGTCATCCGGGTGTATTACTATTTGATTGTAACCCGAATACCCGTCCAAAAAGCAGTAATATATTTGACCCGACAATTTTTCAATGATTTGGTCAATAAAAGATAGCGGGAAATGATCCTTAGAAGTGGCGACATTCAATTTGTGGTAATCAATACATACACGCCACCTGGTGACTGGTCGGGTGGCGATTTGTTCACCATTTTCATCCTTGACTACTTGAATGCCGGCCTTCTTAGTCACAACTTGGGTAGGACTTACCCAAGCACTATCCGAAATCGGATAGATAATTCCTGCATCCAACCATTTAATTACCTCTAGGTTCGGATTCAATCATCGTTGTGCTTCTTTTGTCGGCTTTGCATCTTCGGTGGTGATGATCTTGTGCATGATGATTGATGGACTAATTCCTTTTAGATCGGCAATCGTCCATCCGATAGCTCCTTTGTTTTCTTTTTAAGACTTCGAATAAAGCTCGTTCTTGCGCCATCTCTAAATTAGAGGCAATAATGACCGGTAGAGTGTCATTATCCCGTAGAAAAGCATACTTCAAATGGCTTGGCAAGTCTTTGAGCTCCAACCTTGGTGGTTCTTCCAATGATGGTTTAGTACCCGAGCTTATTTCCATCGGCAAGCTTTCAAATTGGTGGGTCCATGGAGATCGACCTTCCTTCAATGCCATAGCATCCTGTTTCTCCTCTTCAACCCTTAGTGCACAAGCATGTACCTGTTCAGAAAAATCACAAAGACACACATCCATACTATCCTCCTCATACTCATGCGGGTTGTATCCGTCGACTAAGTCTGCCATAAAACACTCATCAACACCAACAGCATTAGAATTGTTAGTAAAAACATTCAATCTCATTTTTAGATTTCCAAAAGTCATATCGACTGTACCAAATCTACAATCGATCACAACATGCGCAGTGCTAAAAAATGGCCGACCCAAGATAACATTTTGTTGTTGTTTTGGGTCCGCGGATGAGTAGTCTAAGACTAAAAAGTCAACCGGGTAGTAAAACTCATCAGTTTTCACAATAACATTTTGAACCATCCCCCGAGGTAGCTTATGAGACAAATCGGCTAAAACAACCGTTGTCTCTACCCTTGCTAACGGACCAAAGTCGTATTGGTCATATAAGCCCCCCGGTAAAATGCTCACTTCGGCTCCAAGATCTAGTAACGCCTTTGCCATTTGAAAATTACCAACTTGTATATTTATTAATGGTGTGCCCGGATCTTGGAGCTTAGGAGGAAGCTCCCCATTCAACACCGCACTCACTTGACCGGTTAAATCTACCCGCTTAGGCATTTTCTTCTTTTGTTGCCTTTTTTGTGTGCACAATTCTTTTCAAAATTTAGCGTATGTGGGTACTTGTTTTATTGCATCAAGGAGTGGAAGGTTAATTTTAACTTGTTTGAACATGTCCCACAACTCCTCTTTTTGGGGACCTCTTGATGCAATAAAGTTTTTCCTACCCGGGTCAAGTAAAGCCGATGGAAAAGGGACTTGACTCGTTTCACCTTCATCTTTTTCAATTTTTCATTTTCACCCAACCCCAGTTTTTTAACATTTGATTCTTTAGATACAACCGGTGAAACTTCATCATCGTCACTTTTATTACCCGTGACATCCTCAACTACCCCTTCAACCAAACCCGGTGACATATTGGCTTTGAATTCTTTGCCACTTCTTAACACACTAACATGATGAACATTAACATTATTACCTCGTGACGAGCTATGGGAAGGTTTACCTTGGTGTCACTAGAAAGTTGACCTTTGTTTTTCTTCAATTCTGCCACGTCGGTTGCCAATTGACCCATTTGGGTTGTTAATGTTTGAATGCTTTTGTCACGAACCTTCTCCTTTTGCATCCGGACTTCATCAGGTTGATTCCGTTTTTGCATGTCTTGTTGCATTGCCCGAAGCATATCCATAACTTCATTCCCGCTTGATGAATTTTGACCCGAACCACTTTGACCCGTTTGTTGAAATTGCCCTTGGTAGCCATAATTATTTCCACCCCTATAGTTCCCTTGATTGTATTGCTAGCGAGGTGCAAAATTACCTTGAGCTCCTTGAAAATTTGGGTTAGCTTGGTTCGCCGCGTTTCCGTAACAGAAATTAGGATGGTTTCGTAACCTGGGGTGGTATGTGTTGGAGTTCATGTTGAAATTTCGACCACCCCCTTGAATAGCATTCACTTCTTCTACTTGCTCATCAACCACTCCTATTACACAAACTTCTGCCATGTGGCCTATTTCATTGCAATTAGTGCACACGTTGTACACTTGATTTGTGGTTTGAGCATTTCCACTCTCTACTCCATGCACTTGTGGCCTTTGTATCACATGCCTTGCCCGTCGTGAGGATTGGGCCTTCCTTTTGGAAGTCACCGCCATTTGTTCTAAAAATGCCCAATCATCTTGTTCAAAGTTTATACCGAATGTACCATTAGTAATCGACATCAAGTCACGTGCATCCTCCAAACTCAACCCTTCGTGAAATGCGTTCAACAATTCCCAAAGTTGGATACCGTGATGAGGGCAATTCCTTAGCATCATATTGAACCTTTCAAATGCTTCGCGAAACATTTCCCCCGATTGTTGTTGGAAGATTCTCAAACCTCTCCTTGCATCATTAGTCTTTTGAGAAGTGTAAAACTCGTCTAAGAAAATTTGTTGCATATCAGCCCATGTAAAAATTGATGCGGAGGGTAAAGTGTGAAACCATCTCTTTGCTTTGTCTTACAAAGAAAATTGGAAGAGAACCAACTTGACATCATCCGAAGAGAACCCTTGACCTCCAATGGTGTTGCAAATAGAGTCGTACGTCTCCAAATGAAAATAAGGTTCTTCCGTTGCTAGCCCCTTAAACTTTGGTAGACTTTGGAGGGCGGTTGTTCTAACTTCAAATGTTCTTCCGTCCGCATGATGAGGAATCACTACCGGTGAAGGATTGTTAGTAATAATAGGCCGGAAGTGAGCTTCGATTCCCCGTACTACCTCCCGGAGATGTCTTCGAGGGGCACCCAATGGTGCTCTTGGTTGACCCATTTGCCCTTGCATAGGACCTTGAGGTGCAAATGGTGGTTGAAATTGATATTGATGCATTGGTGGTTGTTTTTGAATCGGCCTTTGAAATTGAGGTTGTGTATTTTGTGGACGCACTTGATGTAGTGGTGTAGGGCGTTGCAATTGTGGCCCTTGTGGTCTAATATGTTGCATCCCGACCGGTAATCTACTCGTGTCTTGAAATTGTTGTATCGGTTGACTTTGTTGACCCGCTCCTCCTTGAGGTCCCAAATATCCTCCATCACCCCCATAATAAAAACCTTCTTCTTCGTACCCTCAAAAATCTTATTCATAACCATCATCATATCCATCCCCTTGAATACCCGAAGATTGCCCAAATGGAAAGGATGAATATTGGAAACCCGGTTGGTTCGGTGGTCGGTATGTAGATGTAGTATGGATGACGGTTGAGCCTTGTGGTAGTGGGTGAGTAGAAGATGATTGACCCGTAGTTGGGAAAAAATGTGAAAGTGGTGGAATTGTGGTAGAAGGGCTAAAGGTAAGATTGGGTTCAACTTGAGTAGTAATCGGTGGCGTGGTGTTGGTTGGTGTAACGTCATGAGGTGGAGTAGGATTGGTAGTGGTATTAGGCATGGTGGTATTTGGTGAAGGTTGTGTGGAAGTAGGAATTAATGATGAGGTCGTTTGACCCGTTGTGGGTGGTACTTGGGTTTCTTGCATGACGTTTCTTGGTGTAATGGGTGAAGTGGGTGAACCAATAATTCTGTTTTCTCGTACCAAAACTCGGTTTTGCCTTAGCGTTCTTTCAATTTTCGGATTAAATGATAGCGGTGATGACTTGTGAGAGCCACTAGTATGCATACACCTGAAGTACGTGCACACTAAACACAACCAGCGTAAACTCGAAAATAACAAAACAAAACTATTAAACTAACACATGTTGCGCACTACTCCCCGGCAACGACGCCAAAATTTGACGTTTTGTCGTAGGTGCACGTAAATTTAATCCAATTACTACTAATAGATAGAGGTAAGTGGGTATCGAACACAGGGAGTTTGTGGGAAATGTGTTGATTATATAGTCTTGTAAATTAACTACAATTACCCTAATATGCAGAAATTAAAGATCAAGAATTTGGATTGTTTGATTTAAGAACGAAGTTATAAACTAATTGCTAATCAAGATTGGATTGTAATTCAGATTATGAGAAAATGACCATCTTAGGTTTCGGTTTCTTTTAACACTTGTGCAAAATTCCAACTAGAAAGAGTTACATAGACATAACTCGTGTATAAACATTTGTTGTGATAAAAGGGAACAAAGTACTCGGATTATATTAACGCGAGGTTGTTTTCCGATGATCAATCAATCAATATCCAACCCTAACCCTTCCTGTGATATCTCGATTGTCAACGACACCAAGAACGTACAATTTAGACTAGAATTGAAACATCAATTAACAAACTACAATCAAATATTCATACACCATGATAAACATAGCAAACATACCAAGTTATCATTCTAGAAATAAAGGAAAAACACACAAGAGTCATAGGAAAACCTTCACCTAAGATGATCACCACAAATTTAGCCGGACGTTGTTCGGTGGATCATCATAACATCAAGATTAAAGTTCATACGAATCGAAAGATAAACCGGAATGTTAGAAATTGTTCACAAACACTATCCAAAGCCAAAATTCGCCCCCAAAGTGCAGAGAAACGTCCCAATCATGAATAATGTGAAAAGACACTTGAAAACGGTTTTAATAAGGCAGTTACGTTTTTCCTCGCAGCCTCTAGCGTAATTTACGGTACCTACCGTAAATTACGGTAGGCTTCAACTTGTTACGCTGGCTAGAGACTGTGGTACGGTGGAAATCTGGAAGTTTAAGGCGCTACCGTAATTTACGGTAGCCACTGTAAATTACAGTGGGCCCCTGGATTTTTTGTTTTGTTTCTTCTTTCCATCCTTGCTTGCCCCGTTCCACCCCATTCCATCCAAAGCAGTGTTTTTTTCCATTTTAAGCTCCAAAACGCACCTGAAACATAAGCAACTATAGTCATCTAATTCAAGATAATTACGCGATCAAATGTGGGATTAACACATCTTTTAACACCATAAAGGGTTGTCCTATGGACCACCCGTCAATATGCTTCTTTCCTGATGCATGTCTGCGTCGAACAGTTTCTTAATAGATTCTGGCCGGTTTCAAAGACGGTTGAGGATTACGAGTGTTCTAGACTCGCTCAAGGCATGCTTGTTTATGCGATTTACAGAAATAACGATGCATTCCATGATAAATGATGCAGCTGATGAAATCGAAGCTGTTATTTCAGTTGTTCAGTACTTCCGAGATGATTCAAGTGAGTCCTATGAAGCAAGTGTCTACCTATTCAATCGAGAGGAATCATTGCATTACATCCCCGTTGAAAACAAGTGGTTGTAATGATGGAACCCTTGATTTGAAACACATTTTTGAGAAATTTATAGTTTTATACGCATCGTATAGGCCTATACGATGCGTATTAGTCGATGAATTTACTGAAATACCCCTGATTTTTTTTATATGTTCAGGGGTATTTTGAGAAAATTCAAAGTTTAATACGAATCATATAAGCCTATACGATGCATATTAAGCCGATATACGATACGACATACGCCTATACGATCGTATATGGCATCATTTCAAATTTAGTTTTATCGTGTTTCCTTCGGTTCGACGCGTATACGTGTCGTATTTTGCCGAACTTTCGCATATTTTGTCGTTTTATGACGTATACCTTCAACATACGTCGTTTCTGTCACACCCCAACCGATGGCGGAAACATCGGGGTGCGGCACTAAGCGTTCAGAATGCTCATGAGTTCCATAACACTATAGTTTCAATATAAATTAATTTAAATTCAAAACATTGTCTAAAAAAATCAACCACAATCAATCACCACGATAAGTATCAAATTACATTCAAACTCAAATATTGTTCAAATTTCCTGATTTTTACTAGGCGAGTTTCTAAGCGTCATCCTAGCTTGTTTCTTCAGCGTCCAAACTTATCAACCTACAATATGTATAAAATACTATCAACAAAATGTTGGCGAATATACAAGTTTGAGTACGTAGTAACATAATAGTTTAAAAACGTTCCAAAACTCATTTCAGCCATGAAACATATAACAAGTTTCACCATGCTAAGCTAACGCAGTCCCTATGTAACACGCATTTCCAACGCAATTAGCATAGCAATCCCAAGAGTCTAGCGGGAGCTATAAACGTTCAGTGCCTTTCCCAAAGTCTAACGGGAGATTTGATCTTAGCAATACCAAGTAGGGGTGAACAAAAGGAAAAACCCGACCCTACCCGACTATTACCCGACCCGACCCGAGAACCGATCAAACATAAAATACAGAACCGATTCACTACCCTAAATATAGGGTCGGTTCCGGTCCATAGGTCCAAGTCGGGTTTCACCATGAAAAGAACCGAGAACCGACCCGACCCTATTTTATATGAAAAATTGGAACCGATCTAAATACCTAGGTACTTAGGTTCGGGTCGGGTTGGGTATATTTCGGTTCGGTTCTCGGTTATTTTCGGTCCGGACCTAAACTTGCTCACCCCTAATACCAAGAGAATAGCAGGCGGGGCGTTAAAACCTATAGCATATTCATATAACCATAATTGCTAAGACATGTCACATACAGGGATTAAACATCACATAGCATACAAGTCTCAAGTTTCACAAGTAACCTGTTTCACGCAGATAGAGTAAGTTTCCAAACAAGTTTCAAGTGTCAAGTGTTAAGTTTATAGAATACATGTTGCATCCCAAAAGTGTCTAAAAAGGGATCGAGTATACTCACGGTGGGTGCTAAGTATCTACACCAACTATTTGGATCGAAGGGAGCGCTAGAGTTTGCCTGGTTATAGTATAACAGTGTAAGCGTTGCACAGGAAGTCAAATCGTGCGAACATCAAATAAAAGTGTCTGACCAGCCTCCTGATCGGATGGTCATCCGGTCAGATGACCATCGGCCCAGATGGAACCCATCCGATCGGACGGTCGTTCGATCAAGAATTACGGAGAAAACTTACAAGAATCGCCTGAAATTGGAAGAAAAATGCCTTAGAGTGAGAAAGAGTGCGTCTGGGTCGGAGGAGGCTGTCACATCAGTGAACAGTGATGTGACAGCGGGTATTTATAGTGCCAGAGGGTGAGTAAGGCGGTGGAGCATGGATCAGATGTCCATTTGAATAGCCAATACCCGTTTGCTAGTTTTTCGATTTCGACTCGCGAGCTAGATTAAGCGTTGCGTTGCGTATTAGTGTGTAATATCATCACATGCCAAGATTGTATAACTACCACAAAAGTTTCCATTTTTCAAGTCTACATAAGCTAGTTAGTAAGTATCAAGTTTCAAGTTTCTCGTTTAATCAATGTCTAAAAGTTTCTCGTTCAATAAGTATCAAGAGTCAAGAATCAAGTATCTAGTATCAAGTATCAAGAATCTAGTATCAAGTTTCAAGAATCAAGCATCAAGTATCTCGTATCAAGTATCAATAGTCAAGTTCACCAAGAATCAAGATTCATAAGTATCAAGCATCAAGAGTCAAGTTTCAAAGTATCAAAGAGTCTAGATTCAATGTTTCATAAGGTTCAAGTATCACAAGATTTCACAAATAGTCTAACATAGTTAAGTCTCAAAGGTGTAGGGACTAGACTTGCCAATAGTCAAAAGTTTAGGGACGCATGGCGTTACAGTTTCGGTGCCGTTGCGTGCGAATATCGTATTCTATGATTACGTACAATTTTGTTTGAAATCCACTTGTACTCCATAGTGTCGTGTTATATGTATACGTGTGTGGAAATATCATTAGTCGCGTATTTTGACGTATTTTTGCCTATTTTGACGTATTCTAACATACTGTTCCGTGTTTTATAGTATTTTTTTACGTATTTGAGCGTATTCTAACGTATTTTAGCTTATTTTAACCTATTTTAGGGTATTTTTACGTATTTCGGCGTACTTTAACGTATTTTCATGTATCTTTGCGTAATATGACGTATATTAACATATTGCAGCGTATTTTAACATATTTTCATGTATTTTATCGTATTTTGGCGTATTTTAACGTATTTTAGCGTATTTTCATGTATTTTACCGTATTTTATCGTATTTTTGCGTATTTTAGAGTTTTGTTTCGTAATTTAGAGTATTTTAGCGTATGTTGAAGGTTAACGCAAACAAGTTCTCCACAGTTTGTTATTCAGATCTCTATTCGGTCATCTTTCCAAACTACAACACACGATAAGTTTAAACTTTATAGTGTGTGATTTGACTAGGAAAGGATTGGAGGTGATTTATACTTTTAATAAGCTGTCACAGTTGTCAAATTCGTTGTGTGCATTCATATTGTTTAGACAACAACAGATAATGAACGGATTGTTGGACTTCTTGTTCCAAATGCAGTTGTAGGATCCGTACTTAAAGGTCTCTCTAAAATATGCAACCGAGGCCGCCTTGATAATTTTAATGAAGCAAAGAAGATTGAATGTGCAAACCGCAACCGTTTTTTACTACGGAAACGGTGGCTATGCAAAATACAAACCGCAATCGTTTGTGACTATGAGAAACACTAGCAAAAGAAACAAATATTTTTGGAGAAGCATTGGGATTCAAGGGTTTAGTTAGAAAATAATCCTAGATTGTCTAAAAAAAGCTTTTATCATCTGTCGTATGAATGTAATTAAATGGAAGCTATCAATCGAGACCGCATTGTTAATTTTAATGAAGCAACGAAGATTGAATGTGCAAACCGCAACCGTTTTTTACTACGGAGTTGGAGCATAAAGAAACGACATAATTGCAAGACTGTTTGTCGGGCTTCCAATGCTCACACAGGATGATAAACAACGCTGATATGAACACATACCAATTGATTCAGATTTAAACAATGCACGCCTCAATTCATCTTTTTTACTCTTTTCTTCGATTTCAACAAATCTTTTCAATAATTAATACGCAACAAATCTTTGTGTAGTTATTCGGAATGTTTCGAATCATCATAGAAGACGAAACTTCAGCAACCATTTTTTCTTTTCCTTCAATTTCAAGAACATTCTCCGTAACATGAAGACGTGCCGGATTCTTCTGCTAGTGGTTTCTGTAACCAATTGGGAACCACATATTTGCTTCAAGATTTATGTATCTGAATCAGGTTCTCAAACAAACACTACTAAAGATGAGTTGGTATTGAACCAAGAATATGAAGATCACGGTGCAAAGAGACCGCCTTGTCAATTGTAATGAAGCAATGAAGATTGAATGTGCAAACCGCAACCGTTTTTTACTACGGAAACGGTGGCTATGCGAAATACAAACCGCAATCGTTTGTGACTATGGGAAACACAAGTTTTCTTTTTGAGCTTGATGGATGTCCGTTATCTCAACGCTTCTCCTTACATTACTGATCTGGAATTGGATAACCGTTGTGTATTTGCTTACTGATCTGGAATTGGAGAACCGTTGTGTATCTGAATCAGGTTCTCAAACAAAAACTACTAAAGATGAGTTGGTATTGAACCAAGAATATGAAGATCACGGTGCAGACACGTGGGAAGAAAGTCATTGGACTGCTGCAGATGAAGTCAAATGTGATCAAACTTGGACATCAAACGTAAATCTTGAAGCAAATATGTGGTTCCCAATTTGCGGAACATAATCCCAGATTGTCTAGAGAAGCGATTTTATCATGTGTCATATGGTAACAAGAGTATGTTGTTCCAAGATCAATTCCAATTGCATTTTTTTCAACTCTCCTGGCCATTTTCAAACAAGTGGTTGTAATGATGGGACCCTTTATTTGAAACACATAATGTGCGTTGATTGGATTGTAGATATTCGTTGCGTGCATTCGTATTGTTGAGACAAACATCAGATAATGAACGAATTGTTGGACTTCTTGTTCCAAATGCAGATGTTGAAACCAAAGCTGTTATCTCGGTTGTTCAGTACTTTCGTGATAAATACAATGTTCATCTCGTTATCCTTTGCTTTCTGCAATTCAAGCAGGCACGGATGCTAAACGTACTGTTATTACATCTGAGACGATTCAAGTGAGCCCTATGAAGCAAGTGTCTGTCTATTCAATTGAGATGAATCATTGCATTACATCCCCGTTGAAAAACAGAATCGATAAATTTAGGGAAAATGGGGTTGAAAGATGATAACCCAACAGTGGAGGATCTCATTCTATAGCTTCGATAAATTCAGGGGTATTCTCAAATAATGTTTCCTAGATGTTTGAAGACCAGCAAATGTCCAAAATGCTGCTTCTTCGTTCGCGTGACGGAAAGCTACCGCGTGACAGGAAGCTATCTTACAAAATTAAAAAATTAAATCGAAACCTTCAATACGCATCGTATAGCGTATTACTTTTTGGTAAGGGGACATTGTCAACCTTTGACAGACATAGAAGTTTGAACCCACCTCAATACGCATCGTATAGGCCTATACGATGCGTATTAAGAGTGTCGATTTAATCCCCCAAGGTGTGCCAATAATACGTTCCTTACATAAGACCATCTCTAATGGGATGATGTGGCAAATGTTTGTGGGAATTTTCTAAGAAAATGAGATGAGGTGGAAGTGAGAGAGGGTAGAGAAGAAAGACATTGCGAGTGTAAAGTGAAGAGAGAAAAATATATTAAAGAGAAAAAATCATAACTAGGAAATATTCTTACAAAAATTCTTTTTTTTAACGGTAAGGGACGATGTGTCAACCACCGTAACACCAGGCGCTATGGCCAATGCCGACTACTCGACCGCCACCAGCCCATTGGCTCTCCCCAGATGCGCGGAAACCCGACCTCCACCCGCCCCCGAAGGCACGACAGTGGAATAGTCGGTAAAACCTCGTCTCCCACCCAAGTCAAACCGGCGCCACCCGTATTCGCTCTTTACTTGGATGCCGCAGAAAATAGTGAAGAGAGTAGGAATCGACCCTGGGTCACAAGGAACACCAATTCTTTCCCCAACCACTTCACCACCACCTTATTGACTCTTACAAGAATTCTGTCTCCCCACTAGAGATGGTCTAACAATTTTACATATCACATTTAAAACAAAACAATACGTATTAAATGACTTATTTTCTCGTAAAGCATAAATCCTAATACGTATCATAAACTTTAATAGATATTGGTAGGCCACCAATTTCTCATTCTCTCTTACCCACAAAACATTTTGGTGAACTCAAAACTATGAACCAATGTCCCCCCTCATTTTTCTCATAATACACATCCACAAGTTACTATATTTAGTAACGTGTGATATGCAATAAATTGCACATATTCCATCTAATTAATCTATTTACTCAACCTCAGCCTTAAAAAGGTTATATAGAGGCAGGGTATTTTGGTTTTGGTAGCTGGACTGGTTTTAAAAAGGAATCTGATAAAGATCAGATTCTAATTGGACGACCAGACTAGCTACCGGTAATTATATTCTTCCATCAATCAAAGATGGAAGGGTCCCGAGGTTGTAACGTCGTTCTTGTTTTATGTTTCGTATTTGCTGCAATTGTCTCATTGTCGATGGCTCACAATCACAATCCTGTTGTCGCCATTAGACGGCCACATGGTAAGAAAATTAAACCCCATGGATGTGTGGCCTACAATCCTATCGACAGATGTTGGAGGTGCGATCGCCATTGGGCTAAGAACCGGAAACGACTTGCTAATTGTGCCAAAGGGTTCGGGCACGGGACCTATGGTGGTAAAAAAGGCAAAATTTATGTTGTGACCGACTCGTCGGATGAAAACGTAATATGCCCAAAACCGGGCACCCTCCGCCATGCAGTCCTCCAACCCGAACCCCTCTGGATCATATTCGCTAACAATATGAACATCAGGCTCACCCAAGAGCTTATTTTTATGTCGGACAAGACGATTGATGGGCGTGGGTTTGATATCCACGTGTCGGGTGGGGCGGGTTTCATGCTCCAATTTGTTCACAATGTGATTATCCATGGTCTTCACATGTATGATATTGTCGAGGGGTCGGGTGGCATGATCAGGTCGAAACATGATCATGTGGGAATACGAGGAAGGAGCGATGGCGATGCGATATCCATCTTTAGATCCTCTCAGGTTTGGATTGACCATTGCTCATTTGCTAGCAGTTACGATGGTCTTATTGATATTGTTGCAGCTTCCACTAATATAACCATTTCAAATTGCCACTTTGTCAAGCATGATAAGGTACGATTGAATAACTTTAGTCATAACGTTTTGCTTTTTTTATGTGGTCTATACATTTGACAAGTATCAAAAGGAAGTTTTTTTTTTTAAAAAAGGTTTGTTAATTAAAGTACCCACAACTTTGTTTGCAACGTAAATATTCTTTTGTCAGGTTTTTTTTAATTCGCTACCCAACACTATTTAGTGTTTGCGGTGTCAATTGTGTTGGGTTGACTGGTTGAAATGTGTAACTCGAACCCAACCCATATTATTATTTGGAGTTAATTACTGTTTTCGTCCATGTGATTTGTCAAAAATAACTATTTCAGTTTATTAGTTTAAAAATTGTGATTTCAGTCCCTGTGGTTTCACTTTCGTAACCATTTTTGTCCCTGTGGTTTCACTTTCGTGACATTTCAATCCATTAATTTTGTTAGTACAGGGACTGAAATGGTTACGAGGTGGACTGAAATGGTTATGAAAGTGAAACCACCGGGACTGAAATCGCAATTTTCAAACTAATGGACTGAAATAGTGATTTTTGACAAACCACAGGGACGCAAACAGTAATTAACTCTATTCTTTGTGTCAAAGATCTCAACACTAACCCACACACACATGTTAAAAATAGGGTTATTGGATCTTAATAATCATGAGTGTCACCTATTGGCCGATAATAATCTCAACTCTAAAAGTTCTCTCCAACGATCCCAACTTGTAAGAATTTGGCCCCCATCGATTCTTTTCAAACTGCGGGTGCACTCAATTCAATTAAGGAGACTGCAGGTGCACATGAATCTATTAAGTAGGCCAGATTCTTATATGCTATAAAAGGATTAATGGGGGCCAAATTCTTACAAGTTGGGATCGTTAAATGGAATTTTTAAAGTTAAGATTATTATCGGCCAGGAGGTGAAACTTATGATTATTAAGATCCAATAACCCTTAAAAATATGATGGCAGATTGAATAGTTATTTCTTTTAAAAATATTAAAAAAAAACTTTAAAAAGGGTTAGAAATTGTAAATGTGTCTTCCGAAAAATGGAAACGGAAAAAAAGAATTATACTTTTTTTGTTTAATTTAACGGGTTAACCCATTTTTACGTGGGTCAACCCTAACCCGACTTGTTTTTTAAAAAAATTCAACCCTAACATGGCCCTTTAAAAAACAAGTTGTGTTAAGTGTTAACTGATCCAAAACCTATTTTTCTGTGTCGGGTTCAGGTTAGGTTTCAGGTCGTGTCACGAATTAACACCCCTACTATTTACCAAACAATTTCAGAAGTTTCCAATAGGAAACTTTAAAAGAAATGATAAATTTCAAGTCCATTTATTGATAAAGAGCATAATTCTCATATTTCAACTAACCATATATACAGGCTTTGCTGTTTGGTGCGAGTGATAAGACCCCAGAGGACAAGATACTAAAGGTGACACTTGCTTACAACCACTTTGGAAGAGGACTAACCCAACGGCTACCCGCGGTGCGATTTGGGTTTGTTCACGTGGTGAACAACGACTACACAAGATGGCAAATGTACGCCATCGGAGGTGCTGACGGCCCCACCATCATCAGCCAGGGAAACCGGTTCGTGGCAGCTGATGGCGCGTGCAAGGAGGTCACAAAAAGGATGCTAGTCACAGAAAAAATATGGCGTAAATGGACGTGGAGAAGTGAAGGAGATTTGTTGCTAAATGGTGCATATTTTCGGCAATCTGGAAACCCTCATTGGGCTAAAAGATACAAGGGTTACCCATTGATTAAGGCGCTACCGGCGAAGCATGTGCCACACCTTACGTTGTTTGCCGGTGCCTCGCTTAATTGTAAGGCGGGTAGACCATGTTAGCCATGATGTTTTTTTAAGAGTAGGAAGGATTGGTAGGTTTTAAGATTGATGTATCCTAGTGACATGTGTACAGTTTTCTTGTAACTTCGATTTTGAATTATGTTAGGATGACGAAGACATTGTTCTTGTTTACATATTCGAAACATGAGGATGACGAAGACATTGTTCTTGTTAACGAAACATGAATGTTGTATCTCTAACATCCACCACAAGCAACATCATGAGCACACTTTGCGCGCTTTAACCAAAGTTGTTGAAATTGAGAAGTGAGCGAACACTACTAGAAAAGGGGCAATTTCCAAAGAAAGAAAATTGGTTGAAAATTGGTCGGAAACCCATATTGCGACAAAATCTATACATATAGCTAACATTATGTTGATCATGGTATGAGACAACGCCGGCATCAATAATATACATATAGCTAACATTATGTTGTTTCTTAGAACTTAAACAAAGTGTGTTGGTTTAAAAAAATACAAAAAGATAATAACACACTAGTTGAGTGACATTTAAAACACCAATCTATTGTAAAAACCACACTTTTTACTTGTAAATTTTTAAAGGAATATATATATTTAATAGAATGAAATTATGTTTTTAAAATAGATATTTTCTTTTGCCAAAATTTTTGTTATTGATAATATATCAGAAAGTCAAATTGTCGTGGTCAAATCGATAAGAGGTCAAAATGTCATGCAAATGAAAGTACATTGTTAAGGTACAGATTGTTTTTTAAAAGGTAAAATGTCTACAGTCTACTGATCACGTCTGCAGACATTTGTAGAAGAAGGGGTGGACCAAACCTCTGCAGTCTGCAAAAAGAAGGTTGTTTGTTTTTTAACGTATGTAGACTTCTAAAATAAACTGGTGGTTGTGTACAGACAATAGTGGACGGTGGTGGTGGGTGATTGTGTTTAACCCTTTGCAGACCTTAGAAGATCTTAAAAGTGGTTGAACCAAGTCTGCACCAAGAAGAAATAGCGCATACATTTTTAATGAAACGTCTTCGAAAAAACAAATAGTCTGCAGATGACAATGTCTGCACGTGGTCCGCACAACGCAAACAGAAGAGTCTGCGCCGGGGCTTTTGAATAATTTTAGCCAACATTGGTCCAAATTTTTAATGCCAAACTAGCACTTCTAATCTACTCCTATTTAACACCAAGACTTGCAACCTTTAAAGACATCTTACCACAACACGTTCTTTGAAGACGGTATTTCACTAGATGAAGGAAAAAGAAAAGGAAGCTAATTTCTTGAGAATTTTTGGTTGTTAGACCATGCGTAGTGGTAGAAGGTTATAATGCCCCCACCATGGGGCATTATACGACACGTGGCGTCCTAGTCAGCAAGGGGGCATTATAGCAAAAGTGGTGTAGTGGGTATAATGCCCCATAATGCCCCATTCAATCATTTAAAAAAAAAAAAAAAAAAAAAAGGAAACATCACAAAAGGCCAAAAGTTTTGTCAGAACACTTCCATTTGCAAGCCACATACACAATAGTCAAAAGTTATGTCAGACTATAATCAAATATGATTGGCTCAAGCAAATGAATGGGGCTCAAGCACGGCGTTTTAATTAAAACGCGACATCGATTTTTTTTCCAAAATAACGCCCCAAAACGCCCCCTGTAATGGGGGGTTGGGCGTTTTCGGGCAAAAATTTTTAAAAAAAACGCCCCACTACAGGCAGTCTTAGAACCACTCCCATCAAAAAATATTAGTGTTCTTAGTTGTTTATCTTGATTGGCCTCTTGGCATTTACCCAATTTGTCCCCTCTACAAAAAAGAACTAAATCCCCCTTTTCCTTCTTTTGCCTCTCCTCTCTGAGATTCAAATGTAAGTAAAAGATTCCAACATTTATAGTCTCCGATCATACGGATCATTCATAGTTTCCCTAATAAATAAAAATGTGCATACCACAACCATGTAAACGTCTCGTCAATAAACCGAATTATGACAAAGTGACCCAAGTTTAACCTACAACATACATAAACCCACTAAACAGAAAACTAACTACTGTCAGATTCATCCACCAAATCCACGGTGGAGGGGTTTTTGTAACCGCTAATTTCATTTTGATACCTCTTCTTATCTACCTGGGCTTTTGCTTCATATGGTGCCTTCTCTTCCGCTGTTAATCAAAATGCATTTTTCTTTAATTTTCATATACTTGATATAAAATTAAAACATATATTTTATCTAGAATAATTCAAACAAAAGTCAACCCCGTTAACGAACCTGTCAATTTGTTCCACCTCTCTCCAAGAACCCTCCCAATATCTATAAATGCAATTCCTGGGTTATCCTTCTTTACATTCTGAAATAAATTATGTTATGTAAAGCCTAGAAAATGTATAATGGTAACAATAATAACAAAATGCAAGTATCTTGGTTTTAAAAAGCATGAAGCGCTTCGGTCCCGACAATCAAGACATGAGGTGAACGCTTGACGTACACGATGTGTTGCTACACATACAACCAAAAGTTGCATCCCTCTCGTCTCTTGATTCATAATCCCATTTTTTGTCATACATACATATACATCCAATTTTAACCCACATGTACATGAAGCACCGCCTCAAGACCATGAGGCAACTTTAAAGGTGCAAACAAGCCGAGTCAAGCCCCAGCTCGACCGGGCTCAAGCTCAATTAACTTACTGAGAGCTCGAGCTCAGCTCGTTGGTAGTTTCTCAAGCTCGAGCTCGGCTCATTTATTATCTATTAAATATAATATATAATATATTAAATAATATAAATAATAGACTTGTTTAGGCTCGCGAGCTCGATAAGTGAAGCTCGGGCTCGGTCTCGTTTACTAAACAAACTTATTTTTAGGTTCAGGCTCGACTCGTAAACAAGTTTATATAAGCTCGGCTCGGCTCAATTGCTAGACAACTTTAAGGGGTAATGTTATTAAATATAATAAAAACTAATATCACACTAAAGCTCGATAAGGCTTGACGAGCCTGACGAGCTTCCATGCCAGGCTCGAGCTCGATAAATAAACGAGCTTTATTTTAAGCTCAAGCTCGGCTTAGGCTCAATAAGACTCGGCTCGTTTTAAGTTTTTTCTCAAGCAGCTCGTGAGCCGCTTGGCTCATTTACACCCCTACGTGTTTTTTATCCCCGATTTCTAAACCAAGCTACTATCTGAAAAATGTATTTTAACTAACCTCCCGTTCAAGCTGTGAGAAAAACATGAAACCACTCAAAGCTCTCTTGGGTGCATTGGGATCCTTTTTCTTCTTTGGTTTCTTTTTCTTTGAACCATCATCGTTACTATTACTGCTTCTCTTCTTACTTGAGGATGTTTTCGATCCACCTGCAGCCTCTCTCTTGGGTTCCTTTTTGGTAATTTTCTGAAATTTAAGTTAGCTAGTGTAAGAATCGTTCTGATTCGTATAAATTATCCCATCAAAAAACAACAAATTTGTTTCTTTTATTTTATCAATTACCTCTTTTTCACTGTCGCTGTCACTACCATCCGAATCATCTCCCCCGGAATCATCAGTGGGTGAGCCTTCATCGTCTTTTTCAGCAACAAAATCTTCATCCTGTCAAAAACATATTACAAAGTGAAATAAAGGTGTCAATTAATTGGGTAAAAGAAGCAGATTGCAATGTCGGCCCTTTGTATTTGAAAATTAAAATAACAGGTCAAACTAGTATAATTTTATGAATTAACTTTTAAAACCATATCTAAATCATAAAATAGAGTAAAATGCTATTTTCATCCCTGAAGTTTGGCCACTTTTGCAACTTTGGTTCAAAAGGTTTGTTTTTCCACTTTTGCACTCTTGCCATTTTCATCCACCCAACTAATTCTGTGTGTTTATTCTGTTAACTTGAATCCATAAAATATTTATATAGTTCAAAAATCTGGATAAAAGATCATCCAAACCTTTTAGCGCTGGTACTAAAAAAATACCCGTTTTGACCCATTAACCAGCCAGTGTGCCCGCCCATTTTTACCTCCTCGTCACTCTCTTCTTCACCAGCTGCATTCTTGATTCGCTCAAGATGAGGATCAACAGCATCATCATCCTCATCGCGTAAAGCGGCTGCAACGCCATCTGGAGCTTGAACACCACCTCCAAGGTTCATGATTTTTAGACCCTTTGAACTTCATTAGATTAACGACATATTAGTATTAGACTATTAATCCATACTATTGATATCAAAAGTTCAAAACTATAGACGGCTTGCACACACCTGATAAAATCATACAAATTATGATACTCATTTCTTTGAATATTTCGGAAAAGATGTTCTTGCTCTGTTTTCAGCCTTATAAGAAGATCAAAGTAATGCATGTTTGATCCTCCGGCAGCATGTCTCTCAAATTCCACATAGTCAATCTGTAGTTCAAATGGATCAATTTCCAAATTCAACAACACCTGAATTCACAAAATGATATCATACCTCATCATGAAGAATAAGCGTTGGAGGTTTTGGCAAAAAGAAAAAGCTCTTTTCAAGAGGATACAAAACACCGTCTTCAGCTTTTAATGATGATTTTACAGCATAACCATCCTGACTACTACGGAATTTCCCAGGTCTAGTCAGTTTTGTACTAGACAAACCACGTAAGATCATAGTGAAGACTTCATGTATAAGACCCTGTTAATTTGAAGGTTATCAAGTCATTCAACAGCATGTATGTTGTGTAAAACTGAAGGTGGTCAAGTCAAGCGAAAATTTTTTTGTCAAATATCTTGGCATGTTTTTATAAAACGATGTGTCGATAGTCATGTAAACGAACCAAACGAACACGAACGCAGACATGTTTGTGTTCGTTCATTTAACTTTAACCGACCACAAACATAAAACCGAACACATTTTTTTGGTTCATGTTCATTCATTAATAAAATGAGCATGTTCATGTTCGTTTATGTTCATTCATTATTTCATTTAAAACCTAAACGAACTGTTCACGAACATAAACAAACAAACTTATACAAACATAACTTAATAAACATAACAAACACAAATGAACATAATTGACCAAACATAAAGTATTTTTATTAAAATCAGTGATTATTACAATAATTTCAATTGAAAAGCCCACTTTTTATTACTAGGAAGCCCGATTACTAATTATTTATATAACTGTAACTATTAATGTATTTAATGAAATTCAAACAAACAAAGATAAACGAACGTAAATAAACAAACATAAACGAACGTAAATAAACAAACATAAACAACCGTTAAGGAACACAAACGAACGTTCGCGAACATAAATGAACGAACAAAACGTGTGTTCACGTTCGTTCGTTTAGTTAAATGAACGAAAAAGTATGTTCATGTTCGTTCGTTTATTTAAATAAACGAACTTCCCGCCGAGCAGTTAGTTCATGAATCTTCGGTTCATTTACAGGCCTATGTGTCAATAATGATTTCATAATTATTTTATTTCAGTAATTTTAGAAGATTTAATGCATAAGAAGACACTTTGGGGGAGTTTCTATCAGTTCAGCCAATTTGACATGTTAGAGATAGAACATAACCCAAATCGAGCCATTGATAAGTAGACAGTCGAAATTGCCACCTCCATTAAAAAAAGACTAAACCGGTAATACTTTCATATTTGTGATGAGCAACTATGAAGATATTTTTACAACTGTTATTTATTGCTAACCAGAGTTAATTTTACAACTGTAGCTAAAATACAAGGCCTGTTAGCATGATTACCTTATACGATGGTTCCAACTTGTCTTTGTATTTGCTAGCATACAAGTCGTCATTTATCATCAAAGTGCTCTCAACCACATAATCAGTTTCAAACTGCAACAACATAAACGTTAAACGGATGCTATATGCCAAGAACAGACTAGTGATCGAATAAAATTATTTTAAGTGCGACAGGAATAATACCTGCATCACTATATGCGGATACAAGGTTTGACCTTTACGGATAGGTGGATCCAGAGTAACAACAACAAAAGTATGCGGTTGGTTAGACTGCACAAAACCGATAAAATATCAGATTCATTTTTCAGCGCGTGTGACGCTTATAAATAAGTGGATAAAACTTAAAAGAGATCTATAACCTTAGGTAAAACAAAAACACGAACTATGCTGCTATATTGGATTTTAAAATCAGTGGCTTGCCCTTGAAGCCGTAAAAATGAAAGGTGTAGTTCAACATTGTATCGGCCCCTACAATAGCAAGTAACTTGTTATGTCCTATAAAAAAATTAAGTAAAATGCCATTTTCGTCCCTGAGGTTTGGTCAGTTTTGCGACTTTCGTCCAAAGGATTGTTTTTCCGCATCAGGATCCAAAAGGTTTGAAATCTTGCCATTTTATCAGGCTCGTTAACTCAATCCATCCGCCGTTAAGTCGGGGGTATTTCCGCCTTTTTTGTTAACTTAAAGGGCAATTCGGGCTTTTTCACTTTATGTAAAAAGACTAAATACCCCTAAAAGAGACCAAATTGATGAAAATACCCCTGAATTAACAGAGAACAATGAATGGAGTTGACAAGCCAGATGAAATTGGCAAGATTTCAAACCTTTTGGATTCAAATGCGGATAAACAAACCTTTAGACGAAAGTTGCAAAAGTGACCAAACCTCAGTGAAAAAAATAGCATTTACTTTAAAAAATATATGCAAAAAAACACTGTTGACACAAGCAGGCAGAGGATGTACCTTGGAGTTAGAATTGTGATGGTCTCGAAAGTAACAACAGCTTCCTCACCGCCAGCACCAACATCCGCCATTGACATTATTTTATCGCGAAATACCTAATTAAATGTAACAATAAAATTTAAAAAAAATACACTACATACCTGAAAATACAGTAAAGAATAAACTCAGCAAACTTACTTGTGCGGGAGGACGATTCTCGTCCCCGACAAACTGAGTGTTTGAATTGGGAATGTGGAAACTCATTTCCATCAGCGAATCTTTCTGCGTTTATTTCAAGGAAACACAAGACTTTGAGTATAAGATATAGAAACATAGGTATGGCTTATTCACATGAAGTATAGAGATGAACAAAGAAATGTTAATAGACCTCGTTTGCACCAGTTGTGTCATCCACATGGAATTCCAAAATGACGTCATTCTTTCCTTGAAGCTGTGTCTGAGACACATCAGCTAAAGATACCTCAAATGCTTGTTTTCCGCCAACAAGAAAAGAAAGCATGTTACCTGAATCATATTCAATAGAAATACATTAGAAACAAATGACAACAATTTCATTTCATTGCTCATGCACAATCTTCTACTTATTCTAAGCATTCAACCACAGAATTAAAATATAATCTGCCATACTTGGTGGTAACAAAATTACAACTACAATGAAAAGAAAACCAACCATTTATATCAAGTTCTCCCCAATTCTTTCCACTAATTGAAAGCTGTTTCTCTTCAGGCGGTATGCCACATGAGTTCTGGAAAAAATTGGTCAGGCTTGCGACATCCTGCAAGCACAGTAACAAAACAATAAAGAGGAAATTTAGCAATCTGTTACATAAACTATGCAACCCAATAAACTATCTCAGGTGTTATCAGAAACAAACAATTTAGTAATCTTTTTGTCTCTGCTTTTATGACAGACTACTTTGGTTAAAAGCACGGATATAAAAGGTAAACTATGTGTCATATTTGAAATGAAGATATATATTCCAAATTTGTATCACTAGTAATATTAATATTCCCCAAAGGCGATATATTTATCGCTTTGTATTGAACTTTTGACAGATAAAGCCAAGTAAACTGTAGACTTGAGAAATTTAAATCCTCAAACATCATTAAAATATATCAAAGATATTAAGAACTTATTAACATGATTAACATACGAGCTTGAAAGAAACTGGAACCTGAAGGTCCACTGGATGTCATATGAATATGCAAAGAAAAAACAATACCTGGTCTCGAAAACCGACAAATTTATATTTGAGGCCATCCTTGACCTGCACACCAAGCTGATTGCTACGTGGCACCTTCATCCATGTAATTCTCACAATATCAGACTTATCAACTTCCACAGCCTTGCCACCCCCTTGCTTCTTCCACAACAGACCACGTGTATGAACCCTTAGCTGCCCCGGGTTCTGCATGTCCCAGCAAGCATAATAAAAATAAATAAGTTTTCAATACATTTCTCTCTTTTAACATTAACATACACTGATCTAAACAAGTAAACAATAAGTTGTAGTGGTTTACACCTTAAATTCAACAAAAAAATCGTGTGAACTCATAAAAAACCTAAAGCATAGCAAGTTAATAAAAAGCTGACTCTACAACTCAATCAATCAAAAAAAGATAAACAGATCCCCAAATTAATACACGGTGCTTGCTCGTCACTGTTTCGCAGTAACCTAGGGTTAGAGTTTTAAAAATACCTGATTCCACTACTCAATCAATCGAAAAAGCGATAAACAAATACACAAATCAATACACCGTGCTTGCTCATCACTGTTTCAAAGTAACCTAGGGTTAGGGTTTTTAAAAAAAAGCTAATTCCACCACTCAATCAATCGAAAAACGATAAACAAACACACATATTAACACACCGTGCTTGTTCATCACTGTTTCGCACTAACCTAGGGTTAGGGTTTTAAGCAAAAGCTGATTCCACTAATCAATCAATCGTAAAAACGATAAACAAACACACATATTAACACACCGTGCTTGCTCGTCAATGTTTCACGGTAACCAAGGGTTAGGGTTTCAATAAAAAGTTAATTCCACTACTAAATCAACACTGTTTCATAGTGAACTAGGGTTAGGGTTTCGAAAAAACCTGATTCCACTACTCAATTAATCAACAAAACGATGAACAAACACAAATATTTACACACCGACACCGTACTAGTTCATCACTGTTTCACAGTAACCTAGGGTTAGGGTTTCGTAGAAGCAGAAGTAAAACTGTAAAATGAATACGAGAAACTGAAAAAAGAAAGTGTAACGTACAGCGCCGCCACGGCCGACGAGAGAGATGCTGTTGAACATGTGGCCGTCCGCCATGGCTATCGATCGATGAAGCAGATGAGTTGAAGCTAGGGTTTTGATAGTGGTGATTTGGGATATAAAGTAGGAGATGAAGAGGATGAGATAGTGACGAAATGGCGGGAAACGGGTAAAGAAAGTGAGTATGGGAGAGATTGATGGGAAGTGCGTGTTGCCGCGCGTTATATAACTTTGCCGCCTAATTTGTGGAGAAGAAGACGAAGACGACGGTGGATGGATGGGAACCTGGGACAAGGCTTATAAACGAACCGAACCTTTATGAACTGTTTGTGAATTTGTTCGGTCAAAAGTTTGTTTATGTCCATTTATTTAATTTAGTGAATGAACAAATAAGAACAAATTTATATGTTCGCTTAATTATAATTAAATGAACAAACATGAATACATGTGTTGTTCGTTCGTTTATGTTCGTTCATTTATATTCATTAAGTTTGTTCGTTTATGTTTTTGAACAAATACATCTGGAGTTGTATTCATACATATATAAACATAAAATAGGTTTACTAAGTACTTATATACATATAAATGATAATTGGGCTTTATGGTAATAAAAATGTGCTCTCTAATAGAACTTATCGTAATTAATCAATAAATTTATATAAAAAAACTACTTTATGTCTGTTTATGTTTGGTTATTTATGTTCTTTTGTATTGATTTTGTTTGTTAAATTATGTTCGTTTAAGTTTGTTTTTTTCTTTATGTTCGTTTAAGTTCTTAAACGAACGAACATAAACAAACACGAACATGCTCATTTTCTTAATGAACAAGCACGAATACAAAATTTTGTTCGATTATATGTTCGTGTTCGGTTAAAGTTAAATGAACAAACACGAACATGCCTTTATTCGTGTTCGTACGGTTCGTTTACATGCCTAGTGCGGGGTGTTTTTGGTAGTTGTTGAAATACATGGGTGTATTAGTAATTGTAGTAAACTAGCAAAATACCCCCGCATTACGCAGTAGGGATTTGGTTGGTATATGTTCGTTTCGTTACGATGTTAGTATGATAGCGACACTCGATTAAGCAACCAAAAAGAAAATCCAAATTATTTGTCTAAGATACATCGTAGAAGAAAGTTTTCTAAACGACTCTACCGATAATATAAACATTTCAAAATTAAAGCGAAGAAAAAATTTAACGCAACCACGTATTTAGAAAATTATAAAAATGTCAAAGTAACTGTTCATGCAAGTTGGTAGTTGTTATAAACTATAGGGTTATTGATAATTGTTATATAACTAGATATAGCCCCGCGCGCGATGCGCTGCGGATTCCACCACGATCACCGATAGTTTAACCCCAATACACCTTTCATGTTTCGTTAACACCCATGTACTTGATGTGAATATCGAAACAACCGGAGAAAATATAAACAAAAATAAAAGCACAAATGACTGAATAAGACCTTCTAAGATACTTATAAGGGAAAATTACAAAAATGTCAGTTGACCAACCATGTTTTCGAATTTGTCACGCTCCTGCGTCCGTGGACGGACCTCTGAGCATGGGATGAGTCGGGTTATCATGTTGAAGAGTCCATGTATCACGCTCATTCAGAATAGTCCACCGACACTTCAGAAGAGTCCACCGACGCTTCGAAAGAGTCCACCGACGCTTTGGAAGAGTCCATTGATGCTTCGGAAGAGTCACTGACGCTTCGGAAGAGTCCACTGACGCTTCGGATGGACATGGACTCTTCAACATGATACGATGACTCATCCCATGCTCAGAGGTCCGTCCACGGACGCAGGAACATGACAAATTTGAAAACACGATTGGTCAACTGACATTTTCGTAAATTTCCCTACTTATAATGTCTATTATGAAAAGATTAGTTCAACCCCACCAATCCACTCATAATAAAGGCTGCTTGCAATTCAAATAAACAACCTTATAATCCTTTATTTCACTTACAGGTAATAACAGATACTTTAAATAAATATTACATTTCTAATCACCCTTAAAACAAATTATTGTTGAGGTTGAGAGATAAAGATAAAAGCAACAAAATTTTGAAGAAAAAAAAACTTTGGTTAAAAGTTGTGGAAGAAACCTTCAGTTGATGGATAGTCGACGGATTGTAGCTGAATGCTTCGACACTGGTTCCATATATAATAGTGCTTATTATTAGCATGCACTCAGACAAACAACAACAATCAACATAAGTAAAAAAACTACCAAAAATGTGAGATAACATATAAATTTACCTCACATCATTCCTCTTATTCACCACACCGAAGTCCTGTAAACGATTTGGGATTTGACCCCATTACCTACTACCACAACCACGACAGTCGTGATCTCGCCACCATTGGAAGCTTTCTGCCTATGGACCAGCACAACTAACCATTAGTTGGCCAGAAAACCGACTGTTACAGTAAGTTTTGTTACAGAAAACTCTTTTATTTGGCGACCTATTAGCACCACAACCATGAAAAAAATCCTCTTTAGAAGTATCTTAGAGAATGGAAATCATGACATCTATGAAGACTTGGTTGCCTTCTTATTGCTTCTCAGACACGTTTTCCTTCTTGTGCTCTTTCAACCATCCTTTTAAGACGTCTTGAACATGTTCGAGCATCTGTGCTCCTCATTGAGAGAAGATTTCGAGCGTGAGCATCTTGTGCACTTTCCGCCATACGGAGCCTGGCCGACCAGGCGTAGTAATACCCCATGATCTCTGCTGCCGTTGACTTGGTTTGATCCGCAAAGATTTTGTCATTTGTGGCATAGAACTCTTTACCTATAATTTACTAGCATTGATGTTTGTAGCCCATGAAACATGTTTATGGTTTTATAGTTACCTACTTTGTCTTCAGTCTTCTCATCGGGATTTCATTGTAGAAATTAACAAAAAGAAAATGAATTCACATTTTTTGAAATAAAGAACCTTAATACGAATGAAACTGACCTTATGCAATGCAAAGGTGTTTGGATTTTGGAACAACGGCAACTTGTGAGAGATATATATTTAATATAACCAAGTAAAATTAAAATATCAAAACAGAAACATCACCTTGATTATATATAATGTCCCTCACTTCAAAACTGGAGCTGTTGTTGATGCTTATATAACTGCACAATGTTTATAAACATGATGTGGGAGTTTCGATCCACCTAGAAGGTGTAGGTGTCCGATAGGGACGAGCTCGGTACCGAAAATCCCCAAAAGTGGGTACCGGTACCGAATATACCCGGTACGGTACGGTTTGGTACCGGTACGGTACATGTATTTGAGTGCAAAAACCAGTAAATACCTGTACCGAACCGGTACCGAAAATGTCAAAAGTCGGTACCGAATCGGTATCGCAAATGTACCTGGTTCGGTAAATTCAGTACCGGTACCCGGTACCATTTGCATACAACTCTCTTTGCATACAAACAAAACAACATAGATTACAACACCTATAAGCTTGAAACATGACTAAAGCTAAATGTACAACTCTCTTTACATACAAATGTTAAAAATTAGAGTAGTATATAATAAGTGGATTATACCCGCGCTACCGGGGGGAGCCGAACTTTAACAAAATTTAAATGAAAACTTAGCGCGTTGTCGTGACGTTGAAATGTAAAGTACCTCGAATTTATAATGTATAATGATAATGTATTATATTTGACTTGATTCGTTTTCGGAAAAAAAAATTACGTCAAAATGTAGACCAACAGAAAACGTACATAAAAATCACCACGAAAACGTATCGTATTTGACCGGACATATTTTCGAACAAAAAATTACGTCCAAGCGTAAACCAACTTGAATTTATATCGACACGTGAATAAAAAGCACATAAGAAAATAGTTGTATTGCGTTTTAGACAATGTGTGGCGTGTTTAGAGAATGTGTTGAGTATTAAGTTTGTTTACCTGTTCTACTCTTATAATGACCTTTTTTTTCTGTCGCGAGCTAGATATATGTTTTTGGCGCTAAAAAGCTTTAGTAATTATATTTTTTGATGTGTATTTTTTGTATCTTTTGTCGTGCCATGTTGGATGCAGACCTATAATGTGACAGATAATTATGGCGTTCTGAAAATATAAAAAATTCAATTGCCATGGCGTGGTTTTTAATATAATAAATGTTAGTAATAAAGTTTATGTCGTTTCAGTTACTGTTTGTTTAGTTTTTATCTGTTAACGCTGTAACACGTCCCATCTTTAGGTTTTTGGCGTTTTGTATTTAATGGCGTTTAATAAAGATGAAATATTGTTCTATTCTCTTGCAGATTGTTTTATACATTTCAGTTAATTTTTGGATTTTTTTAATAATAATTGTTTAAAGTAATTTTATTACAAGTTTGGCGCTTGGTGTTTGTGGCATTTTGGCGTTTTATAAGCAACAACTTGTTCGGCGATGATCCGTTCTCACCGTTTTCACACTTTCAGGCGTTTGGTGTTGTAGCATCTTGGCGTTTTATAAGCAATTTACAGAAATAATGTATTTTATTAGTGGAGAATTAGATAACAAACCACAGAAAATGACCCAAAAAGTAGAAAAGGAAAAAAAATAAAAAATGCTAATCCAATTTCTCATCCAAATCTTCATTGTCATCAGTCTCTTATTCTTGAAGTTTTTGTGCCTTGAACCTTTGAATACCTTAAATAGATATCGATTTCTCTACACAGCTGAAACGCTCGGCTCTAGACGAAGCTGATCAATCAGTAAAATATGGCATCCTGGTTTTTGGTGTGATCTATTGTTGTTTGTTGTTGAAGTGGTTTTGTGGATTTTTGGAGACATAGGTCGATGTCGTATGTGTGGATGCTATTTGGTCGTCATCCTCATTATCATCATGGAGTCCAAAATAGCATTTACATCGGGATCGGTCTCTTCTTCTCATCCAAACCTTCTTCAAGAACAAAGCACAAAAAATGACATATCTGTAGGATCGATTTGTGACCAAACGAGTCGTTCAGAAGAGTTCTTAGACTATACGAAAGGCGGAAACAAACGTATAGAATCGAAACAACTTGAATATCACTTTAAACCTCTTCTATATTGATTTAACAGCTATTACATTCACAAGAAATACCGGCAGCACTTCGGTATTGATTCCAAAATTCTGTTCAAATGAATAGACATGACCCATATATATAGTACTTCCTAGTTCGCTTGAAAGACACACTTTGTCAATTCAAGCGAATCCACCTACTTTAATTCAAGCAAAATAACAGTTCTTGTTTCAAGCGAAATCCCTTGTATTTTGTTTTGTGTGAATGTTGTAATGATGATGCAAGAGATGATGTCACTAGTATGATGTCATCATCAAGAATGATGACATCATCAAGAATGATGACATCATCCTTGATTAGATCCGCAACAAAACCGAGACTCGATATAAGACGAAGACGACAGATGTATGCACCAACAATATCACTGTCGCCAGTCTCTTTTTCTTGAAGATTTGACCATCTCTTCAGCAAAATCTTATAGAGTTACCTACCTCACATAATAATCCATTCAGTGAAACTTCATACAATACAATACAATAATGAATATCCAAGAAACGACGTTTGCCATTTGTGATTTTTTTTTTTTTTTTGGCATTTTAAAGTGAGCGGTATTTAGAAAACATGGCGTTTGTTTTTGGGTGTGATCAATGGAAGGTGCTAAGACATTTGTTTTTATAAGATGTTTTTGGCGCGTAGTTTAGGCGGGATTTTATTATAATAAATGTTAGTAATAAAGTATCCGTCATTTCAGACTTTCAGTTACTGTTTGTATTTATTGTTTTGTTCAGCTTTATCTGTTAAGGCTGTAACACGTCCCATATTTCAAGTTTAGCGTTTTATATTTAATGGCTTTTTGTAGACCAAGATGAAAAAATACACTAACTAAAACACATAAAAAATTACACAGAAATAATATAGTTTTTTATTATTTGGCGTTTTGTATTTAATGGCTTTTGTGGCATTTTGTAACTAATGAGAGAAATATAATATTTTATTAATTGAAAAGTATATAACAAATACAGAAAAAAATTACACAAAAGAAAAAAATTAAAACTTCTCATCAGAAGGGACTTTGTCTGAGAAGTATCCATTCGTCTTCTTCTTCGTATTCTTCTTCCAGTCTCTCATCTAAGTCACCACTTTCACTTTCATTGGCTTCTTGTTCTTGAAGATTTTGAAGCCTTTATTTAAACATTTCCTGCAACGACGCCAATTTTATGTTCATGTCTGTGTTCAAACATGTGGCGTTGTGTAACTCCTCAAGGAACCCAAGATCCTGATTGGTTATGATGTCTTCAAGCATGTAGTCTTCATGCTCTCCGTTGTCACATATAATGGTTACCATGTTTGTGTCTTCATCAAAACGCCATGATGTGATGACTGTGTCCATTTTTGCATTTGCTTTGTTTGGTCCAAATTTTATGGTTAATCCTCTTATAACCGTATGTGTTTTATCACAGTGGTTATCAAGAGGGACGCCAAGTGCATCCCCCATCTGTACTTCTTCTTCCATGTTCAAAATGACTTTGGTTGTTTTAACAGACATTCTTCTTTTGTTGTCAAAGCGGATCACGAATTTTCTGATTATGAGGGTGTATCTCCATGAAACGATGGTTGCCATTTTCTTCCTTTTAGATTCTTTTTTAGGAATTTGGCATTTTGGTTAAAGATGTCATTTTCAGTATGATCAAATGGAAGTGATGATGGAAGCAATGGTAACGTCGTTTATATAATGATGTTTTTGGCACGTAGTTTAGGAAGAATTTTTTTGTAATAAATGTTAATAATTAACTTTCAGTTACTGTTTGTTCCATCTGTCTGTTAAATCTGCATCACATTTTATCATTAAGGTTTGGCGTTTTGTATCAATGGCGTTTTAGTCGTTTAATCTGGACGTGACTGATGTGTATGGAACGTAGGTTAAGGCGGGAATTTTTGAATTAGAGTAGTAAAAAGACCCTTTTACCCTTAATGAAGCATGTCCAAGTAATAAAGTTGATGTTATTTACGAAAACACCACCGCGCCATTCTACTCCATAGATTGTTTTGATCCAACGGATGATGGATGTTCTCAACGTTTCTCCAATTTTAGGCGTTTTCCCTAAATCCTACGCCTGTATATATATATATATATATATATATATATAGGGGACCGCTAGAATGAGAACCACCTCGAGTTATGAGAACCGTGAGAACCTCTTGATCCGGGGCGAGTTGAACCAAATTTTTTTTTTCATAAACGTAGATGAGTGTATCACAAACACATATGTAAAAAAAAAATTCAAAAAAAAATGTCGTGTGTGTAGTTTTTTACACCACAAGTTTGGTGTTTACGGGCACCGTAAATTTACGGTACCCGTAAACACCAAACTTGTGGTGTAAAAAACTACACACACGACATTTTTTTTTTGAATTTTTTTTACATATGTGTTTGTGATACACTCATCTACGTTTATGAAAAAAAAATTTGGTCCAACTTGCCCCGTACGGTGTAGTTCTCACGGTTCTCATAACTCGAGGTGGTTCTCATTCTAGCGGTCCCCTATATATATATATATATATATATATATATATATATATATATATATATATATGCAATAAAAAGGTACCTCATGTAACCAACAGATAAAATGGTAAACGAAAAAAATATATACTGACATGTTTTACGTCGATATGTATTAGTTCCGGTACTAATGGTGCAAAAATATGGTAATATAGAATATACTGGAACTGCTTCGTATTGAAACTGAAAACCGTAAAATGAATACATGTATTGGTACCCATGTTTTTCGATATCGATTCAGTTCAATATCCCAACGGTATATTCAAACTTTTATAAAATATTACATAGCATTACTAAAATAACAAAAAAAGGTATACGACGTTACTTTATAAAAAAGGCTAAACTGTGGGTTAGTTTTGATAACATGTACATTTGTGTATCGGTTACTTATGAATTATTCACAACTCGATTTTGGGTAAAATTTATATTTAAACATATATAAAAATAATGGTAAATTACACTTTTCGTCCTATATATTTGTATCGGATTGTAGTGGATACACTTTAACTTCAACAATTACAGTCACAGTCTTTTATCGAAAACTCATTACACCTTACGTCCTTTGGCCCCAACTTGGTTAAAATTTTCAGTTAAATTTGATCACATAAGGGTAATATAGTATTTTTACCAATTTATTTACAATTGTTATACTAAATAAAACACAAATAAATTTTAAAAACAAATATATAACTCTCTTATCTCACTTTAAAAACTATATATCTCTCTAAACTAACTAGCAGCAACCATCACCTCATCCGCCACACCACTCCCACCTCCTCCGTTTGTAACCCTAAGGCTGGAGGGTGTGGGATGGAGCCCATAGGGGCTTTATCAGAACACGTTAGCGTCACCTAGGATTCACGTCAGCCAAGGGGCTTTATAACGCCCTTCTTTAACTTGCAGGGTGTGAGATAAAGCCCCATATTAAACAAAATTAAAAAAAAAAGAATTGATTGGATGAAATCAGGTGGGCCTGACTCGATCATGCCGATGGAGCTCGTTACCATGGTGAAGCCGGGCCTATAACGCCCCGTCGTAATCCGCTCGGTGTGTGCGTGGGTGGGGGGGGGGGGTTGGCGCCATAGCGGCTGAGTTGGCAGGGGTGGCACCCCCACACCCTCCGGCCTAAGCACCACCAACCTCCTCCGCCACACCACTCATACCTCCGTCATCTGCACACACCCCCTCTCTTTCTCTCTCTTAACCCTTTCTTCCCCAACCAAATCCACATCTGGTCACCACCACCATTTCCGGCGACATCCAGTCACCATGACCACCAGTTCCGGCGACATCCAATCACCACGACCACTTTTTCCGGCGACATCCAGTCAGCACCATCACCACCATTGATTATTCGCCCCCAAAAAACAAGGTCGCGGGCTCATCGCCATCCTTCTTGAACCCAGGATCTGAACAATGTAAGCCGATTTGAACTAGAAGTCGTCGGCTCTGTCATGGACCATTAATTCTTCGTTCTCGTTGCTGGTGTTTATAAAAATCGTGTGAAGATCCAACACCGATGATTAACTTATGATTTTTGCTATTGATGTTTATAAAAATCTTGTGATTGTAGTTAAATCATAAAGTAAACTTATGATTTTTGTTATTCAAGTTTCTGACCTAAATTAAATTGTAGAGCGATTTGTTTATTGTAAGCCTGATGTGAATATAGTTCAAACTTAGAGTAAATTTATAATATATAAGATGCCAGTATTTGATCTTGATCTAATTCAAATTGTGATTTAATAATTTGATTTGATGATTTGTAGGAGCTAGTGTGGTTGTAGGTCCGAGATCTGGATCTGCCGGAGCGATTACACCACTGCCTGCAAGTCATATTAGGTTGGTGAGATAGAGAAAGGGAGGAAGAGCGGTGACAATGGTGGTGGTGGTGGCAAGTGGAGAAGAACAATTGGGTTTTATTTATAAATGTATCTTTAGACAAAAGGGTTGCATAAAATGAATGAAATACCCGTTGCACATGACCAGACTTAACTGATAAATTTAACTGGGTTAGTAAGGACCTAATGTGTAATGAGTTTTACAAATAAAGGAGTTTGATTGTAATTATTGAAGTTAAAGTGCATCCATTGCAATCTGATACAAACATAAAAAACGAAAAATGTATTTTCCCCTAAAAATAAACCCGTCATTGCAACACCCCTAAATTATTAAACTATATATGTTGTGTACATGTATAAGTTATAAAATTTATAATAAAACAATGAGAATAGAAACTAGGAGTAATTAACCTAGTTAAAATCTTAATAGAAAAGATGGGGAAATCAAAGTATTTTAAACCTTTTTATAAAAACTTAGAAATTTAGGGGCCAAAGGGGCAAACTTTGAAAGTTATTTTGTTAAAACCTGGATAAACTTCAAAGACACACACTTTGTGTGTGTCTAGATCGATCAAAACCCCAGGGACGAACTCTATCTCTTTCAAAACCCTAAATCATGTGAATCAACTCAAAATCAAAGAAATAAAACCAAATTGAAGGTGATTCAAGGCTGAAATTGTGATCCTCATACTTAGTAGGTGTAACATCCCTATTTTTATCATATAAGAATTATAGGTTTGGTTAAATTTATTAACCACTAGCAACTAATAACTAGTAATTATTTATTTTAATATAATTATTCAACCCAAATAGTTTAAACACTATTTTATATAGTTGGTTCAAATAAAATAATTAATTGGCTTGTATATGGGTGACCTTTTCTAAATAAAATAAAAGTAACTAAGAACTTATATTATTAAACGGGTAGATTACGAGTAAGTTGACGGTAAGAAATATGAAGTTCCTAGACGGGCATAGGAACCGTATAATAATTAAATTATAAAAATACATTGTATTTTGAACCTACTCTATTTTTAATGAAACCTAGACCCAAATGTAGACAAAAGTATTCTCATTCTGATGACATAATTATTATTTTATAAAACGTTATATTTTAAAAGTTATAAGCGTCAAATAAGTGAAGTACTTAAATTAATTATAATATATGAATTAATAAAATAATTAAAACTTAAAAGCAATTATCGTATATGTGTTGATATCTAGTTATAATTATACTTTACAAATTTTAGGCTATAGGATTTTAATTATGCTTATAAATTTAATCTAAAAATTTTTTAACTATGTCTGTCAATATAAAATGAAAATCGTTGAGTAAAAAAATGATTTAAATAGTGGCTACTGCAACACACAATTATATAACCTCATTTATATATTAGGCTAGAATGTTCATACTTCTAATATATTCTATTTTGAGATGAGTCACTATCTCATGTATTAAATGCCAGTGTATACGTGTTGTCAAATTATGGTAAAAAGGAAACTTCCAACGAAAGTTTAAAATAGAATTCATCTATAAATAGAATATGGTGGAAACCATTTCAGATTGCCAAATTCATTTCTACTCCCTCTCTCTCTCGCAATTAAATTTACTTTTTATTATTTCACTAATAATAATAAGGCTCTGCCTCGTTTTAAGTGTTGTAACTTCCGGTCACCGCTACCCTTTCCGATTGATCTGAGCCTCATAACATATGTTAGGGCTCTGCCCGACTAAGTTCGTTGGGGTTCTGTCTCGGGACATCGGGATAAGGTTGAATTAGGGGTACTATATTTAAAACAATTACAAATATATATTTTTATTACTACCAAACACACACTAGCTCGAATTCTGCTACGATACAGGGTATTAACTCGATCGCTATTACGATTCATTTTCCGACTGATCAATATATCCAATGGATGTTTAAGTGCCGCCCACATTAGGGTTATACTTTATCGTTCGTCATTAATTTGACGGATCATCGTTAATTTGATGGATAAAGTATTATACTTTATCGTTCGTCATTAATTTGACGGATCATCGTTAATTCGATGGATGAAGTATTGCACTTTGTCGTTCGTTGTGAGAATTTGATCTCGTGAGTTATCGTAATTGCTGCATTAAGTTACTTACCTAGTTCGTGTGCACTAGGTTACAAGGCTAAATAAATAGGCTAAGCTCTGCCTGTCTCAATCTGCAATATATCAAGGATTATCTGTAGACTAAATTCTGTCCGTATGAATCTGCATGATTATAATGTGAGTCATTCTCTTTTTATCAAATTGCTTTATAAATTCTTAAATGTTTTTCAAAGTTATAATTACGGGGATTAAGTCTTTGTAATCACCAAGTTACAGCCGGTATGTGGGGTTTTGTATACATTACTTGATAATCGTCACCATTGGGGCAGCCAATGGGGGATATGACCATAGTCACAGATTCGGTCGAGTGACAAATACCGTGGGTAGTTGGTTTGATAATAGAAACATTGTAATCGCTCTTAATACTGTAAATTATAACAAACGTGTCGTTTTATTAAATAGAATGATTCACTCAGTATTTCCTGCTGACAAAACCTTTTTAAAACACGTTTCAGGTAATTACAGTAGATTGGATTAAGAGATGGATACGGCACTGAAAGGCATCAAGAAGTGGCTTATTTATTAATTAAATCAAATTAAGAAATATTGTTTTATGTAATAAAATTTATCTTTATTAAAGCTACCATTGTAAAACATGGGTTTATCCCAACTATTTAATAAATAAAATCCGGTGTTTTTAAACTCTGATATTTTTTCCTAACTCACGGTCCTGATGAAATTTCCGCTGCAACGTTTTCAAAATAATCACCGGTACCGCTGGACTGTTCACGGCACCCGATTCCGTCTAGGGTGGGTCGGGGGTCGTGACAGAAGGTGGTATCAGAGCCACTGCTTCAAGCCTTTAAGTGTTGTAATAATAATACCTAAATAAAAGAGTTAGGAGATTGCTATTAACTGGTAGCACACATGGGTAAAGGATCCTGTAAAAAGTGCCCAAAGTGTGAGAAGGGTAAGAAATAATGTGGTGATGACAAGTGTCCTATATCTAAATTAATTCAAAAGGGTGAATTAGTAATTTTCTATTTTCTTTCAATTAATTGATTTAAAGATAACTGCCCAAAATAACTTCCACCCTTTATTATAGGAATTCGATTTTAGGAATTAATCTACGAATGTGTGTAGTGTTATATAATTCTGTAGTGCAACAACCATTCAGAACTGCATAGTGTTATATATTTTTTATATAGTGTTATATAGTGTTACTTGGTGTTATATGGTGTTATAATATGGTTTTTGGTGTTATATAATTCTGTAGTGTTATATAACTCTGTAGCGCAACCATCAAAAAACACTATATAACACCATCAATTATTAATTCTGTAGTGCAACCACCATTTAGAACTGTATAGTGTTATATATTTTTTATATAGTATTATATAGTGTTACATGGTGTTATATAGTGTTCTTTGGTTATATAGTGTTATATGATGGATGCATAGTGTTATATTTTTCTAGTAGCATGCCTATGATGGATATATAGTGTTATATGATGGATGTATAGTGTTATACGTTTCTTTGCAGCAGTTACATATTTTTCTATTTTTAGAATTTAGGATCGAGATAATTTAGCAATTAAATTTGAATAGCTAGTTTTTAGGAGATTGATGGCGGTTACCATATTTGAAACATTGGAAAAGACATTATTGGCCTTTAATTTTACATAAGGTCCTTCTAATTAAAACACAATTTAGATTTTATACCCTATTGATCTCAACCATTAGATCAAATATCCAATGGTTTAAAACACTTCTTACCCTTCTCTCATTTTAGACACTTTTTACCATATCCCTACCCAGCACACATGATAGCATTTAGACTTGAACTTAAGAAAAGATACCTTAGTATAAGCTTCGAGATAAGCTAAGTATTGGTGTAAATAAAGTATGATGGGTTTTGATATACCATAAGAATGGTAATTAGAATATTGCAAGATATGATAAATAAGAAAGAATTAATAGTAATTATTGCTTATTGATATTACTTGGGCTAGAATAAGATATGTTACGAGAAATACAATTTTCTTTGGTTCTGGATAAAAGCCCTAATAAAAGAGTCACTTTTGAAAAAATACTATTTATGGGAAATAGAAAATTTTCTCCGGCAAGACTGGGTATGGTGTAGCAGACTCTCCAGTTTGTCCGGATATAATGAGATTACCGCTCCGGCGCGAATCGGATAAGACGGGATATATAATATGTCAAACAAATGACAAAATTTCCCTAAATAGTATCTTGACCAAATATTTGACTGGTTTTTGAAAATATGAATCTGTTAAATGCATTGACTTTATGAAGGGTATGTGAAATATATGATTATATAGATAGTTATATCTATAAAGAATTCCAAAAGTCAAATAGGAATAAAGCACAAGTATCTGTGTCTAGATTTCTTTATCAGGAATTTCTTTTCCGATACCAAACATTATTTCGTTTAATCATCTGTCTCGTAGCTCGTGTGATAAAATAAAATAATGGAAACCCTTTAAGTTAAAATGCCATCAAAAGAATTTCTAACACGTTACCATAAACTATTAACGCAAGTAAGAACCATGTAAAGTTGTGCTAGTGCACAAGAAAACACATGAAAACTTAAATTTTACGTCCACAGACGTTAAAGTATGTCACACACGACTTCTAAAGGAAAGACCTTTGAAAAATATAATTGGGTACAATGGCAACAAGGCTAATCCCGTTAGTGGAAAAACTACTAATCAAAAAGGAGCACTTTGCCACATGATCCTACAAAATGAATATCGCTGAGGTACTTTGAAACAATATTTCATAATCATCGGTGCACAGTCTAATCAAAGTCATAATTATTATCACTGCAAAAGGAGTTACATACTTTGCAAATTCCCTATTTCATTTTATTTGATATTCCTTGGTAATATCACTTAATAACGACTATCATACAAAATTTTCAGATAAATTCTTTTTCTGACTTCTGCATATAAAGAATTGACTTTCGTGTTTTTACTTTCCCTAAAGGTCGTCATACCATGAGGATTTCTTTCATGGTAACAAATATTGATCTATTTCATTTCTTGGTAAATCCATACGTTACACATGCACTATTTGTTGCACATATGGTTCATTTGATTTATGAAACCAACTGGAGGACTTCATTCTAATTTGTTGTTTTATCCAAACTCAAATATCATTTCGCTATACTCGATTTTTTTGGCACTGTATACCGCAGTAATGCAAAACGATGACCCTTTTATATCAAGTCAATAAATTTCTTGAGAAACTCAATTTTCTTTGGCATACATGATTTTGCTGTAACCATGTTCGAACTTTCTTATTAATACATGAACTCGTTGTGATTAAACCAAGTTCAATTGCTTGAACTTGCTCGCATTACATATTCATTTCAAATTCCCATATGATGGATTGAAGCTATCATATTCAACATAATCCCAACAAACACTTCAATTCTTTAGAACTATAAAATACTTATTTGGTCTTCGACTTCACTAAATCATTTCTTTGATCACGGTCACTTTGTACTAACGTTTTCATAAAATTTAAAACTTGCACTAAGCTCCTCAGGAGACGCACGGCGTAGGGACCATATGAACTGGCATCCACTCCGTTCTATCGCGACCGCGATTTCTCTCACCTGGTCCACACCGAACCATCCCCGGGACCCGAAGCATAACAACAGGACCGACGATAGGGGTGTTCAAAACTATCCGTATCCAAAAATCCGATCCGAAATATCCGATATCCGAAATATCCGAAATTTCGGATATCCGAATTTTTCGGATTCGGATAGCGATATTCAAAATTTTCAGATATTTCGGATATTCGAAATATCCGAAAATTTAATTTTCATTTTTTTCGGATATCCAAATATCCGAAAATATCCGAATATATCCGAAAAATATCCGAAATGTCCGAAGTATCCGAAAATATCCAAAAAATATCTGAAAATATCTGAAATATCCGAAAAATATCAAAAATATCCGAAAAATATCCGAAAACTGATATTCGGATATCCGAAACTATCCAAAATATCCGTTTTCGAATATGAAAAAAATAATAAAAAATAAAAAGTAAATAAAAAGTTGGATTTTCGGATATCCGATTCACTATCCGAATCCGTATCCGAAATTTCGGATATCCGGAATTTCGGATACGTATTCGGATATCCGGAATTTCGGATACGTATTCGGATAATGAAATCTGGTATCCGAAAATTTCAGATATCCGAATTTTCGGATATCCGGTTTTGAACACCCCTACATTATAACATCATAAAACTGATGGTTTGAAGCATTTTGATCACAGATTGCTATAGGAACTAGCGGACGAAGATCAAGCTTTGTTATAGAACTGAACGCGCGCATAAAGAAGCTTCCGCAAATGAAATTAGTTATTTTGTCACAAAACATTTTGAATGTTGCGTTTTCATACTTTAGTACATATGGTTAGGATGTTTTAAAAAGGTTAAGTATGTTGGGTTTAAACAACATGTATTGGTAATGGTAAGGAACGTTTTGTAAAGTTTTGAAACTTATATAAATGTCGTTAATTCGATATTTTACTATTAAGAGACTTACCAATGCATTATGTATTACATAAATCATAATGTAAGCACGAAGGGTCTTACAGTCATAACGGGATACTGATAAAATTTTAAAACATCGTATTTTTTAAATGAAGAGTATAGAGAATTCACGTGCCGGTATTGTTTTGTGGGGTGAAGATAAAGTATAATTTGGAAGGGCATGTAGCTTCATTGAGTTTACAGAAGATTTGATTTTATATTATTGATCATAAAGTTAGACACTTAGTTTAGGTAGTAAAATAAATGCAAGTTGCTACTGTATTTTTTTTGAACGGTCGACAGAAATTATTTTATTAATAGTAGCAAGATGCTACCCACCAAAAAACATACAAAAGATTCTCGTCACCAATATAATATGCTACTACATATAACTACACAAGCTAACCAACAATTTCAAATCGACACCAATTCTCCCATGTTAGTTCCTCCATATTCGATCGATTCTTCACCCATAAGAATGCCATTGCTTTTATCTCGTCCAAGATCTTCGTAGTGTTCGGATTCGCTTGCCTGAAAACGGTCTCGTTTCTCAACTTCCACAGGCTCCAAAAAGTCACCAAAATTACGGTATGTAACACTTTCCTCTTCTTCCTTGCAGTCGAACTTGCTTCATGTAAACTAAGCAAATCCTTGATGTCAAACGCAATTATAGGTGGAATCTTACACCAATCCGCAATGTTTTGCCAAACCATTTGAGCAAACTGACATGTTACAAAAATATGCTCACAAGTTTCAGCATAATCACCACAAAGAACACAAAGGTTATTTTGTACCGTAGTATTCCGATATGCTAAAGCACACTTAGTCGGTAATATTTCCATTTCTGCCCTCCAAGCCACAATAACAACCTTCTTCGGGATCCAATTATTCCACTCGAATATCCGTGCGGGACTTACACGATTAGCCGTACTCAGGATCTTCTTAATTCCAGCAACATTGAAGGCCCCTATCGGGTCATACTTCCAAGACCAACGGTCTCTACCCAAACCCATATTTAACCCACTAACCAAAAGTACCAACTGTTGCAACTGATGTTGTTCATTGTCACTAAGACTTGGACGAGCCCAAGCCCAAGTAAACACAAGCCCAGACTCATCTAAGCCCAACCGGTCCTCCACCAAACAATCCTTAAGGCTTTCAACTTTAAACAATTCGGGGAATTTTATATATAATGGTATTGGGTCAGCCTAAATATCTAACCAAAATTGAATATTTTTCCCATTTACCACACTCGCATAAGAAGCACTCCTTAAGTCTATATCGGCATTTAGTAACGGCTGCCGAATCCCAATGATACTTTTCCATGGCCCAGATATAGATACTTTAGCCGGAATATCATTCCAAGCTCTAGTGTTATGATGTATTGCCCAAATAACCCTTCGCCACAAACTATTTTTTCCCGTTTTAAACTTCCACCACCACTTAGCCAACATAGCTAAGTTAGCATCTCTAATAGAACCGAAACCCAACCCCCCATATTCAACCGGAGCAATTGTTTTCTCCCATGCTACCCAATTCATTTTTGCTTTTTCTTCCGAACCACCCCAAAAGAAAACCCTTCTAATCTTGTCAAGTGCCCCCAAAACCTTAATCGGTGCTTTAAATAGCGAAAGATAATATGTTGGTAAAGAGTTTAGAACCGACTTAATCAATGTAATTCTACCACCATACGAGAGTGTTTTAGCTTTCCATAAAGAAAGCCTATTCTTAAAAACCTCCAACACCGATTTCCAATTCCGAGCCAAGTTCATATTTGCCCCAACTAATGAACCTAGATGCGTAAATGGAAACGTACCTTGTTTGCAACTCAAATGATTCACCATTTGTTGAACTTCATGTTTGCTCATCCCAATCCCATAAATGCTGCATTTCGCTAGATTCACCTTTAGACCAGAAGCTAGATAAAAACATCTCAGCAACCGTCTCAGATTATCAATATTTGACGAAGACCACTCACCCATAAACATCACGTCATCCGCATAAATCAGGTGGGACAGTGACGGTCCAACAGCGGTGATATCGATACCTTTAAACAAATCAATGGAGACAGCCTTTTTCATAATACAAGTCATGGCTTCCATCACTATTACAAACAAAAAAGGTGATAACGGGTCACCTTGCCTGAGTCCACGGGAACAATTGAACTCTCTAGTTGGAGAACCATTGACCAGAACAGAAGCTCTGGCAGAATACAAAGTGGCCATAATCCAGGATCTCCATTTACTCGGGAACCTCATCTGAGCCATAATCGAATTAAGGAATGACCAATTGACAGAGTCATACGCCTTATTAATATCTACTTTAAAAAACATCTCTTTCCGCTTATTCTTTCTCACCCAACTCAGGACTTCATTAAGTACTAGTGGACCATCCATAATATTTCTTCCAGCTAAAAAGGCCGACTGTTGTTCAGAAATCAGATTCCCCAACACCCTTTTCAGTCGGTTAACAAGCACTTTCGATATAACTTTATTAACTACACCAATTAAACTAATCGGCCTGAAGTCTGCTGGGCCGACTGGATCCTTAACTTTTGGAATCAATGCAATGAATGAAGATGTACAACATTTATTAATCGGGCCCTCCACATAAAACTTATTGAACAGTCTAACGATATCATCCCGGAGACCCGCCTAACACTTTTTAATGAACTTGAAGTTGAACCCATCTGGCCCTGGAGCCCGATCCCCCTCACACTCCCACACGGCTGCTTTAATCTCCTCCACAGTGAACGGATTTTCCAACATAACTGCCTCAGAATCTGAAATGGTAGCTATACCAGGGCAAATCATTCCCGACCTATCAGACATTGGCTTCGAAAACTGATGCTGAAAGAACTCAAACAAGGACTCTTTAATGGATAAGGGGTTCGTTATCCACACACCATCTATCATCAAACCATTCAGTCTATTTGTACTAATATTAGAATTAATGATAAGATGAAAAAATCCAGAATTTTCATCCCCATCAATAGCCCATTTAGACCTGGATTTTTGGCGCAAGTCCAATTGTTTTATCCTATCAAATTCTGCCACATAATTACGACATTCTACTCTCTCAGCCAACTCATCCTTTACTAACATTCTCTCCTCTGCCAGATTTTCAATATACTCCAACCTCTTCTTTTTCCCACCATAAATCCCCTCCTTACTATCCTTCTCCACTTTCAACCATGTTTTAATATTATTTTTTAGCCACCTTAATTTGATTGCAAGTGCAAGATCCTCCGGCCCCGAGAAATTAAATTCACCACACTTTTGTAAAACATAGTCAAGAAACCCAGAATATTCGAACCACGAATTAAAAAATCTAAATGGAATGTGCCCAAAATCTAACTGAACTGTGGATAGAACAATAGGCCGATGGTCAGAAACTTCCCTAGCCAACGCAACCACTGTTGCATTCGGCCACCTCTCCCTAAAGCCCAAGCACACAAGAAATCGATCCAGTTTACTCAACTTTCTACCATTATCTGAAATATAAGTGTAGTTCCCACCACCCATATTGTACTCCACCAAACCGGTTGATAATATAAACTGATTGAATGCCTCGGCATTAGCTACAACAAATTCAGAGTTCATGCGTTCACTAGCATCCCGTACATCATTAAAATCACCCATCATGATCCATAATCCTTGCAAAGAATTCCTAAAACCCAAAATCTCCGACCAAACAACTCGCTTACTGACCGCATCATTAGGGGCATAAACATTTAATAAATTCATTCTACACCCCGATTGGACCAAAAAACCCGAGACAATAATAAAATTTCTATTATGAAAAATATCAACACACCTGAACACCGCAGGGCACCAAAAACATGCAAGACCCCCTGACCTTCCTTGCGAATCCACCACAGCAACCTTGTATTCAGCTCGACCCCAATACTGATTAAACATAAAAGACATAGACTCTTGTAATTTTGTTTCCTGAATTGCAAGAAAATGAATCCCATAGCTAGTTTTCAACCCACTGATCCAATCTGACTTCCGATTATCCCAAACTCCCTTAAATTCACAGACAAACAATTCATCAATAACAATTTGTAAGACCCTCCTCCACAATAAGCTTCTCAATTTCCGAAACAAAACCATTAAGGTTGATTCCTATTAAGGATACGACCCGAACAGTAGCATCGACTTCCTCCCTAAGTAAACACTGAGAATCAAAATTAACCTGGTCAATGGAAATGGCATGATTCTGAACTGCGGCTACATCTGTACCAACTGTCGCTCGATTGGCATGGTCATCATCAACAACGTCTGTAATATCTATGTTGTTCTCCACATTTCCAGAATAGTCCCCCACAGGGGTATTAAGGTCCAAGGAAACCGAATCCGATCTATTGGAAGTACCAAAAATTCTTTGTGTGGGCCCTTGAATTGAGCCCAGCGATGGTGGACTACGCTCAGCTCTGTTCCTTTTCCCCAAGTTAATTATCGGAGTTGGGCCACCATCTCCATAGGATACATTGGGTTGATCGGACATCTCCTCAGGCCCAAAATCGTTAGGCTCATTACTCCTATCTTCTTTTGACTTTGGACTATTCAACTTTTCTGTAACCTCCTCATAATTACTGTTCTCATGTGCCGACAAATTCTTATCCCCATGCACTTTCTTATTCCCCATGTTAGCATTAACGTCTGGAACCCCTTGAGATACCGGTGACCCTTCACCTGCCGGAGACTTTTCATTCTCCATCAGAATTGTGCCAGCATCACCGCTCGGAATTCCGTCTTCCATCTCCGTTGCCGGATTCTATTCGACAACCTGTTCATTCCCCTCAGCAAACATATTTGGCCGGACTTCACCCTCCTCATAATCCTCTCCATCTTCCAAATCCTCATCAGAAGCCGAATCCGTGTCTAAATCCGATTCACTATCGTTCATCACAGAATCATTATCCAAATTTTGTATACACTGCCCAATAGATTCTGATGCCCAAGCGACAATGCTTTTATTATTCCACTTAATCACCAGGGCTTCCTCAATCCTAGATTTTTGGTCTGTTAATACCATGACTGAACCGAACGAGTTATCTTCATTTTGCCATGAGAAGGATGATGGTTGAATCACATTCCCAAACAATCCACCAATCCTGTCAAACAAAGTGTTATCCCAGATAATAAAGGGCACCCCCGAGATTTTGATCGTGACAATCCGGCTACACGGGATGTCCTCACCGTTCCAAAGGTAAAATTTTGAAAAAATATTTTGAAAGAAGACAAAATGTGACTCCATGCAACCTGTTGTTGACACCTTATCCTTAAAAGTTAACATGAAAGTCATACCACCGACATACGACAGACCCACATCAGAGAGACCTTTTTCTTCCATCATCAGTCTGACTTTGCTAATGGACAAGACCACCTTTGTACATCTAATGACTGACCTGCCAATACAGTGAAGGGGGTATAGTGAGCCTTTCCCCTCCACTGTAACCACTTTTTCACCATGCCCAATCATTTAATTGTTACCTCTTAACAAATCAGCATATGACCTTCCCTCTTGAACAAACGACGGACCGGACATACCATATTCAGACGTGGGTTTCTCCGTAAAAGTCTGCCCACTGTTTCTAGCACCATCAGTTTGGTTATTATTATCCTGATTATTGCCTTTAGGTTTCCAAACGCTCCGTCCCAGATAGTCCGGTGCGTAGTTAATCTTCTTGTGATCTTTATCATATTTTGCTAATGAAGCAGTTACTTTCCAGCCAAACATCTTTATCGTATTTAGTTTCACTAAGGTCTCCTTCATATCTTCTACGCCCACATATCGGACGAAACCAAAACAACATCCTCTTGCATCCTGCTTACGAGCCACATACACATCAGAGACGAAACCAAACGGCTGAAAAGACCGCCATAATATATTCCTTGTTACTCAATCTGATAGATTCTGCACTAAGAACGTCCATTCAATGCCATCACCTCTGGTTTTAGGGTTTTTTCGATACTGCACGTTTGACCACGGACCACCATTGTCATAATCCCCCTCTCTATCATCCAGCGAAGCCATTGAGAAAACCACGAGAAACCAAAGCGGCGAATGGATAATACAGGAAACCAGATAGGATGAACGGTTAGATCTAGATGGCTACAGAGAGCCGATCGATTAAACCCCCCACACTATGCAGATTCAAGCATACATCGTCGAGCACACTTTACGAATTTCGGGCGGCGAGAAGAAGAAGAGAGAGAGAGACCAACTAGGAAAATTTTTCATCAATTTTTGGTTGAAATTTAAAGAAAATGTGCAAGTTGCCACTATATGGATGGACACATTATAATGTACATTTTTTTCTAATCACTTGCATCAAAAAACAAAGTCTCATTCCAGTCTTGGATTTAGGGGTATCTAAAATTAACAAACAAATGAACACGAACACATTTATTTCCTTAATAAAAGAACACAAACAAAAAATCTTTTTGATATGTATTAATGAACAGTTCGTGAACACATTATTTCCTTAACAAAGAACACGAACAAGACTGTTTTCATGTTCGTTTGGTTCGTTTGCAGCCCTAATGACGGGTAGTTATAAAAAATTCCGTATTACCATAAGAAGTAGATAGGTTAAAAACTTATAACTTAAAAATATTGGAACCACAGCTAAAATGTTTTTAAATTGGCTTATAAATGTTTATAACAATGTACTGATTATTTGTTAGTTCCCTTTATGAATATATTTATTAAAATTCAAATATCAAATCTAGTACATTTCTTTACTAGTATATTTTATTGATTTCTTAAGTATTTCATGATGAATGAAATATTCATTTATCTAACCTTGGTTGTCATTTTAACCCTATATTATAGGACAAAACAACAAGAAATGAACAAAACAGCTAAACTAATACAAACTTCCTTTTTTTTTCTTTTTTCTTTTTTTTCTAATTCGTGTATATTTTTGTAATTGAATGTTGAAACTCTATTCACCTCGTCCCCATCGAATTGCCCCTTAAAAAGGATCTCTTCGCCATTACATGTGTGTTTTATTAAACGACAATTAACAGTGGTGTGACCGAGCCATCTCAACCTCGTCTTATATCAAACTCGGCTAGTTTAATTTAAGATAGCTCGTGTTTGTTAAATATGAAACTTGACTCATCGACGATTTTTCAAACTCTAGTTCAGCTCAAACTCAATTCATTTACTTTTAAGTATTTTATTCAAACATTTAAGTATAAAGCAATATTATTAAGTTAAATTATCGTAACTTAAAATTTAATCATATTAATTTACAAAACAAAAACTATTTAATTTATAAATAATAGGTTTGTTAAGGTTAGTAAGCATATTCAAACTCGGTTTATAAAGTTCAAGTTCAATCTATTTTGTTCAAAGAGCTCTAATTTATATACGCTCAAGCTTACGCTTGACCTCATATAAACTCAACCTAGTTCAACTTCTCAGAAGCCTGATCTCGAGTAGCTCAACGAGTTGTTTGCCAGCTCCGCTCATTTACAACCCTGTCAATTAAACACATTATGATATACATGCATAGTTTGTTTCAACAAGTAAAAAGTAGGGAATACACGTGGACAAGCCAATACAACACAATCCATCATGACCCATCTTGACTCATTAAGATTTACCTATTTTAACTCGATTCGTTATAACCCTTTTCGCAACTCGCATAATAAATCAGCAAAAAAGGCCCATTTCATATCTCCCCCTTCTTCAAGTAATACATCCAAGTAGGAGCATTATTAGGTTGGTGTCAAGAGGCTTTGTAGTCTTTGTTAAAAACTTTATATTAAATTAAAACATAAAATAATATGTAACATGTTAATCCCATAGTTTAAATCGACCCAAACAAACAAATGAACTCTTACATAAAATGCTGAAAAACTTGTAACCAATTAGACGGAGAATTCAATGGAATCTGATGCTTCCTATAGGTGTTGCAATTTGGATTTTGAACCAATCATTGATCTTATAAACTATATTGTTGCTTTTGACTCTTAGACCAAAAAGAATAAACTTCCAAAATCTTGTACAAATGTAACACAAGAAAAATGACCATATTACCCTCTGCAAGAGCCAGATTGGTTGGAGCGTAGAATACGATGAAGGATGATTCCGGTTTCATGACCAAAACATAGTATTGACAACTGAAGTGTGTCTAAAGCTGTCAAATCATTGGAGTTATCGTCGTTAGACTAATACATAACACACGCGTGTATGTTTTTTATGTGTATATATATAAGGACATGTAGCAGCATGCATTAGTGAAAGATCAACAAAAACTAAACACTACAAGAAGTGTAACAATAAGAAAGCATAATGGCGTTAATTGCGGTAAAGACTGAAGAAAGTTCTCTGCGTAGACGTATTAATATGGTTGAAAATGAAGGTATGGAATCAAGGCGAGTTAAGAGACGAAGAGAGGTTACACTTGACTGCAAAAGTCAGCAGTTGACCCCGAGTCAACAGTCGGGTCAAGCTTCGCCAACCACTGTGAAAAGAAGTTCTAAGTTTCGCGGTGTGAGCAAGCATAGATGGACAGGCAGATATGAAGCACATTTGTGGGATAAACTTTCTTGGAATGTTACACAGAAAAAGAAAGGAAAACAAGGTAATCATTTTATTATTATTATTATTATTAGTTATTTTGTATTTCTTTTAAGATAAAGAAATCTTGAACTAATTTTGTTTCTTTTTGTGCTATGATTTGCTTTGTGGATGATGTGTTCTGGATGAACAGTTTATCTTGGTGAGTTCTTCTTTCTACAAATGATTATGTGAATTATTAGAGTTAAACTAGTCTAAAATGATATTTACTGTTAATCAAAACTAGTTAGTGTTTTTTTTTTTTTTAATCTTTTAGATTATAAAGTTATGACACTTTTTATTTGATCATGACTCAGGAGCTTATGATGAAGAAGAATCAGCAGCCAGGGCATATGATCTAGCTGCTCTTAAGTATTGGGGATCATCAACTTTCACTAATTTCCCGGTACATAACTTAATTTTTATAAACGTAGTAGCTCGAAAGATCTAACTGCTAATCGATCGGTTAACTTATGTGAAGGTCTCGGATTATGAGAAAGAGATCAAAATAATGCAGACTGTAACAAAGGAAGAATATCTAGCTTCCCTAAGGAGGTAAATTTAAAAAAAAAAAACAATTGGATTGTAAGAAAGTATTCTTTCATTTTTATAATACGTTCGGTTTTTTCAGGAGAAGCAGTGGATTTTCAAGAGGAGTATCGAAGTATCGGGGAGTTGCTAGGCATCATCATAACGGAAGATGGGAAGCCCGGATCGGAAGAGTTTTTGGAAACAAATATCTTTACCTTGGAACTTATAGTAAGTTAACTTCATAAAGGATGATATTTTTTTGTTTAAAGAAGCACGAGGTGCACACATCACATACGTTAGGCGTTTTCCCTATGTATAACCAAATAAGATTTATTTACAACCAGAAGTTGGATCTCTCTCATCAGTTTTACACATCAACCTTTCTATCAAGTTAATCTTTCATAATTTCTTCATCCCTTTGGTTCTTTTTACCATGGTTGTAAAAATCCTGACTAATTCTGATTAATCGCTAGTCCCCACTCCACCGGCCGACTAGCGATTACTACAACCATGCTTTTTACATATCAGCCTCCTACATACGCTAATTTTGACCAATAATGACCCAGAAGTACATGAGGTGCCACCTCAAGCCCCTGGCAAGCTTTCCAGCTCTCCCCATGCCTCATGCGCATGTTTTAAAACAAAGTGCTAATTAACTCATCTTTACCATACTTGGTAAATCCACCAATAGCAAAGCTAAGGTAGGGTCTGAGGAGGGTAAGATGTAGACAGCCTTACCTCTACCCCGTAGGAATAGAGAGGCTGCTTCCAGTGAGATTCTCGGCTCAATAGTAGTTTTGCATAAAGCCTTGGACCTAAGGCACATAACACTCAGCAATCGGGACAAAGGCCGATTAGTGCATGTACCCTTTTGTCTTTCGGCTATCAACACCACCACATGATGCATGATTAACCTTCCACCGCTTTTAACATTATTTTCACGAAATTAGTAAAATAACGTTAAAATTAGTGCAATTTTACTTTTGCCCCCAAGCGACCACACATATATATATATATACATTATATGCGCACACCACAAGCGGGGCATCAAAGTGTTAATTAACTAACGACAGTAAAATATCAATAAGTTCACTTACCAAATATCATCTTACAGGCACCCAAGAAGAGGCTGCTCGTGCGTATGACATAGCAGCAATCGAGTACCGCGGCGTGAATGCAGTGACCAACTTTGACTTAAGTACTTACATCAGATGGCTGAAGCCAGGAACACAACCACCCGAAGAGCCAAAAACACACTCAGAATTAACGGTTTTGCCATTTAACAATTTCAGTATGATGGACGAGTCACAACCACCGTTTTTCGACTATAATAACACAATCACCGAAAAAACAAACTTACCCCATAAACAAGAAATGCCTTCCGAAATCAACTTTCCGTTTAGTCCAAGTAAAAAGTCATCTCCAACTGCACTCGGGCTGCTATTTCAGTCATCGATCTTTCGAGATCTTGTTCAGAAAAACTTGAATGACACTGAAGAACAAGATGCTGTGGAAGACAAGAAAAGTCAACAACTGATGGTTAATGATGAAGAGTACCCGGGGATATTTTACAAGACGGATGATAACTTTGCGTTTATGATCCCGCAAGATTATAAGCACTGACTGCATCTGTTTGCTGAACCAGCCGGTTCTTTTTTTGGCAATTTTCCAAGCCTTCTATTATGATCAGGGAAAATATGACGCGTTTCGTTTTACAGTTTTTGTTACATTTCACATGCTACTATGTAAATAAATTTCCTAAAGATCGGTAAACTACTTGCAGGAAGAATATAGCAGTTTTCTGACGATGTAGCGCCGGCTAAAATCTTGTTTATGATGATCATGTATGATGTATATATGAACTGATTAAAACAAATTTACAATAATAATACTGAAGGTGGCAATTTCTATACATGTATATGGGTCAGTTCAGGCTGTGTATCATCTCAAACAGATCACATTAAAAAAAAAGATTTAGCTAATTAATAATTATGCATACGGAGTCTATTTATGCATATAACCTCAACTCGTTTATACAAAGATTTAGATAACTATTGGAATAATATCCTGTTGGTAATGATAATTACTGCAGTTTTAACTAGTACAAATATTCAAAAGTTGATAAAAAAAAAGTGTTTGCGGCTATGTACTGCGCAGCAAAGCCGCCTTAAGCTAAGCAAAGTGCACTGAACAAGAAAATAACCGGTCTGAACCAGCTAAAAGTAGTTTCAAACAGAACCAGCCAAAAACAAGTATCAAACAGCTAAAAACGGCCTGAACCGCACTTGCACCTTGCTTGTTTCGGTGTTCCCTTTTAAGCACCTTGTGCCTAGGTGACAGGTTCACCCATTGCGCCTTTAACTACCTAGGTTTGTGGGACAACCCAGCCCCACCCAGGTCCATTTCAATATGTCCACAGATTGTACACTATAGACAGATGAACATATCAGACAAGACTTGAACAAGAAGACATACAAGTGAATGAATTGCATAAAGATCTGACAAGAAATCCTTTTAAGTAACACAAACCCATTTCAAAGTCCAAATATGCAAAGAAGAAACCACTTTATCCATTTTGTATTGGCTTAAACCATTGGCACACCCTGGGTGCCTATCTATCCACTTTACGCCGTGTTCCCGAGTTTAATAAAGGAAAGAAAAGGGAAGAAATAAAGTATAGAGAGAAAAGAAAGTTTATCTTTCCAATTTGGAAAGAAACAAAATTCTTTCATTCTTCCACATTTCCATATCTTCCTCTTCTTCTTTCTCCCCATAAAAAAAAATCTCTGGAACACCATAACTCTTTTCTTTCCTTCCAAATCTCTTATCTTCTCTTGAAAATAAAACTCTAGAACACAATGTTAGGGTTTATAGTACGAGGCGTATAGGGTTGCATCAAATTCTGTGTCTGCAAACTGTTATTACAGAATTTGAGGGGGTATGTACCCCAAATACAGGGTTGTACGAGGCGTACAGGAGGGGACTGAATTTAGATTGGTGAATTTTGGTGTTATAATCTCACGTCCGGTTCGAACAATCTTTTAAAATATTATACCGTTAATTTGTTTGATAAACTCCGGTACAGTTCAAACATTATAGCGTTTCAATATTATATCATTTAAAATATTATGCCGTTTCAATATTATATCGTATAATATTGTTATACCGTTTTTTTTTTGTAAACTCTGGTCTGGTTCGAACGTTATACCGTTTTATTTTATAAACTGTCGTCCGCTTCGAACATTATACCGTTTCAATATTATGGGGGTGTTTGGGATTCCATCTCCTTTTCTCCTTATCTCCTTTTCCATATTCTTTTCTCTTTTTTCAAAAAGTCACAACCAACTAACTTTTCAAAAACTCATTTCAAAGCACAAAAGGGAAAATGGAATCCCAACTACCCCCCTACGTCGTTTGAAATATTATACCATTTTTTTATAAACTCAGGTCCGGTTCGAATATTATATCGTTGAAAATATTATACCATTTCAACATTATACCGTTTCAAAACTATGTCGTTTCAAATTTTCTTGTTTAAACATTATACCATTTTGTTTAATCGTTTCAAAATATTATATCGTTTCAATTTTACGGTTTGAACAAATTATTACGAGATATTATGTAATACAAACAAACATCACGTAACCGAACAACATAAGTACAACTGAATATGATATATATAGCATAAGTTTGTATATGCATAAAAAAAAGATAAACTACAACTGAATACTAAATACAAAAACAAGAACAGGCTAGTCTATGGTTGCGGATTCTGTTGCTGTCATCCTCGCTCCTGCGCCTCCTCAACCAACCAACGCACAATATCAGAAAGTGTGCCGACCATATCAATATGTAACATCCCAAAAAACGGATATCTGAAACCCGACCTGAATTGTAAAACCGGACCCTTTTTAAATTAAATAAAAATAATAATTTTAATATTTTATTATATAGCTATCGGCACGTCTCTCGTTGGATAAAAAAATCTGGCTAAAAACGTTAAACGGATAAGCTTTTTAGTTAGTTTTATATAAGGGAAGCATAAACGGAGTTAACTATGTAAGTTACTTAAAGTTACAAGTTAAGGGGTTGTTTTTGTAATAGTAGAAACTTTAAAACTAAACAATTAGTTAACTAGGTTAGTTTGTTAGTCTATACTATCTATTAAAGGGGATTAGATGATGACCTAACTTTGCTGACGTGTCAACTTCTTAGCTATGCCACATTTTCCATGCTGATGTCATAATTCCGATTTATTTATATATATATAAAAATCTATACTATCTAAATAAAATTATGTATATAATCTGTATTTTATTTATTATGAAAAAGTATTGTTTTTTTAGGAGGCAAAATTTGAAATGCATGGGGAGTTGTTTTTGCCATTTAATGCACTCAGAAGTAATCATATCTCCAACTCTCTCTTTCTTCTCTATTGAAAATCACAGGCGGCATTTCACTTTTTCTTCTCTATTCAAAATCACAGGTGACATCTAGGGTTTCTTTTACAAAGCTTCCACAAGAAGAATGTCATCGGTAAAGAAATCTGTCGGTGAATCACCATCTTTGTCACTCAGTTTCATAGATGATTTGAATCCGTCGAAAGATATGTGGAATATCAAGTGTCGAATCATCCGGAAATGGGTTCAGTCCTTTCGGATGGACCTGATCTTGCTCGATGAGAAGGTATTAGTATTTGTGAAGTCTCGATTCTCTTATTTTACTGTTCTAGGGTTTATACAGTAACCCAATATTCATTTGTCCTTTTTTACTCTTTTTATGATTTTGGGTTTGTGTTTTGTTTCTCAGAGGTGGTTGTGTAATTTAGGTTTGTGTTTTGTGTTTTGTGTAATTTAGGTTTGTGTTTTGTGTTATACGGTTAGATATTTTGTGTTTTGTGTAGTTTAGGGTTAGATATAAGGAAACAAAGATGAATATTGTTTGGTTGGTTTTTGATCGTTGATAGATGTTTGTTGTGAGTTGTTGTTTGTTTTAGGGTTAGGCATAATGAAACAAACTCTAATATTGTTTGGTTTTTGGAATTGTTTCGTGTAATTTAGTTTTGTGTAACTAAAGTTATATGATTATATATTTTCTGTTTTGTGTTATTTAGGGTTAAGTATAATGGAACAAAGATCAATATTGTTTGGTTGTTTTTTGATCCTTTATAGATAGTTACTATTTGTTTCTTTGTTTTAGGGTTAGGGATAATGAAACAAACACGAATATTGTTTGGTTTTTTCTCTTTCATATGTTACCATTGCTGAGTATGTTTTATATTTTTTGAGGTACCGTTTGTTTGTTTCTAAAGTATCTGATTTCACTTATTTGGTCAGGGTCGTAAAATTCAGGCAGGTATTAAGGCTCCATTGATACCTGTGTTTATCTCATAACTTCATTAGGATGAAGTTGTTATTCTCTCCAGATTTGGTGTTGGAGAAAACACTGATGCCTACAAAGTTGTTAATCATGGTTACAAGATTAACTTTTACCGTTGTACGGTTGTTACACATGCGAATGGTTGGCAAGGTGTTGATTACGGATTTAACTTCATGGCACATTCAGACATTCTTAAAGGAGAAGGAAAGAATCTGCTCACTGTTGGTATGACTGTTTCTGATAGTCTGATATATATTTTGCCTACCTTTCGAATCTGATTACTGTTGCTATGTTTACCATTTTAGATGTTGCTGGAACTGTTGTCTGGTGTGGAGATATGGAAATCTTTCCTAATGAAAGAAAAAGGATGAACTTGGATCTTCAAGATGTGTAGTAAATTCTACTTTGACATTTATATAAATTTGTTTGTGTGTTATGATTGTATTTAATGTAGTGAAGATTCATTAAATGATTGTTCTTATTTAATACTAGACCAGTGATTAGGTTGTTTTATATATAAGATTCTTCATTGCATTTAATACAAACAAAAAGTAAATCATTGCCATTATTTATTGTAAATGATTAGTGTTGTTTTAATAATATAGATTTTGTAGGAACTTTTAATGCTGTTTTTTTATCTGTTTCTTGTAGGGGAGAAGTAGTTCGTTGTACTTTGTGGAATGGATATGCACAACAATTTAATGATTTTTTGTCTCAAAACAATCCGAATGAGAATGTGATGGCTGTCATTCAGCATGCGAAGATTAAGAAGTGGCAGGGTAATTTACATTTGACTGATTCACTTACTTTAGTGTTTCCAATGTGTTATTTGTTACATTTTTGAAATGCATTTTCTTATTTCTGTAGACACTTGTAATGAATTGTTGGATACGTATATTGTTACATGCAGGACAATATACTGTTCAGAATGATAAGTTTGGAACTCGACTGTTTCTCAACGAAGAAATTGATGAGGTTAATGAACTTCGTAGGAGGTACTATCACTTAATTATATTTGTTATTTTTCATATTTTTATTAACACAAGTGTGAGTATTAACACTAATGGTGTTTTTATTTTTATACTCTTTTAGTGAAACAATTTGAAGCTGGTGCTTCTTCTTCTTCTCAAACCATACTTTCATCTCAGAGTGTATTTCCAGTTCGTCAAGAATTTCTAATTGAGACTCCTAAGAGACATGTTGATGAAATTATTGAGATTGAAAGCGTATGAATATTTCTATATACATACATAGGCATTTAATTTTCTTACTGTTTTCTATGTTTTATCAGTTGAGTATGTTAATAAAGCTTTATCTTTGATATTATAGGTAATATCATGTGTGGTAGTTGCAACGATCAAAATTGTTCAAGAAAACTATGGGTGGTTTTATCCGGCATGTCGAAACTGTAACAAGAAGGTGTTGACTAAAACTGAATACTTACAATACGCTAAAACCATTTCTGATGAGGTCATGAATCTGTCACCTACTTCATTGGTTTGTCCGAAATGCGATAAAGAATGCACATCGATAACCATTAAGTAAGCTAATGTTGCTTTTTAGGTTTATTACTTCCTATAATCAGACTGTAATTTAATTACTATTTATTACAGGTTCAAGGTACATTTGAGAGTTCAAGATGAAACCGGTAGTGTGTCTTTTGTGATGTTTGATAAAGATGTAACGAAGATCATTGGTTCAACTGCGAGTGATATTAGGGAACGCCAATTGAAGGTCAATGATACTGAAAGTTTTCCACATGAAATATCTCGGTTGGTCGAAAGGAAGTTGGCTTTTAAAATTGAAGTTTCTGATTACAACCTTAACCATGACTACCACGTTTACACTATCCAAAAAGTATGTGATGATCCGGACATAATTGCTGAATTGGTTGCTGGTAATGGTAATGCTCTTGAGGTTGCTGATGAGGTAAGACTTTTTGGATATCTTATAGTGATTTGTTTTTGGTTCCAGTTTTTGTAGTTTAAATAACTTAGTTGAATTCCCTTTTGGTAATATTTTTGATATTAGGTGTTCAGTCAAGAAGGTTCAGAATTCAAAGCTGTTCAATTATCTGAATCCTCACAGATGGCCTGTGCTGCTATTTCAAAGGTGAATATGGATTCTATAGTTTCGTTTTCGCTTGTCTGTAGATTATATTACCTTATTTGATACCTTAGTAGTTGTTTTGTGATTTAATTCAAGGATGTTGTATCTGTTACCGCCGACTCTTCCGTTGTCGAAGCCGAGAAGGATTCGGGCACCAGTCCCAATGGTAAACGTTCCTTGCAGGAGGTGGAAGGTCAAAATTGTAACAACCCGCACGTTGGTGCGTTGTTACTACTCGTTATACTCGTTACGCCTAGCACCAGAGATTCGGATCATAATGTAACTATATCGCATATATCGCTATATCGCAGTATTTTTCGCATATTTTCGCATACTTTATCGCTGTCACATTACATTGCACATGCTGACAACCACGATGATGTCAAGTGAGGACCAATTCTACCCTCCTTGATAGCCGTGATGTATCGCAATGTAACACAATACTAAAAAAACGCACTCGCAGGCACGCGTAACTCGATTATCGCAAGGTTGGAATATGGATATGTATATACGACCCAATGTGACTAATTATAATAAATATACGAAAATGTGTAACCAAACTACCGCAGCGCTTAAACGATCGAAACAAAACGCCAAAACTCAATTCGCCGGAGGCGTTTGATCGAATGACAATTCGATCGGATGGCGAACGGATTGCCATCCGATCGAGGTGCCACTCAATCGGATTGCCATCTGATCCGACACCTTGCATCACCTTCCCTCCTCTTCACCTATAAATAGCACTTGTCACATCACTTGAATAGTGATGTGACAGCTCTCACTCGACCAGCACGCTTTGGGGCTATTTTTCTCTTGTTTTCTCGCGATTCTTGTAAGTTTTCAACCTAAATCTTGTACTTCTATGATCTATGCACACTTCTTCATCTTTTTCACCGTTGAATCTTAACTTTTAACCGTGAAATCAGTGGATTTGAGGTGTTCTAGGATGATATTATCATGGAGTTCTTATGAACTTCAAGCTTTGGCCTCATTCCACCAAGAACAACTCAGATCTGAAGAATTTCCACATGATTAAACAATGTACTCGCAAAGATCTACACATATTCATGGTTAAAAGGATTGAAAGATGGTTTTCCAACTTTCTTTCAACTCTTTTACACTTAATGCACTCAAAATCGATAGAATCGGAGCTTGTACCAACCTTCTACTCATTCTTAGTGTCGTGTTGGTTCAAGATCTGGTTTCTATCAAAGAGACAACCGATTTCGGGTTAACCAAGAACGACCATCACGAACCAGTAAACTGGTCATATTTGGGTGATTCCTGTCCGATCAGGTCACTTGGTTCGAGATGGGGTTTCTGTTGTTTAGAACGTCATAACACCGCCTCGAACCAAACTGCAAAACCTTCAAAATAATCAAGTGCCAAAGACGATCAGATCATTGGGACGGATTGCCGTCCGATCGGACTGCCATCCGATCGGACAGCCATCCGATCAGATTGCACTTGGTTCCATACTTAAAACTATTTCTCAAACTATTCAAAGGATCCGAACGTTGAAACGGATGACCACCCGATCGGATTGCCACCCGATCGAGTGACCATCCGATCGTGTGACATTTGGGACTTAAACAATTTTCAACATAATGAATTCCAAAAAGATTGCCACCCGATCGGATCGCAATCCGATCGAGTGACAAACTGTTGTGAATTTGTTCTCACTAAAGTGTCCTACCAATCGGATTGCCGTCCGATCGAACAGCCGTTCGATCAACTGACCTGAAAGGTAGAGACACTTCTCTATTTTCAAAATGCTACAACGAAAACTTCAAAAGGCAAACCATCATACACAAACACATCTTCACCAAGCAAGGTGACAATCCAATCGAATGGCCATCCGATCGGATGATCATCCGAACAGAATGCCACCCGAATGACTGGCCATCCGATCGGATTGCCATCCGACACTTGGTTCACCCTCCACCGTTTAACGTACTGTTCAACGCTTACGCTATCAATCTGTAATCAGAATAATCTTAGACGCGCTCCCTTCAATCCAACAAAGTTGTGTTTGCTTGCCAAACATCGTCTGTGAGTATACTCGAACCCTTTTTATCGCATTTTGGGTGTAACATATGTTTCTATTAAATCAAACTTATCAAACGAATTATTCAACCAAACTGTTTATCACTTGCGAATAACTGTTATGCATATTTACACGTGATGCTAGTTACATATGTGTTAGGACTTATACTCGTGAGGTCCCGCCTTAACTAGTATAGTACTATAGCACCCGACGTGGTCTAGTTAGGATGAATATCAATCGCAATCGCAGCTCGAGTAACTTAGCTGCTAGTATCAGTCTTGTATGCATGTATGTTGAGGTATCTCGTTTATGTGTTTGGTAATTCGCAGCACTTTTAACTACTTACGCTGCTCTATCAAAACTTGTATACTCACCAATACTTTTGTATTGACGTTGTTTTAACGTATGTTGCAGGTTTAGTCGCGATCTACATCAAAACGATCTAGGAGTCACACCCCGACCACGTAAAACATCAAATCGTGGCGGAAACGTCGGGGAGTGTTGTAACAGAATTATTGTTTCACAACCATGGCATTTAAAAGTTATGTTTTATTCATCAAACAAAGAGTTACATTGTCTTAAGATAACTGAAACAAAGAGTACATCACATAATTAAACTAGTTCTATCTTTATTTTAAGTCTCTAAGGCATAGGTCCGCCCTAGTGTGTCACGAACATCCTAAGCAACAACCCCTGAAAACACATGTGAAAATAGGTACGCAGCATAAAAATGCCTGGGAGATACATAGGTTTTACGAAAATAGGATCCATGACTTGAGTTTAAAGAAATGTTTAATAAAATTCAGTCATGAATCTTGTTAACTGTTTTGTTTTATAAATCATTTGAAAAACGATAGCAAAATCAGATGATATGTATATATAAAAGAATAGTGTATGGTTAAAAGAATAACCAAGTAAAAAGAGTTTGTATAAACCAAGTTATTTGTAAAACAATGTTTAAGTGAAAATGTGTTGTAAATGTAATATGTCTAAACTGAAGTGGTTTAAATGATGCTACGATATGTAATATCATACAAGCACTTATATATAGGAAGTACCAGCGGCGTATCCACCATGCTTGTATCATATTACACACGTCTCGTTATTTAAGTCACTCAAACCAACCAACTGTAAAATATCCATGTTCAATCCAATAGTTAAATGTCACAGTATAACCCCAGTTAAATCATGTAATGTGTAAACAAAAGTTATGTATGGTAAGTAAAATGAGACTACTTAGACCACAAGTAAAAATGTACAAAACAAAATATCTTGAATAAGTCAAAAGTTATGTTTTGTAGAATAAATACATGCTTTACTGATACAAACACTTATGCGGTATGTTAACGCATACATTCAAGCCTTGAGACAGGCGGATAACCCTAAGTAAAGGTTATCAAAAGAAATGTTTTCAGATTCAGTCATTCCTTTCATCCAAACAAAGCTAGGATGTCAGGAACGGGATTTGTCAAGTCCTATGGTACCATTACTTACTACCGAGCGGCGTAGCTAATGTTAATGAATGTATTTTAGTCCCGTTGTACAAACCAAATGTCATATCAAATGTAAACATGTTATGAGAAAGCAATGTACTAAGTATGCTAAGTTAACATACAAAGCAGAAAAGTCATGTAAATCAATGTACTAGCATGTTAAGTAAACATACATAGCAGAAAAGTAATGTAAAACAATGTGCTAGCATGTCAAGTAAACATACATAGCAAAACATAATGAAATCATGTACTATAATTGTACTAATGAACATAGCATGTATATGATATGAAAACGTGGAAAGCACGAAAGTAACAAGTAGGCACATGTGTTTCACCCCAAAACGTTTCAAAAACAGTAAAATAGCGGACTATGTACTCACTTGAGATTGCTCAGAAGTCCTAAGATAACCACCAAGCAAAGCTAGAAGATCACGGAATCAAACGACACCTAATATAGGTAACTACATTAATAAACGAACCTATTCGGAGGATTGGGTAGCATGAGGGTTTGTAAACCAAATGAGTGTAAGAACTCATGTAATATGGTTTAACAAAGCCTACATACTAAAAGGAAACTTATCCTAAGTGCTTTTGACCCGTTACGACCCATTTAGGTAGCTTATGCTTCTTTAACGCGTCGTTCGCGTAAAACGCGTTCGGACCGCTTAACTAGTCCTATGACAAGTAAAATATGCCTTAACATGTCTAATATTGTTGCTAAATCAGTTTAGATGTCAAAATTTGGGTTACATATGCTTAAAATGAATTTTGGCGTAAAAAGGGCATTTTGGTAATTTACCTAAGGCATATATACTACCTATAATACAACTACTTAAACGACGTGACCATAAGGTATAACCTCGGAAGGTTATTCCCTATACAACTATGGTCACCTAAAGTGTTTGGTCGGATCCTAATGATCAACCAAATGGGTCGGGTTCGAAAGTATAAGCGATTGATTAGATCGCTAACCTTTACTACCCTAAACAAGCACAATTCTAAAAGTGACGAGCTAAACATGTTAAAACATGTTTAACGAGGTTTGAAAACTGGTTTGGTATCAAGACAATGGGTCTTAATACCCAAAAGTAGTTTGGTTACAAAATACGCAAGAATACGCATTTTGGCCGAAACTACGACTCGTCACTGAGCCTAGATAACGTGGTAATCAGTAGGTATAATCACTAGGGACTATAACCATCGTGATTACGCTCACGTTATGAAGTTCAAACGAACTTCGCATTGACCATAAACTGGTTAATGCAAAAAGTCAAACGCAGTTTGACTTTAACGCTAAAAATGAATGAAAAGAACGAAGGAATACTTACAGAAGGTCCCCGCAAGTTTGATCTTCCAAGTATTTCACACTTCAACTTAGAGAAAATCTCAGAAATCAAGTAGGTGGCAACAAAAAGGGTGGGGGGTATTTATAGGAAAAGGACCACCGTTAGGATCGTTCATCGAATAACGTGCCTCGATCTCAACCGTACATGTGGGCCCTTTGTTTTGTGAAACCTTGGGTACCCCTAGAAATGGCCCATAGTTTCAAAAATATCAGTTGCAAGTGGAAACCATGGCTGGAATGGGCTGGAAACAGCTGGGAAACTTGTTTTGCACATCTGGGAGGCTCACACGTGCCACGTAAGGTTTAATGGGGGCTTACGCGGGCCGCCTGAGTCTTCTGATCAACAAACAACTTTGCAGAAATGACAGTTTCAGTCCCTGTTGTGTTTTAAAGCTCATTTCGACACTTCTAAGGCCCGTTAAGCCAACATTAAGGTCCTAAAATGATGTCTAAACATTTTGGACATGAAACATGCTCAAAAATATGCCAGATGTTGGTTTCCTTTGGTCGTACGATCGCGATATTTGCTTAATTACGACGGAATGCGCATAAGCGCGAAAAACGATCCAAATTGCGCGACGAATGGATTTTTCTTATGCCAAACACTAAAATAAAATATTTTAATGCTTACATAAATTTTTGGATATCCGGATGTATTCAGAACGTAAGTTATGCGCGAAAATGCAAACTTATGCACTTTTTGACGCTTTTAGTCCCTGAATGAGCATAAAGTTTATTTTGCACACCGAACCCCTCAAAGCCTATCTCTGAGCTATGTAAAGGATATTTAGGGCGTGTTTAACTTATGATCAAGTTCCAGAATGTCCGTTACAGTTCAAATCAGCATACTTTCACAGTTTGTCGAATTTAGTCCCTGTAAGCGAATAGACTTGATTTTGCCATACCAAAGCCTTCAAAACTTATTTCTAAGTTATGTAAAGGTTATTTAAGGTATGTTAAGCATATGTTGATGTTCCGGAGTATTTTTTTGCATTAAACTGACTACGTTTACGCACCAGTTCGCGTATAATTCTCCAGAAAGCGATATAGAGTTTGAAATTGAACGAAAATCAAATCATGAAAAATGTCAAACATAAACAAACAAATATTGGGATCAAATAACTTTATTTCATTGATAACTGAACTATTTACAATGATTACAAGAACAGATGTCACAGTCTCCCCTACTTGAGGAAATTTCGTCCTGAAATTTATTTAAAGGAAACTCGTGGGAATAGATGCGGATATTTCGCTTTCGTTTGATCTTCACGTTCCCAAGTAAACTCTGGTCCACGTTTAGATTCCCAGCAAACTTTGACCAAAGGAATGCGCTTGCGTTTAAGCCATTTGACTATACGGTCCATGATTTCCACTGGTTTCTCAACAAAATGCATCGTGTTATCAACACGAATTTCGTCAAGTGGTATGTGGAGGTTCTCATCAGCTAGACATTTCTTCAGATTGGACACGTGAAAGGTTGGATGAAATTTTCCAAGTTCAGGAGGTAACTCAAGTTTGTAGGCTACCTTACCGATTCTTTCGACGATCTTGAATGGTCCAACATATCTAGGTGCAAGTTTTCCTGTCTTTCCAAATCTGATCACACCTTTCCAAGGTGAGACCTTAAGTAATGCACGATCACCAACTTGGAATTCCAAGGGCTTGCGTCGTCGGTCCGCGTAACGCTTTTGACTGCTTCGAGCTGTCTGTAGGTTATCACGAACTTTCTTAACCTTATCAGATGTCTCTAGAACGAGGTCAGGTCCAGTAAGTTGAGCCTCACCAATCTCATTCCAGCAGACTGGTGAACGACATTTTCGACCATAGAGAGCCTCGAAAGGAGCCATGTTGATGCTGGAGTGATAACTGTTGTTGTAGGAGAATTCAATCAATGGAAGATGTGAATCCCAACTACCACCAAAATTGATCACACAAGCTCTAAGCATATCCTCCAGGGTCTGGATTGTTCTTTCAGATTGACCATCAGATTGTGGATGATAAGCAGTGCTCAGATTAAGTTGGGTCCCCATAGCAGATTACATGGTTCTCCAAAAACGAGAAGAGAAGTGAGCATCTCTATCAGAAATAATGTTGAAAGGAACACCATGTCGAGATACGATTTCATCCACATAAATTTTAGCCAACTTTTCAGCAGATAGATCCTCACGGATTGGCAAGAAATGCGCTGACTTAGTAAGACGATCAACAACTACCCAAATGGCATCATGACCTTTCTTAGTGCGCGGAAGTTTAGTAATGAGATCCATAGCGATGTTTTCCCATTTCCAAACTGGGATCTCTGGTTGCTCCAAAAGACCAGAAGGATGTTGGTGTTCAGCCTTGACCTTAAGACAAGTAAGGCATTTTGAAACATACAAGGCAATGTCTTTCTTCATACCAGGCCACCAATACTGAGTACGAAGATCCTTATACATCTTATCTGAACCAGGATGAATAGAATAACGAGACTTATGAGCTTCATCCATAAGTAAAGTGCGAAGATCATCTAGGCTTGGGACCCACAAACGGTCCATGAAATAATACAATCCATCGACCTTCAGTTCAAGATCAGGCTTAATGTGATAGGGTAATTCCTTACCTATCAAGTCCTGTGAAACACAAGCATGTTGAGCCTGAGAAATGCGGGCTTGGATATCAGATTGAACATGAACACAATGAAGCTTAGTACGTTCCTTACGACTCAATGCGTCAGCCATGACATTCGCCTTACCAAGATGGTAGCGAATTTCGCAGTCATAGTCGTTTAGAAGTTCAACCCAACATCATTGCCTCATGTTGAGTTCTTTCTGATTAAAGATATGCTGAAGACTTTTGTGGTCAGTGAAAACCACACATTTTGTACCATACAAATAGTGTCTCCAGATCTTAAGAGCGAACACAACTGCACCCAACTCAAGATCATGAGTGGTGTAGTTTTTCTCATGCACCTTCAACTGCCTCGATGCATATGCTATGATTTTGTTCCTTTGCATCAGAACACAGCCAAGTCCCAAATTGGATGCATCGCAGTACACAACAAAATCATCATTGCCTTCGGGCAAAGATAGGATAGGCGCATCACAAAGTTTCTGCTTCAAGGTCTGAAATGCTTCTTCTTGTTTAGAACCCCATTCAAAGGGCTTATTCTTCTGAGTTAGAGCAGTTAGGGGAACTGCAATATTCGAGAAATTTTCGATGAAGCGGCGGTAATAACCCGCGAGACCAAGAAAAGAACGAACTTCGGTAGGAGTAGTAGGCGTGTCCCAATCCTTAATCGCACTGATCTTGGAGGGATCTACATGAATACCTTGTTCGTTGATGATATGACCCAAAAATTGAACTTCCTTAAGCCAAAATTCACACTTGGAGAACTTGGCGAAAAGTTGCTCTTTCTTTAGGAGTTCCAGAGTAAGACGAAGATGTTGCTCATGATCAGCTTGCATCTTAGAGTATATCAAAATGTCATCAATAAAAACGATGATGAACTTATCTAAATAAGGCTTGCAAACCCTATTCATTAAGTCCATGAAAACAGCAGGAGCATTAGTTAAACCGAATGGCATAACTGTGAATTCATAATGCCCATAACGAGTGCAGAAAGCTGTCTTGGGGATATCTTCTTCATGCACATGAAGTTGATGATACCCAGAACGCAGATCAATCTTTGAAAAGTAAGAAGCGCCATGTAACTGGTTAAAGAGATCATCAATGCGGGGTAGGGGATATCGATTCTTGATGGTAAGCTTGTTAAGCTCACAGTAATCGATGCACATTCTGAAAGATCCATCCTTCTTCTTGATAAAAAGAACGGGAGCACCCCAAGGTGAAAAACTAGGACGAATAAAACCTTTATCTGAAAGCTCCTGAAGCTGCTTAGATAATTCTTGCATTTCAGACGGTGCAAGACGATACGGAGATCTGGCAATAGGATTTGCACCAGGTACAAGATCAATACGGAACTCGACTTGGCGTACTGGGGGTAATCCAGGTAACTCCTCAGGAAATAGTTCCGGATAATCCCGAACGACAGGGATATCTTGAATGGACTTACCTTTGCCTTTATCTACTACAACATGTGCCAAGAAGGCCACATAGTTCTTTCGCAGATACTTCCGGGCTTGAAAACAAGACATGAGCTTGAGACTACTAGCAGGCTTCACACCACGAACCTGTAGGATCTCACCAGACGAAAGCGGCACACGAACGATCTTCTCAAAACAAACTACCTCGGCGTGATGCTTGGCTAACCAATCCATACCCACAATAATGTCGAAGCTCCCAAGTTGCAACGACGTGAGGTCAATAGGAAAAAGATGGTTGTTAAGGTTCAATTGGCAATTGCGAAGAACAGAATCAAGAACAACGGGATCACCACTAGCAACTTCTACAGTCAAAGGCTTACCTAGTTTCGTTCTAGACACGCGAAGCAATGGCTCAAAAGATAATGACACAAAACTCTTATCGGCACTAGAATAAAAAAGAACAGATGCGGGTTGATTATTAACAAAGAACGTACCGTTAACCACTTCATTGTCTGCTTGCACCTCTTGTGCATTCATGTTAAAGACTCGACCTCGAGCCTGAGCTTGAGCTGGATTCGCATTCACCAATCTTGGACATTGATTACGGTAGTGGGTCAGATCCCCACAGTTATAACATGAACCTGGTGGGTAGTGAGGTCGTGCAGCTTGACCTTGTTGCTGAGCAAGAGGCTGAGCAACTTGTTGAGCCGGGTTCTGAACTGCCCGATTCTGATTGGCAGGAATGCGGCATGTGTCAGCAAGATGACCAGATCTTCCACAGTTAATGCAATGACGACACTGGAGGTGCGGTTGATGATGACCGTTACATCTGTTGCACAAAGGTGCATTGCCAAGATAAGGTTTCTTGGCAAGTGGTTGCGCTGGCTGATTTGGTGCAGCTGGTGCAGTAACGGCGAAATTTTGAGAAGCCTTACGCTTCCCATAACCCTTCGAGGAACCAGAATCCTTACCCTTCTTTCTTTCACTTTTATCAGGCGCCTGCTTCTTACCCTTGTAACCCTTTCTATGCAGCTTACCCTTCCAAACCTGTGACTTATTCAAGGTCGCAGATAGCTCGATGGCCTGACGAACTGTGGTAGAGTTACTACCAGTAACGATGTCTTGTGTGGAGTCAGGTAGGCCATCAATATATCTCTCGATAGCCTTCTCGAGTGGGGTAACCATCGTTGCGCATAACAAACTCAACTCCTCATACCTATCAGTATACGCCCGGTGCTCGCCACTATCCTGTTTCAAATCATCAAACTCCCTTTCTAAAGCTCGCAGTTTATGGCGAGGACAAAACTCCCTCATCATAAGAGTCCTAAGTTCAGCCCATGTTTGTGCCAAAGCAACCTCAGCACCACGATCTCTCATAACCCCGTTCCACCATGTGAGAGCCCTCTTCTGAAACATGCTTGATGCAAACTCGACTTTTTGATTCTCAGGACACAGGACGTGACGGAATGTACTTTCAATGCTCTCGAACCATTGAAGGAGTCCAGTTGCCCCTTCAGAACCACTGAACTTGAGTGGTTTAGCCGAGTTAAAACTCTTGAAATTGCATGAAGCATTTTGATTGTTGTTGGCTTGGTTCACCTGAGCTATAATGTTTGGGAGTGCGACAGCCATGAGCTGTGCCTTAATATCTGCCATTTCGGCATTAGATAGCGGGGTTTCACGTCGAGGAGGCATTCTAAAAAGAGGAAACATGAGAGGAAACGGGTGAGGAGGTTACATGAAAAGAGCGAGATGAAATAAAATCAACAAAGGCAAAGATGGTGGTCATTCGTCCGTATCACAAAGCAAACAAACGACTCACAGTGACTAATCAAAGTAAATGGGTAAAAAATAATGTATCGCGAAGACATGCTCGCCTATAAGTGAACACTCACCCCAGAGTTCCCAGGTAAGAGTGACTGGTCCGATTATGTGGATTTGTATGAACACTCTAGCCTTAGACAGAAAACCCGGGGTACAGGCATCCACCCTTCCAGTTTGCACGTGTTCACACTATTTAGAACCCAAAACTTTGACAAGATTTTGAAAACTTGGAAGGCACAAGGCCAAAAGAATCATTTTGAAAAATCAAAGAGTTCAAAACCATATAATAAATCATTTAAAAATAGATGATTGATTTTCAAAAATCGTTTCGGAAAATTGGGTTCTTGTTTTGGTGATCACCTAAGGATAGGTGAAGTGCATGTTTTAAGATCTAAACACAAGATAACTTGTGTTGGGGTCCTAGAAAGGTTATAATAGTGTATGTCAAAGCATTACTAATAACCTAATTCCCTATAACCATTGGCTCTGATACCAACTCTTCTGTCACACCCCGACCACGTAAAACATCAAATCATGGCGGAAACGTCGGGGAGTGTTGTAACAGAATTATTGTTTCACAACCACAGCATTTAAAAGTTATGTTTTATTCATCAAACAAAGAGTTACATTGTCTTAAGATAACTGAAACAAAGAGTACATCACATAATTAAACTAGTTCTATCTTTATTTTAAGTCTCTAAGGCACAGGTCCGCCCTAGTGTGTCACGAACATCCTAAGCAACAACCCCTGAAAACACATGTGAAAATAGGTACATCAGCATAAAAATGCCTGTGAGATACATAGGTTTTACAAAAATAGGAAAGAAATGTTTAATAAAATTCAGTCATGAATCTTGTTAACTGTTTTGTTTTATAAATCATTTGAAAAACGATAGCAAAATCAGATGATATGTATATATAAAAGAATAGTGTATGGTTAAAAGAATAACCAAGTAAAAAGAGTTTGTATAAACCAAGTTATTTGTAAAACAATGTTTAAGTGAAAATGTGTTGTAAATGTAATATGTCTAAACTGAAGTGGTTTAAATGACGCTACGATATGTAATATCATACAAGCACTTATATATAGAAAGTACCAGCGGCGTATCCACCATGCTTGTATCATATTACACACGTCTCGTTATTTAAGTCACTCAAACCAACCAACTGTAAAATATCCATGTTCAATCCAATAGTTAAATGTCACAGTATAACCCCAGTTAAATCATGTAATGTGTAAACAAAAGTTATGTATGGTAAGTAAAATGAGACTACTTAGACCACAAGTAAAAATGTACAAAACAAAGTATCTTGAATAAGTCAAAAGTTATGTTTTGTAGAATAAATACATGCTTTACTGATACAAACACTTATGCGGTATGTTAACGCATACATTCAATCCTTGAGACAGGCGGATAACCCTAAGTAAAGGTTATCAAAAGAAATGTTTTCAGATTCAGTCATTCCTTTCATCCAAACAAAGCTAGGATGTCAGGAACGGGATTTGTCAAGTCCTATGGTACCATTACTTACTACCGAGCAGCATAGCTAATGTTAATGAATGTATTTTAGTCCCGTTGTACAAACCAAATGTCATATCAAATGTAAACATGTTATGAGAAAGCAATGTACTAAGTATGCTAAGTTAACATACAAAGCAGAAAAGTCATGTAAATCAATGTACTAGCATGTCAAGTAAACATACATAGCAGAAAAGTAATGTAAAACAATGTGCTAGCATGTCAAGTAAACATACATAGCAAAACATAATGAAATCATGTACTATAATTGTACTAATGAACATAGCATGTATATGATATGAAAACGTGGAAAGCACGAAAGTAACAAGTAGGCACATGTGTTTCACCCCAAAACGTTTGAAAAACAGTAAAATAGGGGACTATGTACTCACTTGAGATTGCTCAGAAGTCCTAAGATAACCACCAAGCAAAGCTAGAAGATCACGGAATCAAACGGCGCCTAATATAGGTAACTACATTAATAAACGGACCTATTCGGAGGATTGGCTAGCATGAGGGTTTGTAAACCAAATGAGTGTAAGAACTCATGTAATATGGCTTAACAAAGCCTACATACTAAAAGGAAACTTATCCTAAGTGCTTTTGACCCGTTACGACCCATTTAGGTAGCTTATGCTTCTTTAACGCGTCGTTCGCGTAAAACGCGTTTGGACCGCTTAACTAGTCCTATGACAAGTAAAATATGCCTTAACATGTCTAATATTGTTGCTAAATCAGTTTAGATGTCAAAATTTGGGTTACATATGCTTAAAATGAATTTTGGCGTAAAAAGGGCATTTTGGTAATTTACCTAAGGCATATATACTACCTATCATACAACTACTTAAACGACGTGACCATAAGGTATAACCTCAGAAGGTTATTCCCTATATAACTATGGTCACCTAAAGTGTTTGGTCGGATCCTAATGATCAACCAAATGGGTCGGGTTCGAAAGTATAAGCGATTGGTTAGATCGCTAACCTTTACTACCCTAAACAAGCACAATTCTAAAAGTGACGAGCTAAACATGTTAAAACATGTTTAACGAGGTTTGAAAACAGGTTTGGTATCAAGACAATGGGTCTTAATACCCAAAAGTAGTTTGGTTACAAAATACGCAAGAATACGCATTTTGGCCGAAACTACGACTCGTCACTGAGCCTAGATAACGTGGTAATCAGTAGGTATAGTCACTAGGGACTATAACCATCGTGATTACGCTCACGTTATGAAGTTCAAACGAACTTCGCATTGACCATAAACTGGTCAATGCAGAAAGTCAAACACAGTTTGACTTTAACACTAAAAACGAATGAAAAGAACGAAGGAATACTTACAGAAGGTCCCCGCAAGTTTGATTTTCCAAGTATTTCTCAGGTATGAAGTGTTTCACACTTCAACTTAGAGAAAATCTCAGAAATCAAGTAGGTTGCAACAAAAAGGGTGGGGGGTATTTATAGGAAAAGGACCACCGTTAGGATCGTTCATCGAATAACGTGCCTCGATCTCAACCGTACATGTGGGCCCTTTGTTTTGTGAAACCTTGGGTACCCCTAGAAATGGCCCATAGTTTCAAAAATATCAGTTGCAAGTGGAAAACATGGCTGGAATGGGCTGGAAACAGCTGGGAAACACATTCTGCACATCTGGGAGGCTCACACGGGCCACGTAAGGTTTAATGGGGGCTTACGCGGGCCGCCTGAGTCTTCTGATCAGCAAACAACTTTGCAGAAATGACAGTTTCAGTCCCTGTTGTGTTTTAAAGCTCATTTCGACACTTCTAAGGCCCGTTAAGCCAACATTAAGGCCCTAAAATGATGCCTAAACATTTTGGGCATGAAACATGCTAAAAAATATGCGGGATGTTGGTTTCCTTTGGTCGTACGATCGCGATATTTGCTTAATTACGACGGAATGCGCATAAGCGCGAAAAACGATCCAAATTGCGTGACGAATGGATTTTTCTTATGCCAAACACTAAAATAAAATATTTTAATGCTTACATAAATTTTTGGATGTCCGGATGTATTCAGAACGTAAGTTATGCACGAAAATGCAAACTTATGCACTTTTTGACGCTTTTAGTCCCTGAATGAGCATAAAGTTTATTTTAGCACACCGAACCCCTCAAAGCCTATCTCTATGCTATGTAAAGGATATTTAGGGCGTGTTTAACTTATGATCAAGTTCTGGAATGTCCGTTACAGTTCAAATCGGCATACTTTTGCAGTTTGTCGAATTTAGTCCCTCTAAGCGAATAGACTTGATTTTGCCATACCAAAGCCTTCAAAACTTATTTCTAAGTTATGTAAAGGTTATTTAAGGTATGTTAAGCATATGTTGATATTCCAGAGTATTTTTTGCGTTAAACTGACTACGTTTACGCACCAGTTCGCGTATAATTCTCCAGAAAGCGATACAGAGTTTTAAATTGAACGAAAATCAAATCATGAAAAAATGTCAAACATAAACAAACAAATATTGGGATCAAATAACTTTATTTCATTGATAACTGAACTGTTTACAATGATTACAAGCACAGATGTCACACTAGGAAGTCTAGAAACTCACCTAAATTCTATGTTGTCGGATTTGTATTGTTCGAGATGACAAGAAATCTGTGATAACTTATGTAAATGTATTGTTTATTAGTATGGGATAATGAACACATTAAATACTGTTGCAATATAGTTGTTATGAATTCTCTTGTGCAGTCTGATTTGCCTAGTGCCGCACCCCGATGATTCCGCCATCGGTTGGGGTGCGATAGATTGGTATCAGAGCCATAACTATAGGGAATTACGCCTGACTTGACCTAGTCCGGGTCGACGTCTTAGAAACGACCTAGTCTATAGTCTAAGTACCAACAGGCCAACTCGTACGAACCCGGTAGAAGATTATACGGGCCTACTTGATACTCTCGTTCGAATTCGCGAAAAGCTACCACTTCCCGTGAACACCGCATACTACAATTTCACCCGAAGAGCCTTCCCTAAGGCTAGAATACTACTTAGCCTTTCCTAAGGCCAACACAATACACATGTTTACGAAAATATTCGCATAACACAATGAGTGGTCCAGTCAAGATCAGGCGTGAAAACCAAGAACTCTCGATGAGATCGCTCACTCAGCGCATTTTTCTATCACGAGAACTTTTCGTTGAGCTAGGAGTGACATCCACAACTCAGCGGAAGTCTCCATCTCAAAATCTAGTGGAACTCTCTAACTTATTCGAAGAGCACAACCACAGCTAGGAGCGAAGTAATTAAGTCAGGGGTGAAACTCGTATCTTAATATACCGTTCCACTCTCTATAAAATGGTTTTCAAAAGCTCTCACCAAGGACTCGATTAAAACAATAACTCGAGCCACGCGATGCCTAGGAAGACGAATGCCATGAGCTGCATCCCAGTGGAAGCATAAGCCTTCTAGGGCAACGCGCATGCACGAACTCATTGGGTATAGATGGGTTACCTTGGGTAGTCGACGCCTAAACACCCGAGGCACTCTATCTATGCTTCTCACTTATAACTTGCCAATTTTATGCTTTACTGAACTTATTCACGTTTATGTGGCTACGATTTAAAACTTTACGCTTTATCGATTTCCCGATTTTAGCTCCCTGCTTTATAAACGCACAACTCGCACAGCCATCGCAATCTAAAACGAAAGCCGAATGTTCGCAACAAAACAAATGTCTAATTAATCGCTCTCGCTCTCTCCCTCTTCATCGCGTCCTCGCACATTCCATATTGATATGTATGTGTGCAAGTATAAACTACAACTATTTATATGTACCAAAACGAATCAATTATGTGAGAACTTAGGAAACTTGTGTCTCCTATGTGAAATCTATTATATTACTCGCAACAAGTTTTGATCGCGCTCAATCGCATCGCACAACTCAAAAATCATTATGATCGAATCTCACTCCAAATCTCTCTCTGTCTAGATGTCTTACGACTCTACCTCGAGACAAACAGCTAGGAGAAGAGCGAAACAAAGTGCCGAAAAGAGGATTGCCTCACTTGTGGCCAAGGAAGTGGCCAAGGTCATTCCTCAAATTGTCGCTCAAGTGCACTCTCTCAGCAAATCACGAACCTCAGAAGACTCTAAGACGGAAGCACCACAATCTGCTTTCCTCTACAAACACTTCAAAGCCTGTGACCCGATGGAGTTCACGGGTGAAGGAGGTGTGTCCCAGCTACTCCAGTGGTTCGATTCTATCGACGTTACCCTTCGTCAGAGTGGGTGTCCTGATAGTTTCCGTACTACTTGCGCAACCGGAGTATTTCAATCGCGAGCACTCGACTGGTGGACTGCCGAACGTAACAAACGTGGGATCTCCACAGCTTATGCTCTCTCTTGGGATGAGTTGAAGGAACTCATGAAGAAAGAGTACCGCCCTTCCCACGAAGTCCAGAAGCTAGAAGACGAATTTTGGGAAATCAAGCAAGTCGAAGGTGACAATACTGGCTACACCGCAAGGTTCAAACAGCTTCACATAATCTGCCCAAGTCAAGTCAACCCTTCAGAAAAAGCCATCACGAAGTACATTCGCGGCTTGCCTGAATGTGTGGGCGATTTTGTCGAAGCTGCAAGACCTGCTACCGTCAAAGAAACCTACCTCTTAGCCGCAGAAATCAACGACAAACGAGTCTTGGACGGATTTTCTCCAAGAATCCTGTCAAACAAGCTCATCAAGCAATCATCATCGATTCTTTCGATGATTCTTCTGGTGACTCTACCGATGATTCTTCAAGTGAGTCCCCAGACAAATCCTCCGGTGACAACGCATCGCCTCAGGAAGCTCAGTCCAGCCGCAAACGAAAGACCATGAGCCCAAACTCTTCAACAACTGAGCTATCGCATCCAGAGCCTCTCCAAGCAATACCCGTTCACTCGAAGCGCGACTACAACAGAACTCATCCCCTGTGTCTCATGTGTACGTATCATCACCCACCAGAAGCTAACTGTCGCTATTGCGCAAATTGCAACTGGTATGGTCATCTTACCCAGCACTGCCGCACAGGGCCACAGACTTGAGGAAATTCAGCAACGATCACAGTCTCCACAGAAGTCCTCCACAACAACATTATCTATGCTTACAATGTTGTTGTAATGATATGATTTTTGCCGTTAATTTCCTATATATGTTGAACTTATTCTATTTCTCGACGCAATGTGGACTCTATTTACTTCTCGCTCTTCCTCGCATTCACGCACGGACCAAATACTAGCACTATGTACTATATAATGTGTTTTCCCCCTACTATGCGTTCTTTAGATGAAGTGCGATAAACGTGCAAGGATCAAATTAATCACGGGTGCACACGGGATTACTGTGATCAGTGCACGGAGATCGTAATGAGTTTTAATGATGCCATAACGTAAAAGCATGGTCAAATGTGGTGGATACGTCGCTGGTACTTCCTATATATATGCGTCTTGACCATGTCGACACACTGTGACATCAATTCACGGGACAAAGGTGTGTGGTTGAAGCATGGTGGATACGCCGCTGGTACTTCCTATATATAAGTGCTTCGCCATGCCAACCAATGTCTTGTGAAGAAAGTGCCATACAAGTTGAACGTTATTAGACCAAGTATACTATTGAAATCTATTTTCGACACACTACACTACATCACAAGGCATAACAATCTCAATCGCAACTCAAAGCATGTAATCGCTAAGACTTTTCGTAAGTCAAACACGCTCGCAATCGCATTATCACAGGAATCTATCTCGCAATCTCAATCGCTTATCATGTGTATCGCTCCATCGCTTGTTTATCGCTCTATCGCTTGGTATCACTCTATCGCTTGTGTATCGCTATATCGCTTGTGTATCGCTCTATCGCTTGTGTGTCGCTCTATTACCTGTGAATTGCTCTATCGCTCATCGAGTATCGCTTAATGCTTATCGCCATCGCTATCGCTTACCGTTATTTATGTTATCTATGTTATGTTAGCACACATGAACTCGCTTCATGAGACAAAACTGATAGGGTTAAAACATGGTGGATACGCCACTGGTACTTCCTATATATAAGTGTTTTAGCCATATCAACAAATTTTCATGGAAAAAGGCCATGTGGGGTCTAATGTTAATTAAAAATTTATGGTGTCGTTTAATCTAATCAAATCGCATATCCCCATCATTTGCAACGCATCGATCATCGCCTATCGCTCGACGGTTGTCGCCATCGCTCATCGCTTTTTGCTTGTCGCCGTCGTCTTCGCTTGTCATGTTTGTGTTGGTGTTATCAATTATTGCATACTGCTTATCGCTTGTCGCACTCGCCCGTGACACTAAACTGAGTTCGAGAACGACCTCATCACTCAGTTCGCTTTCCATGACTTAATCCAACCCTTTCCTGTTTGGATCAAGTCATTGCAAATCTGTCTGTACTATGTCGACACGTATGACACTACCTCACGAGACGAAAGCCATATGGTTAAAGCAAGGTGGATACGCCGCTGGTACTTCCTATATATAAGTGTTTTAACCATATTGTCGAACTTTCGTGGAAAAGTGCCATGCAGGGCCGACCTTAAATTTAAATTTTTGATATTATTAAAAGGCTTTGTTTACACAAAGTTTAAATAGAGATTTTCCTAGAAATTTCTTCAAAGAAAATTTAATTAAATTTTTGTGCAAAACGAGATTTTCTTGCAACGTGGTGCGACAATCGACTCAAGTTACTGTCGCGTGATGAGAATATTTCGTAAAACGAGTTCTAATCACCCTAAAATCTTTTAGTAACCTAATAAAACTCCTCTCATAGCACTGGCGTGAACATCGAAACAGTTTAACGCCGCACTGTGGGAAGATTTTTCATAAACCAGTTTTCTTCAAACCTTTTCGAATTAACCAACTTTTCAAAATTGCAAAACGTTTATGGATCGCTTTTCGTGTGTTGCCATATTGTCATAATCGCCTTACTCGCTACCATCGCCAAGTCATCGCAACGCTCTCGCTTGTCGAATTTCAATTGATCGCTCGTTTATTTTGACGCTTCTAATCGATACTCCCATTCGCATCAACTCTCGCAACCCTACTGATGGATTGTTTTCGGGACGAAATTTCCTAAAGCAAGGGAGACTGTAACAACCCGCACGTTCGTGCGTTGTTACTAGTCGTTATACTCGTTAGGCCTAGCACCAGAGATTCGGATCATAATTGTCACGACCCCAGCGCCGGTTTGATCCGGTATTGGAGACGCAGGACCGGAAACCCGTGGTATCATAATATGCGACAGCGGAAAACAGGATCTTTTTAAAACGAAAAAATGCCCAATTTCTTTTATTCCATAACCTGGAGATAAACCCCGAAATTTACAATAGAGGAATTTAACTAGGAAATTCCCTGTTTTATTTAAAACATGTTTATTCATTTTTAACTGAGCCACCTCTTCAAGCTTGTTAGTGCTCCGTAGCACATTTCCTTGATTTACAGCAGGTCGCCTGAAACATGTTTTAAAAATATTTTATCAGCGGGGAAATGCTGGCGAGTTATACATTTGATACAAAATGACCCAGTGATATAGATTACAGTATTAAGAGCGATTACAATTGCCTTTATCATTTATATCACTGACCCAGTTGTCACTTGACCGGACTTGTGACTGTGGACATATCACTTGTAGGTCCTTTCACCCACTAGTGATAAATATTTAGTAGCTATGTGCGCATCCCCCCACTTACTGGCAGTAATTTCAGATAACAAAGACTTAATCCCTGTAACTATAACTTTTGAGAAATAATTTTGGAAATAGTTTTGACAAAAAGAGAATAACTCACATTGCAAGTTTACACGGGCAGAGTTTTGCCTACTGATTAGCCTTTTAACCTAAATTTAAACAATGTACATATGAACTCGGTTAGTAACTTAATACAGCATTTACGATAATTCATGAGATTTAACCCTCACAACGAATGACAAAATGCTATACTTAAACATTCAGCGGATTCACAACGAATGACAGAGTATTGCCCGAGATCTAGCAACCCTCAAACATCCGGTTGGATTTCACGCGAATGACAAAGTAGCAGCATTTAAACATCCGGTCGGATAGTTTCAATCGATCGGATATTGAATCATAGCAGCGATCGAGTTAATACCCGGTATTGGAGCAGCACTATACTATAATTGAAGTTGTATTTTCGACTTCAGAGAGCTATTAATTCGTTTTTGTGAAGTGAATTCGACACCATCGAACTGCTCAGGAGCTAAGCTATTTATAGCTGATTTTGAGTCCTCACGCGGGCCGCTTACACCACAACATATACTTTACGCGGCCCGCGTGGCCGCCCTAGTCTACGTATAGCTTTGCATGGTCATGCATAGGTTCGACAGTTGGCTTATACGTGGATCCGGAACACTTATCCGGTCAACCGGTGTTTGACGCGTCACGCGTAAAGGTCTTGCCATCCTTTACGCGGCCCGCCTGAAACCTATAATTTTGTTTTTTCTTGATTTTTAATATGGTTTAGGGTTTCAGGGGTCCAGGTTTTCACTTACGGGTATTATTAGGACAATTTTGAGAGTCCTTACATCCTCTCCACCTTATTTAAAATCTCGTCCTCGAGATTTATTGGAATAAGTGAGGATGCTTTCGCTTCATCTCCGATTCCAGTTCCCAAGTGTACTCGGGTCCTCTCCTGGAATCCCATTTGACTTTGACTAGTACCAATCTTTTGTGCTTGAGGAACTTGATTTTCCGATCTTCAATTTGAAGTGGTTTTTCAACGAACTTCAATTTCTCATTTACCTCTACGTCTTGGAGAGGTACGATCATTGATTCGTCTGATAGACATTTCTTGAGGTTGGATATATGAAATACATCATGTACTCCAGCCAATTCTTTTGGTAGTTGTAAACGATAAGCAACTGGTCCTATACGTTGGATCACTGGGAATGGTCCTACGTATCTTGGACTTAGCTTTCCTTTCTTACCGAATCGAACTACTCCTTTCCAAGGAGATACTTTTAAGAGTACTTTGTCTCCTATTTGGAATTCGAGTGGCTTGCGTCGATTATTAGCATAACTTTTCTGGCGATCTCGAGCCGTCTTTAACCTTTCCTTGATTTGGGTGATCTTGTCAGTAGTTTCTTGCACAATCTCCGGTCCTGATAATTGACTTTCTCCTATTTCTGCCCAACAAACTAGAGTTCGGCACTTTCTTCCATATAGTGCCTCAAATGGGGCAGTTTCGATACTTGCATGGTAACTATTATTATAGGAGAATTCGATCAATGGTAGGTGGTCATCCCAGTTTCCACCAAAATCTATCACACATGCTCTAAGCATGTCTTCCAAGGTTTGAATCGTCCTTTCACTTTGTCCGTCTGTTTGAGGATGATATGCCGTACTTAAATTTAATCGAGTTCCCATTGCTTGTTGGAAACTTTTCCAGAAATGAGAAGTGAAACGACTATCCCTATCCGATACAATGGAGAGTGGAACTCCATGTAAGGATACAATTTCATCTACATACAATTTTGCCAACCTTTCCATGCTAAAAGTTTCTTTCATAGGTAGAAAGTGAGCTGATTTGGTTAATCGATCCACAATTACCCAAATCGCATCATTACCTTTTCTGGTTTTGGGTAACTTTGTAACAAAGTCCATTGTTATAAGCTCCCATTTCCACACCGGCATTTCTAGTTGTTGTAGTAGGCCTGTGGGTTTCTGGTGTTCTGCCTTAACTTGTGAACAAGTAAGACACTTAGAAACATATCTAGCTATGTCCTTTTTCATTCCATTCCACCAGAAATTGTTTCTTAAGTCTTGGTACATCTTATTGTTACCAGGATGAAGGGTATACCTAGATTTATGAGCTTCTTCTAGAATCTGATTTCTTAATTCTCCCTGCTTAGGTACCCAAATTCGCTTCTTATGGAATCTCCAGATTCCATCACTACCTTGTTTTAAATCCTTAATTCGCCCTTTCATTTCTTCAGCATCATCGTTGATTGCCGTTTCTTGAATGTTTTTCAGTTGGTCCATTAAGTCTAATTGTAAACTTAATCTAAGAGCACGAACTCGTCGTTGTTTTTCATGATACTTACAACTTAGGGCGTCAGCAACTACGTTTGCTTTTCCTTCATGATATTGAATATCACAATCGTAATCACTTAGGATTTCCATCCATCTCCTTTGTCTCATGTTTAATTCTTTTTGCCCAAATATATATCTTAAACTTTTATGATCTGTATAGATAGTAAACTTACTTCCGTACAGATAATGTCTCCAAATCTTAAGGGCAAAAATTATGGCTCCTAATTCTAAGTCATGAGTCGTATAATTTTCTTCGTGCTTTTTCAATTGCCTTGATGCATATGCAATTACCTTTTTACGTTGCATAAGCACACATCCTAATCCTAGTTTTGAAGCATCACAATATACTTCAAAATCTTCAGTTCCTTCTGGTAAGGCTAAGATTGGAGCATTGGTTAATTTCTGTTTTAAAATCTTAAAAGCTTCATCTTGTTTGGGTCCCCATTCAAACTTAACTGCTTTACAGGTTAGCTTAGTTAATGGCACGGCTATTTTAGAAAAATCCTTAATAAACCGTCTATAATATCCGGCTAATCCTATAAAACTTCTAATCTCCATTGCTGATTGTGGAACCTTCCATTTGGTGATTGCTTCTATTTTAGCAGGATCTACGTGAATGCCTTCGTGATTCACCATATGTCCTAAAAATTGCACTTTTTTTTAGCCAAAATTCACATTTTGAGAATTTGGCGTAAAGCTTTTCTTTTCTTAACAAAGTTAAGAGTATATGCAAGTGCTGACAATGCTCATTCTGACTTTTGGAATAAATAAGTATATCGTCTATGAAAACAATTACAAATTTATCCAAATACGGTTTACAGATTCTATTCATCATGTCCATAAATGCTGCAGGAGCATTTGTTAATCCGAAGGGCATGACTGTAAACTCGTAATGACGTTACCTAGTTCTGAAAGCAGTCTTAGGTATGTCTTCTTCGTGTACCTTCAATTGATGGTATCCGGAGCGTAAGTCGATCTTAGAAAAATATCTAGCTCCTTGAAGTTTATCAAAAAGATCATCAATTCTAGGTAATGGGTATCGATTCTTAATTGTAACCTTATTCAATTCCCTATAATCGATACACATTCGCATTGAACCATCCTTTTTCTTTACAAACAACACTGGCGCTCCCCATGGGGATGAGCTAGGTTGTATGAATCCTTTACTTAGTAATTCATCTAACTGCTTTTTCAATTCTAGCATTTCAGTGGGTGCTAACCGATAAGGTGCCTTAGCTATCGGTGTAGTTCCAGGAATTAGATGAATTCTAAATTCTACCTCCCTATCAGGTGGTAATCCAGGTAGTTCTTCGGGAAATATATCCGAGTATTCTGATACTACTGGAATTTCCTTTAGTTCCTTACCCTTAGTGTTAATGATTACTGAAATCATATACACCATTTCTTGTTTCCTTGAATAACTGGCCAACTTCATTACTGAAATGAATTTCAGTGGCTTTCGTGGCTTGTCTCCTGTAACCACCACGAATTCTCCTGTTGGTGTATGAATTTCTATGGAATTCCTATCATAAAGAATTCGAGCATGGTTGGCTACTAACCAATCCATTCCTAATACAACATTGAATTCAACTATTTTCATAGGTAACAAGTTTGCAGAAAACTTATGACCTAAGAATTCTATTGTTTCATTATACAAAACCTTATCTATATTAACAGAATTGCCGTCTGCCGTTTCGACTGCAAAAATCTGCCTAAGTTGGGTTAAGGGTAAATTAAGTGCTTGGCAGAATGAAGTACTTATAAAACTTTGGTTCGCACCAGAGTCAAATAATACTTTTGCATAAACATTGTGAACTAGGAACGTACCCGCTATCACATCAGGAATCAACTCTGCTTCCTGAGTCGTCAATTGAAAGGCTCTCACATTCTTTTTAGCTCCTTCTGCAGGTTTAGCTTTGTTGTCGGCTGGTTTGACTAATTTAGGACATTCTGGTTTGAAATGTCCAGCTTCTCCACAGTTATAGCAAACCCTTGTTTTATTTCTGCATTCTTCTTCACGATGTCCCGGAATTTTGCAAAAATTACAATATCCCTTACATCTTCAAAAATGCTTCCTTTTGCAAGAATTGCAAAATGGACCAGTGGAAGATTGCCCAGTTCCTTTTCTCTTGAAGTTGTTACGATTACCCATTCGAAATCCTTGGGTAATCTTTTGGGCTACTTCTTTCTTTCTATTCTCTTCTCGCGTCCGTACTAATTCGTCAGTCAAAGTATTGGCTAAATCTACCGCATCATCAATTGTGCGAGGTTTCGCAGTTTTGACGAAATTACGAATTTCGCCAATCAATCCCCAAATATATCGAGAAATGAGTACCGGCTCCGGCGAAGCCAGAGTTGGTACTACTCTCGCATACTCGAAGAACGTCGAAGTATATCCTCTACAATCGACATCCACCATCCGATGGGTGAGGAATTTATTGGTCATCTGCTCCTTTTCGTATTCAGGACAGAATTTTCTTTCTACCAGATTCTTAAATTCCTCCCAGATCATAGCATATGCTACTGTCCTTCCTTTGGCTTGTAACACCGTGTTCCACCATTCTAGCGCACTTTCTTTAAAAAGATTCGATGCATACATGACCTGATCTCCTTTCACACATTTACTTATAGAAATTACTGCCTCAGTTTTCTCTAACCAACGCAATGCTTCAGTTACCCCTTTGTTACCTGCAAACTCAGCTGGTTTACTGGCAAGAAATTCCTTATAAGTGCAACCAGGCGTTGCAGCTTTCATTTTCTTAGGATGAGGAGCTTGCCGTGGTTCATTCTCATGATTAATATGATTATTGCCTCCGTTTACGCTATTACTGAAGTTATCTTCAGAAATACGTTTGCTAGGAATGATTTGTTGCGGTTCGATTGGATTTTTAACAACAGCAACGATTGCTGGAATAGCGTTGGCTATCCCTTGAGCAACGATATTTTCTATATCCTGCCTAGTCATATATTGATCCCCCGGTTGTTGCTCAGATTGATTAATCTCATTAACTGGTTCATTATTCACGTTTGCCATCTGTTAATTAATTTTATATAAATAATTAGTATAGATACAAAGAATTAGTTATAATAAAACAATTTGCACATAATCACGTTAACATGTATAACCAAAAGTTATCAGTTTCCCGAGTTTTCATTTCTATATATTATATTATGCCTCGTACACACTATTATCATACAACGTTTTATTGTTAAGTTATTACACATACTGGTTTTTATGATTTATTTATTAAACAAGTATTTCTGCAAACTCCCTTTTATCCAGTCAACTAATCTCTTAGAACTGACGCTCCCTTTCATCATATTTCCAGGTAACTCTTTCTCCAACATCCCTAATTCTGTTTCCTGCATCAATTAACTCTTCGCCCCAGAGACGAAGTTCAGCCAGATTCTCCGGGCTCATAGTTGGGTATAGTGGAGGTTCTGGGTCAACCTGTGGGAAAAATGTATCAGGGTTGTTTAAGAGATTCTGGAATTGCCAATCAGTTGTCCACCATTCATCTAATTCTCTTGGTAATGGTTGGGGTTGGACAATAGGATCCGGGATAGCAGGTTCTAGATTGATTGGGAGTTGAACTTCTAATGGGTAGTTGAAAAGGTCGTCTTCAGTAAACATAAGGTTTGGATTAGCTGGTTCAAGGTTTCCATCGGCAGGTCCGATGAGGTCACTCATTACTAATTTATGATCTAGGACTTCTCCTGGTGTTATTTCTTGGTTTTGTCTAGAGCTTTCCCCAGTCTCTATCACTTTGCCTTTACCTTTGTCTTTTGGATCTTCAATTTTAGCAGCTTTTCTTGTTGCTGGCTTTTTCCTGCGTACTCGCCTCCAACCCACCAGTTTTCTTCTTTTCTTGGGTTTAGGTTTCTCTGGAGGTGGAGCTTGAAATTCTATAGGTTCTTCTTTGTCAGCGAAGTAACCGGTGAATTCCTTGGAAACTTCTATCTTAACGGGGTAGAGATTGAGATTCTCTAATGCCTCAGACATTTCATTCATGCTGTTTAGCACAGAATTTTAAGTTAAATCACAAAATCACAGAATGGTAATTTAGAAAATTTTAAAATTTATTTAAACTGAACTTATTGCAAACTTTTATTACAACTGAATTTCAAATCTACTAGTGGTTTATTGTAATTTTATTTATTTACTTAGTAAAATTTCTGGTTTGTAGGGGATAAGGATGCTAAACTTGAGTTAGGATATTTTTTTTAAAATTTGCATTTTCCGCTACAGTGGCTAACATGTAAAGATTTGCCCATTTCTCATCTAACTTGTCCTCCCAAGGTGTTTTACTGGTTAATTCCTGAGTTTCTTGTTTAACCTTCTTTTCTCGAAGTTTCTTTATTTTCTCCTGGCTTTTCTTAACAATCAAATTTCTTCTGTTAAGAGAAAGTGATTCCTCATACTGTGCCTTCCTAACAAATATTCATTCTTCAGGAATTTCAGACTGATTTGAGGATTTTGCTTTAGATGAACTTCCCTTCTCGTGAGATGACTTATCTAATTTAAGATAAATATTTGACAACTTTTGCTTACCCATACTGTAATTATCAGATAGTCAAACAAAATAATATAATCACAAAATAGCAATTAGGAAAATTAAGTATTAAAATACTTAATAGGCTTAAATCAGTGGCTCATTTAGTAGCTCTGATACCACCTTTTCCTGTCACGACCCCAGCGCCGGTTTGATCCGGTATTGGAGACGCAGGACAAGAAACCCGTGGTATCATAATATGCGACAGCGGAAAACAGGATCTTTTTAAAACTCAAAAATGCCCAATTTCTTTTATTCCATAACTTGGAGATAAACCCCGAAATTTACAATAGAGGAATTTAACTAGGAAATTCCCTGTTTTATTTAAAACATGTTTATTCATTTTTAACTGAGCCACCTCTTCAAGCTTGTTAGTGCTCCGTAGCACATTTCCTTGATTTACAGCAGGTCGCCTGAAACATGTTTTAAAAATATTTTATCAGCGGGGAAATGCTGGCGAGTTATACATTTAATACAAAATGACCCAGTGATATAGATTACAGTATTAAGAGCGATTACAATTGCCTTTATCATTTATATCACTGACCCAGTTGTCACTTGACCGGACTTGTGACTGTGGACATATCACTTGTAGGTCCTTTCACCCACTAGTGATAAATATTTAGTAGCTATGTGCACATCCCCCCACTTACTGGCAGTAATTTCAGATAACAAAGACTTAATCCCTATAACTATAACTTTTGAGAAATAATTTTGGAAATAGTTTTGATAAAAAGATAATAACTCACATTGCAAGTTTACACGGGCAGAGTTTTGCCTACTGATTAGCCTTTTAACCTAAATTTAAACAATGTACATATGAACTCGGTTAGTAACTTAATACAGCATTTACGATAATTCACGAGATTTAACCCTCACAACGAATGACAAAATGCTATACTTAAACATTCAGCGGATTCACAACGAATGACAGAGTATTGCCCGAGATCCAGCAACACTCAAACATCCGGTTGGATTTCACGCGAATGACAAAGTAGCAGCATTTAAACATCCGGTCGGATAGTTTCAATCGATCGGATATTGAATCGTAGCAGCGATCGAGTTAATACCCGGTATTGGAGCAGCACTATACTATAATTGAAGTTGTATTTTTGACTTCAGAGAGCTATTAATTCGTTTTTGTGAAGTGAATTCGACACCATCGAACTGCTCAGGAGCTAAGCTATTTATAGCTGATTTTGAGTCCTCACGCGGCCCGCGTAAACCACAACATATACTTTACGCGGCCCGCGTAGCCGCCCTAGTCTACGTATAGCTTTGCATGGTCATGCATAGGTTCGACAGTTGGCTTATACGTGGATTCGGAACACTTATCCGGTCAACCGGTGTTTGACGCGGCCCGCGTAAAGGTCTAGCCATCCTTTACGCAGCCCGCCTGAAACCTATAATTTTGTTTTTTCTTGATTTTTAATATGGTTTAGGGTTTCAGGGGTCCGGGTTTTCACTTACGGGTATTATTAGGACAATTTTGAGAGTCCTTACAATAATGTAACTATATCGCATATATCGCTATATCGCAGTATTTTTCGCATATTTTCGCATACTTTATCGCTGTCACATCACATTGCACTTGTTGACAACCACGATGATGTCAAGTGAGGACCAATTCTACCCTCCTTGATAGCCGTGATGTGACGCAATGTGACACAATACTAAAAAAAACGCACTCGCAGGCACGCGTAACTCGATTATCGTAAGATTGGAATATGGATATGTATATATGACCCAATGTGACTAATTATAATAAATATACGAAAATGTGGATGAAAATGTGTAACTAAACTACCGCAGCGCTTAAACGATCGAAACGAAACGCCAAAACTCAATTCACCGGAGGCGTTTGATCGAATGGCCATCCGATCAGATGGCCATCCGATCCGACACCTTGCATCACCTTCCCTCCTCTTCACCTATAAATAGCACTTGTAACATCACTTGAACAGTGATGTGACAGCTGTCACTCGACCAACACGCTTTGCGGCTATTTTTCTCTCGATTTCTCACGATTCTTGTAAGTTTTCAACCTAAATCTTGTACTTCTATGATCTACGCACACTTCTTCATCTTTTTCACCATTGAATCTTAACTTTTAACCATGAAATCCATGGATTTGAGGTGTTCTAGGATGATGTCATCATGGAGTTCTTATGAACTTCAAGCTTTGGTCTTATTCCACCAAGAACAACTCAGATCTGAAGAATTTCCACATGATTAAACAATGTACTCGCAAAGATCTACACATATTCATGGTTAAAAGGATTGAAAGATGGTTTTCCAACTTTCTTTCAACTCTTTTACACTTAATGCACTCAAAATCGATAGAATCAGAGTTTGTACCGACCTTCTACTCATTCTTAGTGTCGTGTTGGTTCAAGATCTGGTTTCTATCAAAGAGACAACCGATTTCGGGTTAACCAAGAACGACCATCATGAACCAGTAAACCGGTCAGATTTGGGTGATTCCTGTCTGATCGGGTCACTTGGTTCGAGATGGGGTTTCTGTTGTTTAGCACGTCATAACACCGTCTTGATCAAAACTGCAAAACCTTCAAAATAATCAAGCGCCAAAGACGATCAGATCGTTGGGATGGATTGCCGTCTGATTGGATTGCCGTCCGATCGGACTGCCATACTTAAAACTATTTCTCAAACTATTCAAGGGATCCGAACGTTGAAACGGATGACCACCCGATCGGATTGCCACCCGATCGGATTGCCACCCGATCGAGTGACCATCTGATCGTGTGATGTTTGGGACTTAAACAATTTTCAACATAATGAATTCCAAACGGATTGCCACCCGATCGGATCGCAATCCGATCGAGTGACAAACTCTTGTGAATTTTTTCTCACTAAAGTGTCCTACCAATCGGATTGCCGTCTGATCGAACTGCCGCTCGATCAACCGACCTGAAAGGTAGAGACACTTCTCTATTTTCAAAATGCTACAACGAAAACTTCAAAAGGCAAACCATCATACACAAACACATCTTCACCAAGCAAGGTGATAATCCAATCGAATGGCCATCCGATCGGATGACCATTCGAACGGATTGCCACCAGAACGACTGGCCATCCGATCGGATTGCCATCTGACACTTGGTTCACCCTCCACCATTTAACGCACTATTCAATGCTTACGCTATCAATCTGTAATCAGGATAATCTCAGACGCGCTCCCTTCAATCCAACCAAGTTGTGTTTGCTTTCCAAACACCGACTGTGAGTATACTCGAACCCTTTTTATCGCATTTTGGGTGTAACATACGTTTCTATCAAATCAAACTTATCAAATGAATTATTCAACCAAACTGTTTATCACTTGCGAATAACTGTTATGCATATTTACACGTGATGCTAGTTAATTATGTGTTAGGACTTATACTCGCGAGGTCCCGCCATAACTAGTATAGTACTATAGCACCCGACGGGGTCTAGTTAGGATGAATAGCAATCGCAATCGCAGCTCGAGTGACTTAGCTGGTAGTATCAGTCTTGTATGCATGTATGTTAAGGCATCTCGTTTATGTGTTTGGTAATTCGCAGCATTTTTAACTATTTACGCTACTCTATCAAAACTTGTATACTCGCCAATACTTTTGTATTGACGTTGTTTTAACGTATGTTGCAGGTTTAGTCGCAGTCTACTTCAAAATGAGCTAGGAATTCTAGAAACTCACCTAAATTCTATGTTGTCGGATTTGTATTGTTCGAGAAGACAAGAAATCTGTGATAACTTATGTGAATGTATTGTTTATTAGTATGGGATAATGAACACATTAAATACTATCGCAATATAGTTGTTATGGATTCTTTTGAGCAATTTGATTCGCCTAGTGCCCCGCCCCGATGATTCCGCCATCGGTTGGGGTGTGACAAAAATGTTGGGGAACTATCTTCTAACAACAATAATAATCGGAAGAAGTCATCTAGGCTTAACACCTAGCTCCTTTCACGTCTTTATCTTTTGATGTTTAAGCGAATCTATGTTTTTGGTATGTTCTTAAGTATGTGTTTATTTGAAGTTGGGTTGTTGTTGGTAAGTGTTAAGTACTCAAACAGTTGTTATGTATGTGTTAGATGTTGGTAACTTATGAACTTGGATGATGTGGTAAACCGTAATGTGATTTACTTTTTTGTATTATAAACTATGTTTTATGTTGCTAACTATAATCTTTGCTTATAATGTGTGTTTTGATTTGTGCAATATAGTATATGAGATGTTTATATTAGTATGTCGTAGTCTAAATTCTACTTTTTAATATAATGTTTCAATGTATGTTTACTTTATAACCGCATTATAAAGAAATTGTTAATATCCACAAATTATGTCAAAGAAGTTATATTAGTTGAGCTTAAGTCAATTTTCGTTATGATAGGATATAATTCATACATATTAACCAACCCTTTTATAAACTAATGTAGGAACCAAAAGATTGATAAGACAAAGACAAGGACGGTTAGAAAATATGTAGCATTTAAATCCATATAAGTTTCTGCATGCACATAAATTATGGGACAATGTGACTCGGTAAAAATGTATCATTAAACTTCATGTCCAAATATAAATCGGGAAATGTCGCATTATAGTAACTTCATTGTAGGAACCAATAGATTGGTAAAACCAAGACAAGGATGATTAAAAAATATGTAGTATTTAAATCCATATAAATTACGTTGTTTCAATTTAAGTTACTTATACGGTTTATACAAAAACCAGTATGTAAGGTAACTAACAAATAAAATCAGTACAAAATAAAATCAACCAAAGGCCCCCAAATTGGGCTGCATTTTGCAATTAAATGGTGTAAACCTTCCAATAATTTATGGCCCATAAGTTGTGAACCATAAAACCATGTCAAAGGCCCATAACTTGAATCAGGTTTCTTAAATCATAATCTCATTACCTCCGCTACGTTTATAGCTTCTATTCCGTCTGAATCAAAGTCAAGATCAAAAATTAGCGCCAAAATCTCAAGTTACAATTGAACATCCTCTCACTTTGGAAGCAATCGATGAACACGTAATGGTAGGTTTTTCTATTCCATTTGTTTAAATCTATTCTGAAGATTTGTCTGCGTTGATTGTTTTATTTAGTTAGGTTTTAAATGGGGATGTTCAATCACCACTAGCTGTCCAAAAAAATGGTTTTTTGGATAGTGATTACAATAATCACATGTAGCTAGCCCTAAATCACACATTTTCCCAATTCTTATGTACAGTTATGGAGAGTAATAAGAATTTTATACCAAGAGATAGAAAGTATTTTCCACAGTGCAGTACCCAACAGTCCAAAGAGTCAAGGAAGATAAGAAAGTCTATCCTAAATAAGCGTAGAAACAGTGGTGTGGTTCACTTTGTACAGACACCTCCTATTATTGATACACTTCCGGCCAATGTTACTATTACTACGAACGATAATGGAGGTATGTTTTTATGGTCATTTTTCATAATACATATATATATATATGTAATGTTATATTAGCTAAAACCTATTTGTTAATTTATAACAACCAGTATCATCAAAAGGTGTCTATGAAGCCTCAACTCTACATTACACGCCATCCACCATAAATCAGAGTCAAACTGTAATGTCGTTCGAATCCTCTTCTAAAAATATGGGTAAACAACTCTACTGCTACTTTTCTAATTATCTTACATACTGATTGTAAAAAATGTGAAAATCGTAAGTGTTTATAGCTGGAATTGACCAAATCTCGTCATGGAGAGTGACGGGTGGTCCGTAGGACAACCCTTAAACAAGCTAAAAATACATACATCTCATACTTTATTCGGTTTATTGTTTGAACTTAGTAACTACGAGAGATTTGATGTTGCAGGTGTTAAGGCGCTCAAAGTGCAGGATTTAGGAAGCTTGGATGGATGTGGGAAGATGGCATCATTAAGAGATGAAGAAAACAAGTTTTGAGGGAGAAACGAAGGAAAAAGCCCACTCAGCGCCGTAACCTACGGCTAGGGGCCGTAGGTTACGGCCATCAATGATCCACAAGTGTACTGCCATAAAACAGAAGGTTCATGCCGTAAAGAACATTCAGAGCCGTAACCTACGGCCCTCAGCCATAGGTTACGGCACCCTATGTTGACCTTGGAGCTGCTGACAGCCGTAACCTACGGCTGGGAGCCGTAGGTTACGCCTCTGACTGATCTCAAAATGTAACTTACACATTTATTGGCCATTTCATGAGGATTTATGGGATCTTATGATGGGTATTTGGTTACGGAAGATGGGGGACGAGTTGGGGGAGTATATTTGAGGCACTTGGAAGTGAAAAACATATCTTATCATCTATCTTTCATCTAGTTTTGTTGGTGATCTTGTTGAACAACATTACCTTCTATTCTTGCATTATGATGTCACTTCAAGCCATGTGTGGCTAAACATTCTATGATTATCTTAGGTTGAAGGTTGTGTAAGACTTGTGCTTTTATTTTATATTTCTAGAATAACAACTCCTTTCTCTTTGATTGATTGTTAGTAAAGTATTAATTTTTATGCTAAACTAATTAGAAACCATACGTTCTTGGTGCCGTTGGCAATCGAGATATCATGGGTATAGTTAGGCTTGGGTAAGGATTAATTGATCATCGGGTAACAACCTCACGTTCTAGGAATCTGAGTACTTCGTTCCCTTTCATCACTGCAATTGGTCATACACGAACTATGTCTATGTAGTTCTTTCTAGTTGAATGTTAGCACAAAAGTCGAAGCAAACCGGAAATTCAAGATAGTCATTTGTCTCTAAATTGTTTATAAACTCAATTCTCATTTTGCAAATTAATTAGTAATCGTAGTTTTAAAAGAAACCAATTCACTCAAACCAACTCTTGAATTTTACTTTACTTGCAAATTAGTTTAAATTTAGTCAAGTTAGAGATAGTCTAGCAAATAACACATTTTCCACAAACTCCCTGTGTTCGATACCCACTTACCGCTATCTACTTAGTAGTAATTGGATTAAATTTGATTGTGACCACGACAATCACGTCAAATTTTGGCGCCGTTGCCGGGGAGTAGTGCGCAACGTGTGTTATTTTTGATTGTTTTAAGTTTGTTATTTTTTCTGGTTTACGCTGGGTGTGTTAGTGTGCAGGTATTGACAGGTGCATGCGTACTAGGAGCTCTCACAAGCTTTCACCATTAGCATTTGATCCGGAAATCGAACGAACTTTGCGAGCAAACAGAATTTTGTTAAGGGAAAACACAATTAGCGGTTCACCAACAACACCAACTACACCAATTACACCACTGAGATACATGGATCCACCACCACCACTACCCACTACGGGTGAACCTACTCCACCATTTATACCAACATCCACTCAACCTTCACCAAATACCACCATTCCACCAAATACTACCGAACCCACCATAATTCAAAATGTTACACCAACCAACACCACACAACCCATTACTACCCAAGAAGAACCAACCATCACCTTTAATCCTTCCACTACTATACCACCGTTATCCCATTTCTTCCCGGGTGCAGGTCCATCATATTCAAGCCATACCATAGCACCAAACTCGACCATTGTTCATGCTACATCGTTTCGACCGTCAAACCAGTCGGGTTTCCAACACTCGACTCTTCCATTTGGGCAATCTTCGGGAATTCAAGGAGATGGGTATGATGAAGGATTTGAGGAGTTTGAGGGTTTTGATGAAGACGGGTATGCTTATGGGGGTGATGGAGATCAAGGGGAATTCGGTTACATGCAAGGCCAAATGCAAGTAATGCCAAATGTTGGTGGGGTGCAACAACAACAACTTATACCACAACACATTCGGCAAAGGCCACAAGGGCCACAAATGCAACGTCCCATACCATTGCAACAAGTTCGTCCAGCGAATGTTCAACAACAATTCCAAAGGCCAATTCAAAACCCACCCATGCCACAACAACAATTTCAACAACCAAATGTACCACAAGGGCATATACCAAGACCAATGGGAGTTCGTCCAAGGGGTAGGTTTGGTGTACCAAGGAGGCATCTTAGAGAGCATGCGAGGGGTATTGAAGCGCATTTTAGGCCGGTGATTACTCACAATCCTTCACCGGTGGTTATTCCTCATAATAACCAAGGAAGAACCTTTGAAGTAAGGACTAATTCCCTACAAAGTTTGCCGAAATATAAGGGTCTAGCAACGGAGGAACCCTATTTCCATTTGGAGGCCTATGACTCAATTTGTAACACTCTTGGGAGTCAAGGTTTTTCGGCCGATGATGTGAAGTTGGTTTTGTTTCAATTCTCCTTGGAAGATAAGGCAAAGAAGTGGTTCTACACTTTGCCTTCGGCATCTATTTACACTTGGGGGGAAATGCAACAAATTTTCCTAGACGAATTTTATACCGCCCAAAAGACCAATGATGCTAGGAAGGGGTTGAGGAGTTTCCAACAACAACAAGGCGAAATGTTCCATGAAGCCTTCGAGCGCTTTAATATGATGATCAAAAATTGTCCGCACCATGGAATTGAGCTTTGGGAATTGATGAACGCCTTTCATGAAGGGTTGTGTGCCGAAGATGCACGAGATTTGATGTCCATCACAAATGGGACTTTTGGCACCAATTATGAGAATGATGATTGGGAGTTCTTGGAACAAATGGCCATTACTTCAAAGAGAAAAGCCCAAGCATCAAGGAGAGCACGACCGGCCGTTACTCGAACACAAGTGCATGCAGCTGAGGATGGTAATGTACAAACTTCTAACCAAATTTATGATGTTTGTGCTATTTGTAATGAAATAGGTCATGCGGCTGAAAATTGCCAAGGAATGTTGGATGGGCAATATGAAGAAGTTAATGCGGTACAAGGACAAGGAGGGGGTGGTAGAAACTATAATATGAATTCTAACACTTACCACCCCGGTTTGAGAAACCACCAAAACTTTCGGTATGGGAACCCTTCAAATCAAGCTAACCTGAATTTCCAAGGAAACCAAGGATTTCAAAGGCAATATCAAACGGGTTAAAGCTCTTCGGGTGGAAACGAAGTAATGGAGATGTTGAAGGCGATGCAAGTTGAAATGCAACGAATGAATCAACGTGATGAGGTTCGGATGCAAAAGGACGAGGCCCGTGATAAAGCGATTCAAACTTTGACCACCCAAATGGGTCAACTTGCAAGTGAAGTGGCGATATTGATGAAAGCAAAAGGCCAGTTACCAAGTGACACGGTGATAAATCCCAAAAACATTAAAAGTGTTAATATCAATGTGGTAAGCACCGTTCCTAGTACTAAATTTAATGAAACATTGCTAACTTCTTCATATCAAGCGAATGCAGGTTTGAAAAAAGATGCCGAAATCGAGAATGATAAAGAGTATGGAGCGCCAATCGTGCCTATCCGAGTGGGGAAACTAAAAATTCCTCATGCATTGTTGGATTATGGGGCGAGCATGAGTGTGTTACCGGGTGAGCTATATGACATGTACGATTTCGGTCCGCTTCAAGATGCAAACACCATGGTGAGTTTGGCGGATGAAAGTTGGAGGCGTCCACGGGGAATAGTTAAGAATGTTATGATTTGATTGGGAGAATTCGAATACCCGGTGGATTTTCTAGTTCTAGATTATGCTTCCACCAAAATGGCAGCACAACAAAGGGTAATTTTAGGTCGACCGTTTCTATACACAGCAAATGCTCAAATCAATTGTAGAGACGGGATTATTACCATTAGGGATGAGATTTTTTACCGAAATACCGGTACCGTACCGGTACCATACCGATACCGTACCGATGCCGTACCGTACCGATCATAAACGGTACCGGTATCGGTAATTGATTTTTTGAAATTTGGTATCGGTAAAAAATGGTATCGGTACCGGTATTTTTCGGTAAATACCGGTATTAATACCGAATTTAATAATCATCGGTAAAAAGAATGGAATCCATTGAAGTAAGTTAATTTTTTAGTGGTTTGGTTATAAATTATCAATATATCTTTTCTTATTTTTAGATTTTTAATATCTTTGTGTTTGGTTTTGTAAGGAGACGACGCTATTGTTGAAGAAACCCCTTTTGTTAAACTTGATGGTGACTCGGAATTGGGTACAAGTCGAACCCATGGATGTTTAATATGTTTACCTTTTTTTACATTGCTCTATATATTACTCTAGTTCAGTTAATAATGGATGGATGGGTTGCACATAATATTTTTTTAGGTAAAACAACGGATGACACTAAAGCGGTACCAATGTGGTAAAGTACCGAAATACCGGTACCGAATCTATAAATACGGTACGGTAATCGGTATCCATATTTCCTTAATTTTGGTAACGGTATTTACGGTATCGGTACCGGTACGGTACCGGTATCGTACCGATCTCATCCCTAATTACCATGACCGAAAAGAACCGTAAGTTGTCCTTTGATGTTCAAACTAGAGTGATTAGTTATGAGTCCATTGAAGGGAAGGGTGGTGAGTTTAGTGATTGTATAAAAAATGTGTGTCAAAGAATGAAAATAAATCACACACCGAATTGTGAAGACATGTATACGGGATCAAGTAGGAGTGTATTTGATTACCCACCGAATCGAAGCGGGACGGATGCATTTTACGAGATGACAAGATGTAGTGATGGAAGTGGCAGAAACCGATTCTTTGAGCCACCATAAATGGGGGGTGACACGGTCTGGCTGAAGACTTAAAAATTAGCCCTGCTCGGGAGGCAACCCGGGGTTTATATTGATCTTGCTATGTTTATTTTTCTATGTTTCAGGGCTATGGCAACACTCAAGTGTGGGGAAGATGTGCGGAGATTTGTGTGAAGGTGGTGATAGGAAATTGGATCATTTACAATATCTATTGTGCCAAACTTCACCAGGTCAATGTACTTTTTCCTTAGACTTGTCATGTTTTTTTTAGCTATGAAATTTCGTAGTTTATTAGTTTGTTTTTGTTTATTAAAAAAATAAATAAAATAAAATAATATAAAAAAAACTTGGGGTTGAGAGTATAAGCAATTGTTGATGTTCTTGGTTAAAGCGATATTTTCCTCAAAACCATACATTGGGACAATGTATCCCAAGTGTGGGGATGGGGGAATTTTTGAGAATTTTAAAATTTTTGTAAATTCAAGCGAAAAGTGTAAAAATTTGAAAACTTGATATTGTTCCACTTGACACATCGACACCCATTCCTAGTCTTTTCTTGGTGAGAATTGAGCCACATATGAGTGTTATTGATATTTCTTTGTTTGAGTGGCGGTGTGTGTAGTGTGTTAATAGAACTTGTGTGCGAATTCTTGTTAAATCCTAGAGTTAGCATGCTTTTGAAAATGATAGGGGACTTTTAGGAAGCCTCGTCTAGATGTGTGAGAGTGCGGGATTGGTGGGTTGGACCTCATTCTTTACAAATATGAGCTTGGTATTGCGAGGGGTGGGGGTTTGGTCTTTAGAAAGCCATGTTTGAGCCTTAAACCATTCGGTTGCGACCCAAACCTATTTCTTACAAAACTATACCTATTGAGACGACCCAGTTTAGGAATTTAGTTGGTAGTGTTGATGTTCTTGTATATATTGTTGAGTTTATGTTAAAAAAAAAAAGAAAAAGAAAACAAAAGAAAAAAAATTGAGAAAAATACAAAAAAAAAAAAAAAGAAGAAAAGAAGAATTTAGTTGAAGATGTCTTGTATATAGTTGATGTTGCTTTGTTTAGTAGTGAAAATAAAACCGGGTCGAATCAATTAGCTTCGTCATGTGTATTCCACCATTCCCTACCTTTGCATTTAGCCCTGTTACAACCCGTAAGTCCCTTTGATTCATAAGCATGCTAGATATTTGTTAGGAGGAAACTTGATTCTTATACAAGCTTATTGTCGCACACACACACACGCATTGAGTGGTTTTGCATTACATGCTAGTAATTCTTGTCATCGAGAGGTTCTTGTGAGGGGTGTGTCTTGTGGTACGATTGAAAGTTAGTAAAAGGTCGGCACATTTTAGCTTGGGTTTGTGTGATTAGTTGTTTGTGGTTGAGAATGGTTTTCGAATGGGTTGCTTGGGACAAGCAACAGATAAGTGTGGGGATGTGACGGGTGGTCCGTAGGACAACCCTTAAACAAGCTAAAAATACATACATCTCATACTTTATTCGGTTTATTGTTTGAACTTAGTAACTACGAGAGATTTGATGTTGCAGGTGTTAAGGCGCTCAAAGTGCAGGATTTAGGAAGCTTGGATGGATGTGGGAAGATGGCATCATTAAGAGATGAAGAAAACAAGTTTTGAGGGAGAAACGAAGGAAAAAGCCCACTCAGCGCCGTAACCTACGGCTAGGGGCCGTAGGTTACGGCCATCAATGATCCACAAGTGCACTGCCGTAAAACAGAAGGTTCATGCCGTAAAGAACATTCAGAGCCGTAACCTACGGCCCTCAGCCGTAGGTTACGGCACCCTATGTTGACCTTGGAGCTGCTGACAGCCGTAACCTACGGCTGGGAGCCGTAGGTTACGCCTCCGACTGATCTCAAAATGTAACTTACACATTTATTGGCCATTTCATGAGGATTTATGGGATCTTATCATGGGTATTCGGTTACAGAAGATGGGGGACGAGTTGGGGGAGTATATTTGAGGCACTTGGAAGTGAAAAACATATCTTATCATCTAGTTTTGTTGGTGATCTTGTTGAACAACATTACCTTCTATTCTTGCATTATGATGTCACTTCAAGCCATGTGTGGCTAAACATTCTATGATTATCTTAGGTTGAAGGTTGTGTAAGACTTGTGCTTTTATTTTATATTTCTAGAATAACAACTCCTTTCTCTTTGAATTGTTTGTTATGGTGCATGATTGATTGTTAGTAAAGTATTAATTTTTATGCTAAACTAATTAGAAACCATACGTTCTTGGTGCCGTTGGCAATCGAGATATCATGGGTATAGTTAGGCTTGGGTAAGGATTAATTGATCATCGGGTAACAACCTCACGTTCTAGGAATCTGAGTACTTCGTTCCCTTTCATCACTGCAATTGGTCATACACGAACTATGTCTATATAGTTCTTTCTAGTTGAATGTTAGCACAAAAGTCGAAGCAAACCGGAAATTCAAGATAGTCATTTGTCTCTAAATTGTTTATAAACTCAATTCTCATTTTGCAAATTAATTAGTAATCGTAGTTTTAAAAGAAACCAATTCACTCAAACCAACTCTTGAATTTTACTTTACTTGCAAATTAGTTTAAATTTAGTCAAGTTAGAGATAGTCTAGCAAATAACACATTTTCCACAAACTCCCTGTGTTCGATACCCACTTACCGCTATCTACTTAGTAGTAATTGGATTAAATTTGATTGTGACCACGACAATCACGTCAGAGAGCATGTCACACGCCCGCCAAGTTAGATCGAACATGTGTTAGTACGATTCCTCTGACTTCATCCAGTCTTGGTAAGTTTATAAATCATACTTTTTTAAGGTATGATATCAGATTTGACCTTGTCACTTTGTTTCAATTTTAGGACAATCCGAAAATGCTAATTATGGTGTTCATGACTCTAGAAAGAGGAAACAAATATTCAAAACGATGGATATAAGTAAATTTGATTTATCTATTGTAGCTGATGAAAGGAGGACATCTTCAATGGTCACACCGCTTGAATCGTCAAATCATAACATTGAGAGCAGCCCTCTAATGAATATTACAAACTGTATGCTGTATAGAGTTTTGTTATTACTATTAATCATTCATTGAACGTTGCTCAAAGTTTTATAACATTTGTAAATTTTGTCTTGCAAGTGGATCGCGTTACAGTAAGGTCCCGTCGAAGTCATATTCTAACTCCTCCGAATATTGATATTAGAACTTCTCGACGGTTGCAAAAGTGTTCCGTAGTAGACATTAATGGTATGTGGTTTACTTTTAACGCAAAACTAAATATAGGTTTCCGATTCACTATATTTGAGTTAAGTATTGCATATCCTCCTACCTGTTGGAACCGATGTTAACGGTCATTTCTAAAATGAAATGGCAGGAAAAGAAAACTCCTACCCTGGTGAAAGGTCTAACTTTGATGATTCCAATTCCTCTGATTGTTTACCATCTTCTATAGTAAAAAATATTTACGGAATTGCAAGAGGTACATACCCTCCTTTAACATATCAAAGTATTTTTCCAGATAACACTTTAATCTCCTAATATTTCTCTTATATAATCATCTTTTTTATGTGCCTATATAATTTGTAGAATACGTTGATCATGGAGATGCTATTTTTGTATGTTCTTACTGTCATGCAATGCTTTAGAAAGATGAAATGCTTAGGGGTAATTTGGATTCTAAGAAATCGGCTTTTTCTCTTTGTTGTTCGAACGAAGATGTTGAATTGCCTCCCTCACCTGTTCCTCCTCCATTGCTCGAAAGGTTTTACAAAAGAGTTACTCCTGAAAGCCTCAATTTCATGAATAATATTCGAGCATATAACATGATGTTTTCCTTCACATCCCTTGTTGGCAAGGTTTCTAAAAGTTTTCAAAAAAGCAAAGGTCCTTATGTTTTTTATTACAAGGATAAAATTACCATCGCATTGGCAGTCTGCTACCAAATGAGGGTGAAGAGCCCAAATTTTCACAGCTTTATATTTATGATTCCCAAAATGAGGATTTTAACCGTCAAAAGGCTTCACTAAATACTGGTTCTGTTATCTGTTTTATATATATATCTCCTATATATAATAATGTAATTTTCTACACAGTGTCGAGGAAGGTTCGAAAACAACTACTAAACAAGACCTTGATCTTGCCATCATATCCAGTCTTAAAAAAATATTGGATTCTTGCAATCCACTTGTCAAGTCATTTAGAATGGTACGAGATTGTTTTAAAGAAAATGATTGGCAAAATGTAAGACTCAAGCTCATTGGAACAAGGGATAAGGATGGTAGAATTTTTAATTTGCCCACTGCTAAAGAAATTGCTACATTAATAATTGGTGATTTTGATGGAGCATTTGATAAAAGGGATATCATAGTTCAAACAAAATCAGGCGGTCTTCGGAGAATTAGTGAGCTTCATCCCTCTTATCTTGCATTGCAATATCCACTTATCTTCCCATATGCAGAAGATGGATTTAGACTTGGTATTAAACATCGAGGTGTTTCAGTTGATTGTGATATACTTAGAACCAGCACCACAATGAGAGAATTTTTTAGTTACAGAATACAAGACAGACCCAACCAATTTTCGTTGTTACTCAATGCCCAAAAGCTATTCCAATAATTTTTGGTCGATGCGTATACAATGATAGGATCTGCCCGGCTAGCTTACATAAAGACACAACAACCCAAACTTAGAACTCAAACCTTTAAGAATTTAAATCAAAGTGTTGAAAGTGGAGAAAGCGACGTGTAAAATTGTGGAAAACGAATTTTGTTGCCTTCATCATTTACCGGCGGATCGAGATATATGATGCAAAAGTACCTAGATGCTATGGCAATCTGCAAAGCTGTAGGATATCTGGATCTTTTCATAACAGTCACTTGTAATCCCAATTGGCCTGAGATTTATAGGTGTTTAAAAGACAAACGATTGAACCCTCAAGATAGACCGGATATTATCGCACGGTTATTCAAAATTAAAATCAATCATCTAATTCAAAATTTCAAGAAACATAAATTCTTTGGTGAGATACAAGCAAGTAAGTGATTGTAAAATGTTTTAATTAATTTGTCAAATAATACTTTTACTAACAGTTTTTTTGACGTAATATTTTAGTTATTTATACAATCGAATTTCAGAAACGTGGTCTACCTCATGCTCATATATGTTTGTTCTTAAGTTCCGAGAGCAAGTTTCCAACTGCTAAAGAAATTGATTTGGTTATTAGTGCTGAAATACCTGACAAAGAGACGGATGCTGAACTGTATGAACTTGTCAAACAATTTATGATCCACAGTCCTTGTGGTACAGACAACCCTCATTGTCCATGCATGGTTAATTTAAAATGTTCAAAGAAGTTTCTGAAAAAATATGTAGACGAGACTTGTGTTGATTCTGAAGGATATCCTATCTACCGTCGTCGTTAAACATGTAACACTGTAGAAAAAATGGCGTGTTGCTTGACAATAGCTTTGTAGTTCCGTACAATGCTATGCTACTAAAAAAGTATCAGTGCCACATAAATGTTGAGTGGTGTAACCAAACAGGATCCATCAAATATTTGTTCAAATGCATTAATTAGGGTCCGGATAGAGTGACAACTTCTGTTTACCAAAGTACCACAACTGCTAATGTGAACAAGCAAAATGAGGAAATGACAAATAATCAAAATCTGTCAAACAAAACAGAAGTAGATGAAGTTAAAGCATATCTTGATTGTAGATATATTTCAGCGTGTGAAGCTACCAGGAGAATCTTCAAGTTTGACATATACTATCGAGTTCCATCTGTTGAAATATTTCCTTTTCATTGCGAAGATGGTCAGGCTATTGTTTATGACGATAATTCAAACTTGTGTGACGTGGTCAGTAACCCAACTATGAAAATGACTACGTTCACAGAATGGATGAAATGTAACCAAACGGATGCATTTTCTAGAACATTGAAGTATATATAGTTCCCCAGATACTTTGTATGGATATGCAAAGAACGAAAGTGGATACGTATAAAAAGACCTTTTGGTGCAGTTGGTAGGATACATTATGTACCTCCATCACTTGTGTGACACCTGTGTCACTTCAACCATCATACAAATACCAAACCAATGAAACATTGTATTTCATACTTGGGATTTGTGTAAATATGTGCATCATTTGCACATATCAAATCCTGTTCAATTTCGAGCCTTAAATCGCTTTCTGGAAGATTATACGCGATCTGATGCGTAAATATAACCAGTTTAATGCAACAAACACTCCGGGATAGTGAAATAGGCATAACATACCTTAAATAACCTTTACATAACTTAGAAATAAGTTTTAGAAGGTTTGGTATGGCAAAAACAAGTTTATTCGCTCACAGGGACTATTTGCGTCAGCTTGCAAAAGTCTGCCATTTCACAAGGCAACGTACAGTCCGGAATTTGATCATAAGCTAAACATACCATAAATAACCTAAACATAGCTTAGAAATAAGCTTTGAGTGGTTCGGTGTGTGAAAATATGCTTATTTGATCTTACAGGGACTAAAAGTGTCAAAAACGGTGTAAGTTGCATTTTCGCGCATATCTTACGTTCTGACCACATCTGGACATCCAAAATTTTTGTACACACTAAAATATTTTTATTTTAGTGATCGGCATGCAAAAATATCATTCGTCGCTCAATTTGGTTCGTTTTCGCGTCCGTTTGAGTTTCGTCGTAATTTAACGAACAACGCGACCGTACGACCAAATGAGCCGACATCCGAGAGTTCTCCGAGCACATTTTGAGTCCTCTAAACTTTATAGACCTTGTAGAGCCTTGAAAATGGCTTAACGGGGGTCAAAAGGGGCTAAAATGGGCTCAAAACACATGCAGGGACCTAAACTGTCAAATATGAAACTTTTGCTGATCTGGGGAGCTCAGGCGGGGCGCGTAAGTGTACCCCCATATCTTATGCGGGCCGCCTAAAGTGCCCAGCGACCAGAATTCATTTTTTAGCAATCTGTTGTTACTTCAAGGGCTGTTATGGTAACTTCTTTGTGTGATGGGAAAGTTTGTGTGATCACCAAGGTTCCCAATCAGTTCCTAACACTTGTAGGGTCAAGATTATTCCTTGTTGGCCACACAAACCACTTGGAATGATCTCATGAACTAACAACAAGTATAAATAGCTTGGCCAACTTCCTCATTCTTTGCTCATTTCCTTCTTTCCTCCTCTACATCTGCTTTGGGAGCTCTCTCATCTGATTTGGGAAGTTTATTCTTTGTAGAAAAGATAGCAAGGACCTTTAGTGAGCATTCTTTCATTCTTTTTATTCATGTTAGTGCAGAAAGTCAAACAAGTTTGGCCAACAGTTTGACTTTCGGTTTTGACCATCAATTGGTTAAGTCAAAGTTCAATTGAACTTTGTAACGTGATTGTAATCATGATGGTTATAATCCTTAGTGATTATGCCTACTGATTACCACGTTAACTAGGTGTAGTGACGAGTCAAAGTTTCGGTCAAAATGCGTTTTAGCACGCATTTTGCAACGGAACTATTTTCGGGTATCAAAACCCATTGTTTTGATACCAAATCAGTTTTCTAAGTAGGTTAAACATGTTTTGACATGTTTAACTCGTCACTATTAGTTTAGTGCTTGTTTAGGGTCGTAAGTTAAGCGGTCTAAACAACCGCTTAGACTTTCAAACCCGACCCGTTGGGTCGATCATTAGAATCTGACCAAGCTTGCTTAGTGATCATAATTGCATAGGGAATAACCCCTGAGGTTATGTCTTATGATCACCTAGGATTGGTTAGCTATTCGTTAATTGGTTTACATGCCCATAGGAAATGACCAAAATGCCCTTTTGAAGCATAAATCCGTAATGTGCATATGTAAACACATTTTTGACATCTAATCTGAATTAGTAACATGTTAGGGTATAATTGGGCATGTAAGACTTGACATAGCTCATATATAACCATCCGAACATAGTTTTGCGCAACCGACGCGTTATAGTAGCTTATGCTACCAAAATGGGTCGAAACGGGTCAAAAGCACTTAGGTAGACTTTCAAATCAGAATGTTAGCTCTATTAAATCATACCATATGAGTTCAATTACTCATTTGATTTATAGAACATCATTCTATCCTATCTCTGGATTTAGGATCTGACTATTAACATAGTTACCTATATTAGGTACCGTTCGATTCCGTACTCCCTCTAGCTTTGCTTGCTTGTTGTTCAAGACTTCTAAGCACCCTCAAGTGAGTACATAGTCCCCTCTTTTACTGTTTTTCAATGTTTTGGGGTGAACCATGTGTACCTATTTGTTATGTTCACGATTTCTAAGTATAATTGATTATACATATTAGCTCTTATCTTTTGACAAACCGAATGATTATTTATGATCAAAACACTGATTTTTCAAAGATTATAAAATAAATTGTTGGATAGTACATATTTTGTTCACCATACCGATTGGTAGTATGATATAGCGCTATAGGATTTGACACCCCATTCCTGTTGTCATGGAATGTCTGAAACCAATTTGTTTCTCCATCCAAATAGGGATTGCCTTTGTGGTATCCCTATAGTCTCAAAGGTGTATTTTGATGCACTAGGTCTGATTGAATTCATAAATCACATTTTTATTGTATATTTTATTATACTCCCAAAGGTATAGTTTGATTTACTCTCATGTGTGATATTGTACAAAACAACATATATTTTATTAAACTACCAAAACATAGTTTAATATGTTATTTATAAATCCAAAGTATACTTTTGATATACTATCAAAAACGACTATTTTGACAACCAAAGTATATTTAATATAATATATGTTTAACGATTTTGGAATCGAAATATATTTTGATATATTACCTAATCGACTTTCTTAAAACCAAAGTATATTTTTAGATATACTACAAACATTTTATTCAAAACATTATTTTATAAACTCATTTTACTTGATTATGTATTATGCATCATTCTTTTATATCATCAAATTTCTCATAAGTTTTCACAAGATTTTTATAAAGAAAACATTTTTAGGTTCATGACTACTTTTTGTTAAAACATTCTTTTAAACTTATAAGTCATGAATCATGTATAAACAAAACCTATGTATCTCACAGGCATTTTTATGCTGACGTACCTATTTTTACACATGTTTCAGGTTCTGCTATGTGATGCTTATTGACGCATGCTATACATAGGATGGACTCGTGCCTTAGCGACTTTAAAATTTGAAAGATAATAATTGTATTATTTGATTTGTTATAAACAATGAGTTCAATAAAACGAAATTATTTAATCCATGGTTGTGAAACAATGATTCTGTTACAACATTCCCCGACGTTTCCGCCACGTTTTGTTGTTTTACGTGGTCGGGGTGTGACAGAAAAGTTGGTATCAGAGCCAATGGTTATAGGGAATTAGGTTATTAGTAATGCTTTGACCTAGACTATAACCTTCCTAGGACCCTAACACAAGTTATCTTGTGTTTAGTTCTAAAACAATACTGTCACTTATCCTTAAGTGACAACCACAACAAGAATTCAAAATTTCGTATCTGCTTTGAAAACCAATCATCTGTTCTAGGATGATTGATTACTAGGTTTTGAACCCTCTGTTATACGGTTTTGAACCCTTTTAATTTTCAAAATCTCATCAAAGTTTGGGTCTAAATAATGTGAACACGTGCAAACTGGAAGAGTGAATGCATGTACCCTGAGTTTTCTGTCTAAGGCTAGAGTGTTCGTACAAATCCGCTGTATCGGACCAGTCACTCTTACCTGGGAACTCTTGGGGTGAGTGTTCACTTATAGGCGAGCATGTCTTCGGTGATACATTATATTGATCCATTTACTTTGATTAGTCACCGTCTCATTTGTTTGCCTTTGGTAACAAACAAATGGTCACAATCTTCATGCGTTGTCATTCTCTTTTGACTTTCTTTCGCTTGTTCCCTCCTATGCCTTCCATTATCTTCAAGATGCCTTTTCATCGCAACAACACTCAAATGTCCGAAACAGGTGCTGCAATTACCCAGCGAATAGGCGTAGTACTCCAGAGGACAGTTGATTTAGCTATCACCATGACTCGCCTCAGGGATGAAGCCGTATAAGGGAACTGCTCCTTGGTGCGATCAATGTAACCGTCACCATCCGAATCAGATATCATGTTTCAAATGTACCCACTGTGAACGATGAGGACATTTGATTAACATGTGCAGCTTTACAATCCAAAGCAAAGCTGTTGCAAATCCTGCTGCTGCTCAACCTTCAAACTCTGCTTCATATGTCGCCTTGGCATATCTAGTACCTCAACCTTATGAACTCTCGACCTTATGTATCGACTTAAGCACGCCTAGTGCAAGGTGTCGAAACGCCTCTCGTTACACAAATTCCAAAATCCATATAGGATCTTTTTATCTTCACAATTAGATCCTTGTGGTTGATGATCGTTCAAATCGGAGCCCTTAATTGAATTATTCATATGCCTTAATACGTACATTACAATTCAATAAGGACAAAGCCGAGTTCCTATTAAGATCTTCCTATCTTCATAGTTAAATTCTAGAAAATATTTAAAGTGCCAAACGGAATTCATGGATTGGATTCATAGTGTGCTTTGAATACTCGTATGCTCAATTAACAAGAAAATTAACAAAATGAAGATCAAGTTAATTAACTATGTGATTATGTGTATGTGTTTTCTTATATGTTCCATGATTTTATGTGATTTATCCAAATCCTCATAGAATCTTCCATATCTCTATATGAGGGATTCAAAGTATGATATCAAAAGGTACTATCTTAAATCCATAATGGACTTCTACGTCGTAGTTAAGTCCCTTGGATTATAAAGTACTATTCTATAATTGGACCCCTTGAGTGGTCTGGTCAAACAGATTGATTCAAAAATCTGGTTAAAAATATCATGTGATGATATAGCTAAAAAAAAAAGATCCCTTAAGTGGTCAATTTAAGGAGATCGTACGACGGTCTAGTTTAAAAGATCATGTGTTGATCTAATTAAAAAGATTGTTCGTTGATCTAATTAAAAAGATCCTTTGGTGGTCTAGTCAAGTCACTTCATGTTTATCCGATTGATTTTTCCCCTACACATTATGAAATGAACTGTGCGGACTGTGCAAGGAATTACGTAATTATGGATGCATACATAATTATGGAATTCAGTGCACAGAAACCACAGCAGATTTTGTCATGTGTTAAGACCTATAGTGATGAGAATAACGAAACGAGAACAATGTAGAAAGGAGCATGGTGGATATGCCGCTGTTACTTCCTATATATAAGTATTCCTTATTACATTGCGAACGTAGCGTTATTTAAGTTACTAGAAGTCCTGGACTTTGACCAATGTCATTTTATCTTACACTCTCCGACACTGATTTCAAGCACACACAAGTTTCCTATGATAGTCTTCATAAGAAACGTTCTTCTGTCCGTAGTTTGAAACTCCATGTTTTGTTACTACAAGGACTCCACTTTGATAGTTGACAATTTCGCTAAGAATCCAAACATGATCTAGAGCTTACTTAGGGTTGGAAGGTTTCATTCGAAAGCGAAACAATCACAGTTGTCTTCACAAGTTTCCTCTAAAATTAAATTTCGGGATGAAATTTCCTAAAGTAGGGGAGACTGTGACACCTATGTCACTTCAACCATCATACAAATACCAAACCAATGAAATATTGTATTTCATACTTGGGATTTGTGTAAATATGTGCATCGTTTGCACATATCAAATCCTGTTCGATTTCGAGCCTTAAATCGCTTTCTGGAAGATTATACGCGATCTGATACGTAAATATAACCAGTTTAATGCAACAAACACTCCGGGATAGTGAAATAGGCTTAACATATCTTAAATAACCTTTACATAACTTAGAAATAAGTTTTAGAAGGTTTGGTATGGCAAAAACAAGTTTATTCGCTCACAGGGACTATTTGCGTCAACTTGCAAAAGTCTGCCATTTCACAAGGCAACGTACAGTCCGGAATTTGATCATAAGCTAAACATACCATAAATAACCTAAACATAGCTTAGAAATAAGCTTTGAGTGGTTCGGTGTGTGAAAATATGCTTATTTGATCTTACAGGGACTAAAAGTGTCAAAAAGGCGTAAGTTGCATTTTCGCGCATATCTTACGTTCTGACCACATCTGGACATCCAAAATTTTTGTACACACTAAAATATTTTTATTTTAGTGATCGGCATGCAAAAATATCATTCGTCGCTCAATTTGGTTCGTTTTCGCGTCCGTTTGAGTTTCGTCGTAATTTAACGAACAACGCGACCGTACGACCAAATGAGCCGACATCCGAGAGTTCTCCGAGCACATTTTGAGTCCTCTAAGCTTTATTGACCTTGTAGAGCCTTGAAAATGGCTTAACGGGGGGTCAAAAGGGGCTAAAATGGGCTCAAAACACATGCAGGGACCTAAACTGTCAAATATGAAACTTTTGCTGATCTGGGGAGCTCAGGCGGGGCGCGTAAGTGTACCCCCATATCTTACGCGGGCTGCCTAAAATGCCCAGCGACCAGAATTCATTTTTCAACAATCTGTTGTTACTTCAGGGGCTGTTATGGTAACTTCTTTGTGTGATGGGCAAGTTTGTGTGATCACCAAGGTTCCCAATCAGTTCCTAACACTTGTAGGGTCAAGATTATTCCTTGTTGGCCACACAAACCACTTGGAATGATCTCATGAACTCACAACAAGTATAAATAGCTTGGCCAACTTCCTCATTCTTTGCTCATTTCCTTCTTTCCTCCTCTACATCTGCTTTGGGAGCTCTCTCATCTGATTTGGGAAGTTTATTCTTTTTAGAAAAATAGCAAGGACCTTTAGTGAGCATTCTTTCATTCTTTTTATTCATGTTAGTGTAGAAAGTCAAACAAGTTTGGCCAACAGTTTGACTTTCGGTTTTGACCATCAATTGGTTAAGTCAAAGTTCAATTGAACTTTGTAACGTGAATGTAATCATGATGGTTATAATCCTTAGTGAATATGCCTACTGATTACCATGTTAACTAGATGTCGTGACGAGTCAAAGTTTCGGTCAAAATGTGTTTTAACACGCATTTTGCAACGGAACTATTTTCGGGTATCAAAACCCATTTTTTTGATACCAAATCAGTTTTCTAAGTAGGTTAAACATGTTTTGACATGTTTAACTCGTCACTATTAGTTTAGTGCTTGTTTAGGGTCGTAAGTTAAGCGGTCTAAATAACCGCTTAGACTTTCAAACCCGACCCGTTGGGTCGATCATTAGGATCCGACCAAGCTTGCTTAGTGATCATAATTGCATTGGGAATAACTCCTGAGGTTATGTCTTATGATCACCTAGGATTGGTTAGCTATTCGTTAATTGGTTTACATGCCCATAGGAAATGACCAAAATGCCCTTTTGAAGCATAAATCCGTAATGTGCATATGTAAACACATTTTTGACATCTAATCTGAATTAGTAACACGTTAGGGTATAATTCGGCATGTAAGACTTGACATAGCTCATAGATAACCATCCAAACATAGTTTTGCGCAACCGACGCGTTATAGTAGCTTATGCTACCAAAATGGGTCGAAACAGGTCAAAAGCACTTAGGTAGACTTTCAAATCAGAATGTTAGCTCTATTAAATCATACCATATGAGTTCAATTACTCATTTGATTTATAGAACATCATTCTATCCTATCTCCCGATTTAGGATCCGACTATTAACATAGTTACCTATATTAGGTACCGTTCGATTCCGTACTCCCTCTAGCTTTGCTTGGTTGTTGTTCAAGACTTCTAAGAACCCTCAAGTGAGTACATAGTCCCCTCTTTTACTGTTTTTCAATGTTTTGGGGTGAACCATGTGTACCTATTTGTTATGTCACGATTTCTAAGTATAATTGATTATACATATTAGCACTTATCTTTTGACAAACCGAATGATTATTTATGATCAAAACACTGATTTTTCAAAGATTATAAAATAAATTGTTGGATAGTACATATTTTGTTCACCAGACCGATTGGTAGTATGATATAGCGCTATAGGATTTGACACCCCATTCCTGTTGTCATGGAATGTCTGAAACCAATTTGTTTCTCCATCCAAATAGGGATTGCCTTTGTGGTATCCCTATAGTCTCAAAGGTGTATTTTGATGCACTAGGTCTAATTGAATTCATAAATCACATTTTTATTGTATATTTTATTATACTCCCAAAGGTATAGTTTGATATACTCTCATGTGTGATATTGTACAAAACAACATATATTTTATTAAACTACCAAAACATATTTTAAATATGTTATTTATTCAACCAAAACATAGTTTAATATGTTATTTATAAATCCAAAGTATACTTTTGATATACTATCAAAAATGACTATTTTGACAACCAAAGTATATTTAATATAATATCTGTTTAACGATTTTGGAACCGAAATATATTTTGATATATTACCTAATCGACTTTCTTAAAACCAAAGTATATTTTTATATATACTACAAACATTTTATTCAAAACGTTATTTTATAAACTCATTTTACTTGATTATGTATTATGCATCATTCTTTTATATCATCAAATTTCTCATAAGTTTTCACATGATTTTTATAAAGAAAACATTTTTAGGTTCATGACTACTTTTTGTTAAAACATTCTTTTAAACTTATAAGTCATGAATCATGTATAAACAAAACCTATGTATCTCACAGGCATTTTTATGCTGACGTACCTATTTTTACACATGTTTCAGGTTCTGCTATGTGATGATTATTGACGCATGCTATACATAGGATGGACTCGTGCCTTAGCGACTTTAAAATTTGAAAGATAATAATTGTATTATTTGATTTGTTATAAACAATGAGTTCAATAAAACGAAATTATTTAATCCATGGTTGTGAAACAATGATTCTGTTACAACACTCCCCGACGTTTCCGCCACGTTTTGTTGTTTTTCGTGGTCGGGGTGTGACAACTTGGTGATTGTTATTTCTTGAGAATTTTATTGAATCACGTTATAGGACCAATGAGTTTTGATGATATAAAAACAGTTGATGGAAAAATTTACGATACCTTTAAAGATGCATGCTTCGCTCGCGGTCTGTTGGACGATGATAATGAGTATATAATTGCCAGGACGGAAGCAAGCACTTGGTCCACTTCTGATTTCTTGCGTACATTTTTTGTAATGTTGTTGATGTCAAACACCATTTCTAGGCCCGGTCATTTCTGGGCACAAACAAAATCTCTCTTGTGTGAAGACATATTATATCAGCAACGGAGGATTACTGGTATTCCTGGTAATTTTAAAACTTTAAATAAATTCTCAGATTCAATCTTACTCTAATGAAATATTTATAAAATCTAATTACCAAACATCTGTTTTATTTTTTTGATTTGGTTCTTCCAGAGGAAGAGATTGAAAACATTTGCTTATCACATATCGAAAAATTGTTACTTGCTTATGGAAGTACGTTAAGCAGCTTTTCTGACATGCCAAATGTTCTTGACAACTACATTTCAGCATTGAACAATCAAATGATAATGAAAGAACTTTCGTATGATCGGGCTAGCTTAAAAAAGGAACTTGCATCTTCCTTAAAATGTTTAACTGATGAACAATGAAAAATGTATCAAACCGTCATGAATGCAGTTGCTAAAGGAAGTGGAGGTGTTTTCTTTCTGTATGGTTACGGTGGAACTGGTAAAACATTTCTCTGGAAAACATTTGCAGTTGCATTACGTTCCAAAGGTGAAGTTGTCTTGAATGTTGCATCCAGTGGTATTGCATCACTTCTATTAGATGGCGGTAGAACGGCTCATTCCAGGTTTGTAATTCCGATAAACGTTAATGAGGATTCCATATGCTCTATAGAACCGAACAGTGAGCTAGGAGGCTTAATAAAAGAAACTAAGATGATAATCTGGGATGAAGCGCTAATGATACATAAGCATTGTTTTGAAGCTCTGGATAGAACAATGAGAGATATAGCCCATTCCAGTAATCCGTCCTTGCAGAGCAAGCCTTTTGGTGGAAAGATAGTTCTTTTTGGCGGTGATTTTAGACAAATCCTTCCAGTAATTCCAAAAGGTACTAGAAGCATGATTGTAAATTCTTCATTGAATTCTTCTTATATATGGCAGGATTGTCAGTTACTCAAACTAACTGAAAACATGAGGTTAAAAGTCGGTAAAAAACCAAGTAATCTTCACGAGACCAAGGAATTTGCTGAATGGAATTTACGGTTTGGTGATGGTCTACTTGGTGATCCAAATGATGGAGAGGTGGAAATTGAAATTCTAGATGATCTACTTATACTCGATCAATTCAATCCTATATCTTCATTGACCTCTTTCACATATCCGGATATGCAAAACTTTTTGTGGGATTCAAATTACTTCCAACAAAGAGTCATTCTTGCCCCCACAAATGAAGTTGTTGATTCAATAAATAGAGAACTGTTAAATAGTATGGCTGGTGAAGAGAAGATATATCTCAGTTCGGATACTTTATGTGAGTCTGAGCAACAAACCGACCTTAACATGGCATTGTTTCCTTCGGATGTGTAAAACAAATTGCATCTGTCAGGATTACCTAACCATAAATTGGTTCTCAAAGTTGGAGCTCCGGTAATGTTACTTAGAAACATTGATCAAACAAATGGTCTGTGTATAACGCCCTATATTTTCACCCTTTTTAAACATTATAAAAAGATATAAATTTTACAAAAAAATTGGGCATGACCCATTCGTAACATAGACAATTTCCTGCTTGACAATTAAATGCCTTAACTTAAAAGACCCATTTTCATAAACTAAAGAAAAACAAACATGTTAAGTTGTCTTAATACAAAAGCTTCTTACTAACCAAGTTTTACCCAAATCATAAGGACACCAAAAAGATTACATATGTTAAAAGTACATATGACCAAAACTAAGACCATACTAATTTGACATCTTCGGAAGTGCTAGATGGGTGTGATATCGAATGTGTTCATTCCGAGTCGCCAAGCTATGAAGTCAAGGATTTACCTACATCAAACATTAAGTTTAAAACTCGTTAGTTACATCATTTCTAGACTAGTAATACAACTTTAATCCCATTCATGCATTCATCTTATACAATCATTATCTAACCCCATGAAACGGGTTAAAGCATACAACTTCAAAACTTGAGATATATCATGCCATACTTGTCCCGTTGGGACAGACACTTTCATTCGTACATAACATTTACATACACTCAAACCCGTGAATGACGGATCGAGTTAAATTCCATTCTTTCATAAATTATCCGTTACGACGGATAATATCATTCATGATCAAACTTTCCTTCGGTTCATTTACAACGAACGAATTCTTTTCCTTTTATGCTTACTTTCTCCTTACCCGGTTATCCCATAAGGGACCGGTCATAACATATTTTCATTTACAAATCTACGGTTCATGTAAATCATTCAAAATAGATTTAACCGTTTACTATTGAACTAACACAAATAACAAACGTAAGTTTGGCATAAATAATAATTTACTAATAGGAGTTAGTATGCATAGTAACATACCTCGGTCTTGTGCGTTTTCCGTCTTCGTAGCACATGAACTTCCTTCTTTCACGCCTACATTAACATATTCATTCTATCATTTAGTCCCTCCGAACATCATTTCATTATTCACATAGTTTATTATATGACAATATTTTCACAATCTTTACAATTTCACATGTATATTCACTTAAGCATTTCATCGAACACTTGGCGGGTTTCGCATTAGTAGGACACTAAACATCATTATCCCAGGACATAATTTTAACTAGTTCTTTTAGAAATTCATCAACAGTCAAGCGAGTTCATATGATCCCTTCATTCTACATAAATTCATTTAGTGCCCATGTATCACAAACAAGATCAATCATCAAGAACTCAAGGCTATACATGATTACTTCAAATTTTGATCATCCTACTTTCATATAATTTCAAGTCAAATGGGTTTATACTAAGATCTTTCGATTGACTTAAAATCAAACATGATTCATGTCCTAGAGGGTAATCCTAACTCCATTTTACACAATTACTTGCATAAACTCAAGATTAGGTTATGACCCACTTCCTACAAATCATGATTTCAAGAAATTGGACTTACCTCTTTAAAAATCGAGTTTAGATGAGTGTAGATTTGAGTTCATGCAGTTGATTTTCTTCTAATCTCCTACCCAATTGATTGAATTTGATAAACAAGGGTTTCACCCTTGTTTCCCCTGCCTTGTTCGATCCCAGACACACGCAATGTGTGTGTTTTTGGGTTTTCACCTTCTAATACTTTTATTTTATCATTGCCCATGTTTAACCCCCATAGATTTTACATATTTTTAACTAAGCACTTTCCATCCTTTAACTAGCTTTTGTAATATTTTTACTAACTAAGTTAATTCTTTTAATTATTTAGCCTATTTTCATGTTAACCCTTTTTGGGGTGTTACACTGTGTAACGGTACACGGCTTCAAGTAACAAAACTTGGAAAACTTGTAATCGAAGCAAAGATTATTACCGAAAATAATATAGGTCATCATACTTTGATTTCAAGATTGAAAATGACACCGTCTGATAAAAGATTACCGGTGAAAATTGCACGAAGACAGTTCCCACTATCTCTATGCTTTGCAATGACCATCAACAAAAGCCAGGGAGAATCACTTGAACGTGTAGGCCTATATCTTCCACGTCCGGTTTTTAGTCACGGACAACTATACGTTGCTGTATCTCGAGTAAAGAGTAGGAGTGGTTTGAAGATCTTGATATGTGATAGGGGAAAACAAGTGTGTAAAACCACAACTAACGTGGTCTACAAAGAAGTTCTACAAAATCTATAGTCGTTGTAGAAATAGCATTTTGGACAAAACTCTTTTTCATGTATGAAGTAATGTGTTATGATCTTTTGAACATCCTATGAACATGTTTCTTTTATCTAATAATAATGGATGTTATTTTAGTGTATTGTTTTAAAATATAGTATACATGTTTAAAAATTGATAGCTTTAACAATTATAAAACAATGAAAGGCAAATAAGAATAACATATATATATAAGACAAGGAATAACTAATGCAAGTAATACTTCCAGCCGTTAGTCATTAGGAACAACTACATGTTTTTAATACGTAGTCTGCAATGTTTCAGTAACATATGCAACCAAAAACTTATCTGTACATACACCCTTCGTACCACAGGGTCAAAACTACACTATCAACTATTACAACAGACTTTTAAGCAAACCAACAATCACAAACAAAAAACATTGTTTCCATATATCATAACATTATCCGCAGAAGACGTACAACCATTCAGTCAAACAAGAAAATACCTTTACCCATGACGAACTAAGGGTAAACTCTTCACGAGGAACCATCTTTTTATCCTTCACAAACTGTTTCATGTCTTTTATGTAAAACCGACCATCAGGAGACTCGATACCAACTCGAACATCCCAAACATTACCAGCAGCATCTACAATCTTTAAACTCCTCTTCCTATCCAAGCCAGGTTTTTTAGCGAGAGCTTTTTTAATGCGCTGTAACAAACAACAAATTATGTTAAGAAAGATAGTATTATAATATGGTTAATACATCCTAAGGTCCTGTTAGTACTTTTTTGTTACAGAAACTTACAAAATGATTGTCCACACGGAAAACTACTGGAATAGTTTCGTCATTCGTGGTTACAGGGAGCATATCAGCTTCATTGCCCTTAGCTACGTCATCCACATCTTCACCATCAGAAATACTGATAACCTCTTCTACAACTTCTTCCTTAATAGCAGCATATAATTTCGGCGGCAACACTAAATCAGCATTCTTGGAGCAATTGAAAACGGACATATCAAAAGTATGAAGATCAATCATTTCAAACACAAGCATATTCTCATCAGTTATTGACAATTTCTTCTTAATCCGATCCCATCCAATTGTTATGTAAAGCTGTTTGTCAATCACATCCATTCGAACAAACAATTTATGCTTCCCAGGACCTCTAATAACAACCAGATGGTTTGGAATGGTATTGTCCATATTGTGATGTACAAATAAACGATTGATATGCTACAACGAGAAAAAAATAAATATTAGTAATTTCATATACTAACAACCAATAAATAACAAACCATAATAAATATAATAAATCCAGATTGTGAACTACATACCATAGCATCAGGTTTATCAAAATCGCCATTGGGTCTGTAGCAAAAATAATCAAATGGAGCAAATGCAATTTTGTCATAGAAATAAAATATCCGGAAACTTTCTAATGCTTCTTCATACTGAAATACGAGCCACGATCCAGATTGTAGTTTCAAAGTTTCAACTACGGAATACCACCCATTGTAGAAATAACAGAAGTTTCCTAAATCATATACCTTGACTTCAAACACCTGGCCATTAGTTATCCGCACTTTGACAAAGCCCACTGGATAGTTAAACTCTTTAATCCATTGTTTATATTTTTTTGGCAGAACCTATGTATAAATTAAAATCAGAAATTGTCTGATATGATATTATAAAGAAAACTAATTCGCCATAACCGAGATTAAAATACTAACCAAACATTTCCTTCGGTTGTCGTCCATGTAACAAGCAAACCCATACATCCTTCTAACTTTGAACTATCAGAGAAAATACTATGAATATCATTAACAAATAAAAGAATAAAATGTAAAAAGGTTATTCTATATATTGCAATTAAAAAGAGTGTAACTAATTGACTAAAACATTAGATAGTGTACAAAAGTTTTCTACAAAATGATAAGAATACAAACAAAGACTTGAAAACACAAATGTATCATCTAAACTACGATAGTGCTGATAAGGGTTGAATTTGAATGAACTCGAGATTGATTAACAATGGTCAAGTTGTATTAATGCTCAGGGAGCTCATTGATTGAATAAGCTCCGAAAGTTCGTTAATGGTGGTTGATATAGAAGTTAGGAGGGAATTTGATTATTATTTCACTAGATACCCTATACTATTACAATCTTTCCCTTTTATATCCGCAGATTACAACAACCCTTACAACTACTAACCAACTACCCTTCTAACTGCCTAACTAACTAACAACCCCAAACTCCTGTTGCTAATCAACCCAATCTACTGTTGCTAACCCACACTCAATCTACTGTTGACTCCAATCTACTTTTGACTAATCCCCTGTTGCTAACCAATAATCCAATCTACTGTTGAAACCTACAACTCAATCCACTGCTGACTGACCACTGACTATTGATCCGTATCAAGCGCAAACCACAACGAATAATTTCACACCAAAATTTATAATAATTCGTTAAGCCAATTGGAGTAACATTTAATATGATCAACAAGAATGTGAAGGACCAAAATTGATCAATAATTCTTATAACATAAGTAATCAAGATATGAACATATATAACTAACCAAACACCGAAAATATTATAACTCAATCTATCGAAGACTAAAATTATATATCTAATCTTTTTCAATGTCAAGAACACCAACTGAAACTATACTAAACATCATAATCTTACAAAATCTTTATACAAAATCTGATAAACAGTCATTTTTAACATAGTCCTAAATGAGGTGAAATAAAATAATTTGTCAAATACTAAAAGTATAAACCTCAATCGATCATCAATACAAAAATATATATGAAAAACAGAAGTATAACACATAGAACAAACACCCAAGAACGGAACATAGAGGAATGATTGATCAAACATCAAACATACAATCGTGGTATAATTAATTACCAGAAGAAAAGATTTTAGAAGAAGAAACTATAATCAAAACTTGTAAGATTACCTGTGGGTGTTGTCGCAAAGATCTTGAAGAATTCCTGTCTTTTCGTTCTCGCAATTTCAATTAGGAAGATGTAAATGAACGATTAGGATTTAGGGCTATGTTCTGTATTTCAGAGAAGGGTTCTAATGGGCTTAAACCCACGCGGCCCATTCTGAAAGTTAATTGGATCAACTATATGGGCTTTTATTGAATTGTTCAATAACATTTGGTTATTTAAATCCCAAATTGAATAGTCCATTTAACTAGGTCATGCTGAATTGTACAATAACAATGGGCCTTTACTGAATTGTACACTAACAATGTGTCAAAAAAATTTAAGGTCATATATAACAAGTTATTAGACAACATAAAATTAGGTTATGCTTTCATTTTAGACAACATATTATCAACTACTTAGCTTATTTCTATATCAAACATGTACACTAACACATACTGTCTTTAACATTGTTTTATAAAGATATGTAACTAAACACAAACAATTTAAATGATATATTATAATCTGTTTTTTAGTATTTGATTTCGATCGTTATTAAACATACCCGTGTGTTCACACGGGTCTTACAACTAGTTAACTTTATAAGAGAAACACACTAACGAAGTTAGTGTTATAAAGGAACTCAGTTAGCAAGGTGGTGAAACGTGAGGGATCAGAAGGTAAAAAAGTTGAAATTTGTTATTGAAATAAAAGAAGAAAACCGTGCATAGTGAGACTCGAACCTGAGTCTCCTCGTTAGTCAAATAGTGCATGCACCAGCCGGTATGGATGAGCAAAATACTCGAGCCCGACAGATATACCCGAAACCTGAAGCATTGGGACGAGTATACCTGATACCCGATGGGTATTGAGCCGGGTATGGGTATGTGAAAAGAATATTTCGTGGGTATGGGAGGGGAATGTGTCACACCCTGACTTTTGCGGAAGCGTGATTATGGTGTGACTTACTTGTTATCATTGCATTCAACCATATCAAACAATCTATATGATAATACCAAAGATTTGTCATCCATAAGATGAGTTTAAAACATAACAATATTGTCTAAAACGTAGACTTCAAATTTAAGTTTTACAAACCAGATGAATTGTGTAAAAGTTTGCTAAGGACTCGTCAAAGATAATAGTTGTAATCAAAGTTTGGAAGACGTGTCTCGTCCAGGATTAAGACACACTGGCCAAACCCAAAAACCATGGATGGCATCTTTATACTTAACATGACTTGAAACTCCAACGCCCGCCAGATCCATACTTAATTTCCTGAAATACATGTAGTTTGAAAAAATAAACAAAAGTTGAGCGAGTTCATGTGTATGTGAGTTTTTATAAATCGTTAATGTGTGTCTGCATGAATTGTTAAAATGTGTCTGTATAAATGTATGTCCTTGGTATGTAGCAATAAGGAAAAACAGATAAATTAATGTGTAGCTAATACATTAATAAGTGACAAGGCCTAGGAAGCACTCAAACCTGTATGCGTATTTCGTACCGGCCCCTCCGGCGGAACGACATAGTCACCACATGCAGCCACACGCAGGCCCATGGGTGGGGCTCGCAACACCTAATAGATGTATCACTCATGCCCCTCGGTCCTTATACAATGATTAATGGTCTTACGATAATAGCCTATCCATTCACGTGATCTAGCAGTAAATTCCTTAGCTAATCATACCATGTATAAAAGTGTCTGTAATAATTGTAACATGTATTTCACCCCCGAAGTTGTAAAACTGAAAACAGTTAAGAGAAAAGGGGGACATGAACTCACTGTTTTGCGTCTTCGTATCCAATGTAACTCGAAGCTTCCACTAGAACGCACGACTACCTACATGTGTACTAACGTCTATTAGACGAACGGGTCGTGCCTTGTCTTAATATTGATCGGTGCCTTTAAGTTACGTTTAAAAGTGTCTTTGGTAGTATTCCAAGTTATATAATTGGTTGTTAAAATAATAAATATTTTAACTTGCATTTTCTTTTGGAATAATTTGTTAAACAATATTTTTGCAGTAATACTTCTCATGTATTTGTATTCGCATTCCCTTCCCAAGGATGGGGGGTATCTCATACTTTGTGTATTTTCATATTCGTATTTGTATATCTTGCCAAGTAATGGCGTCGTATTTCGGTGCATTATTCCCATTAAAATATACCAATATATTCCCAATATATATTTTCAAAAACAATATATTTTCAAGTCTTACTTAGAAAATATATAACTTATTTGTCAAAAATAACGTATTGCCAAAATATATATATTTTTCCCAAAAATAATATATTTTTACTTCCTTTGTTTCCAAAATAATATTTTACCCAAAAATATAGTGTAATGGTATATCTCGGAATATTTCATAAGTTATGTTTTCTTGTTCGGTTTCATAATATTACGTGTGTAACTTCAGTATTTTATTCCTTGCAATTTGGTATTATTTTGGAGTTGTAATTTCCATGGTATTTTGTAAGTTATATTATTTTACCCTAAAATAATATAACTAGTTCACAAAATATACAAATGATCACACAAGTGTCTTAGTATGAAATACATATTCTAAATACATATTTACCCATTTTTATTCGCGAAAAACCAACCTCCGATACTTTGTATTTAGTAATAAAATTTATGGCGAAGTTTTATTTTGAAAATAAAGTTAGAAATACATTTGTAAACACTTACTAGAAAAATATTTTCTAAGTGTTGAGTTTTTAGAAAAATTTCGCCATAGTCTCCTTTGTAAATGGAGGTGTCCATGGTAAATAGCATATCATTTTATTTAACATATAACGCGTTAGATCGATTTCAAATAACCAACCCGACATTTAGGCATGCAAAATACTACTTATATCGTTTCAGTTTTAATATACAAAACTGGGCTGTTTTTGGGTATTTTAATAAAATAGTTATCTTATTCCAAAAATTCCCAAATTTTATTTACAAAATGTCTTATACGATCCAAATATTATTGTGTAAAAATATCGGGGTCCAAATCATCACCAATATTTTATAGAAAATCATTTTCCGGACTGAACTCAGATTTTCTTTTTCTGACTGCAGTCCGTGGAATAATTTATTTAAAATTCATCGTACGTCCGATTTACGAAATTCCAGTGGGAGAATTACAAATATATCAGTGGTCATCTACAGTACAAATTTCATGACCTAATCCTACACAGATTTCAAGTTATGACGAAAAACATAACACCTATTTTCAGCAGTAAAAATGCAGCTTTAGTTGCTGTTAGAAAACGACCCTTTAAAAATAGCAAACGAAGTCCAAAAATTATGATTCCAGTGCTATTAGAACCGTATTTCATAATAACACGTTATCAACTCAAGAAAACCAGTTTTTCGTTAAACATTGACCTGTTTACAGCCAGTTGAAGGTGGCTGAAAATGCTAATCAGCATGCTTTTTATAGGTTAAATGTTACTAAATCGCACACATACGATCGCCATACTTTCTAATACGATTAACATCAGACCATAAGTCATTTACAGCAGGTCATGGTTTGTTTAATTCAGATTTATCATGATTTCATCATCATTTTAACACTACTTCATCATATGTTAGTTGATGTTCAAGACTTTGTTTAAGGTTCTTTAGAGTTCTTATGTTTTTTTATCTTTAAACATCATTAACCACTTAAATAACAAGTAAAATACAAGGATCTAAGTGCTTACCACTAGCACAAAGCTAGGGATGATCAAGAAGAGAAAACAAGTGGATAAAAGCAAACGGTGAAGGTCCTTCAACTCCCGAAAGCTCCAAGCTCCCTTATACACCTTCTAACACCTTAGAATCACCTTGGAATGCTTGAATGTTGAACGAAAATGAAGGTAGTGTGGTGGGGTGTATGAGCCGTAGCTATGGGGAAGAAGAAAGGAAATTTTTGGTGTTGAAGGTGGTGAAATGAACTTGAGTTTAGTCTTGTGGTTTATAAGAATTTTTCTCCAATATGTAATGGAATATGCTATGTTATGCGTGGAATATACCCAACAAGATCAAATAAATAATTAAAAGAAGATCTTCTAGGTGGGTCCCTTGTTGGGGGCAGATTTGGTGAGGGGGGTAAAATGTAAATTTTTTTGGAAGTTTGGGGTCTAAAGTGCAAACTAGAAGGTTTAAGTATGTTTAAGTGTGTTTAGGTGTTTTTATGATTTTCAAGGTGTTCTACCACCAATACTAGCTTAATATCATAAAAACATTACTTCTAGTAAAATTTTGATGTCCCGGTTATTGTCCGGTTGTTCGGTTCGTTACGGTTCGTTAAAGTGCTGAATTGCGCAGTTTCACTAAATATGAAGCCCCTTTTTTGGCAGTTTTAATTCCCGACACTTTGTAAGTTGTTTTGGACATCAAAACATAAATTTTGCATGATATTATTGTGTTAAATAGCTGGTTATAGCTGAATCGTGCTGATTTTCCACAGAATTTTGTAGTTTATGTAAGTTTTAGGCACTTTCCGGCACTATAACTATCACCTAGTGACGCAGCTTTATGGTCTTCACTTCCGTACACACTACCCTAGTGTGATACTTTATTTCTGACTCATACTGGGCCTCAAAATACTGTATGTCTTTGTGCTGGCATTGTCAGCATGTTTTCTGGGTTATCCGCTCACTGTGCTAACTGTGCTCTTGTGCATCAAGTTTGTCACTAAAGTTTGTGTGAAATAAATGGAGTGACAGTATGAATGTGATGCATATGTATGTATATAACAGAAATCAGAAAGCAGTTAACTCAGCAGTTGTAATCAAGCACAGTCATTAAGCACGAATTAAATATTAATTAATTGTACGGATACCCGCAAATTTGACAGTTGTCACAGTATGAGATTAGATGATACCCGACCCGATTACCCAAAACTATATACCCGTTTACTTGACATATATACCCGAAAGCTTTTAAGTTTTATATTTATTTTCCTCTAACTATAGTTTAGTAATGTTTCATATTCTTATAGCTTTATTATTTGAAAAAATTAACTTTTTATTTTAAATATATATTTTGATGGCATTATTCATATTTATATGCTATGAAATACAAAATTATTTTTTGAGATTAATATTATAATATATTAATATTTTTAAATATATCAAATATTATTATTGTGATGATGACATGTATGTTTTTTAAAACATAAAATTATAAGAAAAAGTAAAAAATATATATACATGAAAATCGCAACGGGTATACCCGTTACCCGTGGGGTAATGAGCCAGGTATGAGACAAGATTTTACAACTAGGTATGGGATTAGCCATACCCGGCCCATTGTCATCCCTACCAACTGGTTTACACCAGTTTGCTATTAGAACTCCACCTGTTAACCTTATAAAAACCACAAGAATGCGACCTGGATCATCCCTTCACCTCCCATTCACGACCACATCAACAAACCCAAACAGACCCAGTGTTTTAAAACGTTACACTTAATCAATTCGTCTCATTTTGATCCCAAACGAAAACGGTTACACTTAATCCATTCGCCTCATTTTGATCCCCAAACCACTAGTTATGATGGTGGATAAAGGTTAATATCATCTAATCATTTCATCAACCATTGTAACTGTAAAACTCCTCTTATTTATTTATTTATTATTTTATTATAAAATATGCACCTTTCAAAAAAAATGTATTTCTACTAAAACCTTAGTTAATAGTTGAGTTATACATCGACATAGAGTGTTAACATGACCAGCTATCTTGTTTAAAACATTCAACATCTAGTAACGTTTTCAAAACATCATTGTCTAAACATGTCTAGTTTAACGTGGAAGCTACAAAATTTGGTGTTCGGTTCTTTCGTCCTTGCTTGATCGGCATCCGGAATGAAATGAGCATCACCTAAGGTCAAGACCACATCAATGATTAGTTTTGACAATGTTAAAGTAATCCTAGACAAGCCCTAATAACATATACATAACAAAAAAAAAAATCTTGATTATAGGTTTGTCGCGCCGCGCGCCAGACTCAAACAAGACCCTCGCGTGCCGCGGGCGGCCCCGCGTGTCATGCTAGAACCATGTGCCCCCATCGCGTGGCGCTGGGGAATACGTTTTCCAGCAGGTCCAGTTTCTGGACCTGCATATTTTCCCAGCTCCTGATTTTGTCAAAATTCAAACTTTAAACTAGCATAACTTTTTATTTACATATCCATTTTAGCCGATTCTTTTTCCTATATGTCCGTATTAAAATTACGGATCTAACCATGTGAACTTCACCTTACGAAACCCAGATTATGTACGTATGGTCCACCAAATCCTTGTTTCAATTATTCGACCCATTAGCTATATGTGCAAATTGTTTGCCAATCCATTCTTGGGCATTCTAATCTTATTTACCCATTTCTCCGGGCTCGGAATTTCAGGCGTATCCATACCATTACATGGCTTTACGCTCGTATTCGAATTTCATACTTAATTTCTATGAATTCAAGCATTGCCACTTTATGCAATTTATGCAACTAGTTTCTACCATTCGACCCGATAACACGGATTCATAGACCTAACTTAGCATAACCATTCTTTGCAAAATTGCTATCTAACACTAGCGCAATATAAGGCTTTCGAGTTTTACACACAAGATCGGTATAAAGACATAGTTTTGACCCTTTGGTTGACAAGTGAAAATCCTCACTTTTATGTCAAGCCAAACTATTTCTAACCAATATTTTGACCCGTTTGAGTGTCGAATGGACTTCGCCACTTCAATGACACTTCAAACGCTTATACTACGATATGACACCATTAACAAGCTAAAACCAAATGTTTATACGTAATGCAACGGGACCAAAGTCATGTACCTTCAAAGCATACCCTTTAATCGCGCGTCACCACCGGCTTGCCCACTTGACGCTCTGGTTTCCTTTCCTATAGAGTTCAACCGTAAACTTTTTAAAACTCTTTTTCTTACATATAACGCATAGTTCACAACAATTTTACAAATAGGCGTTTTAACTCATGTTTCCAGTTTTAAGCCTTCTTTTAGGCATTTTCACAAACACCTTAAAGGCATATTTTCTCACAATTTATAATTAAGTTCAATATTTTTCATTTAGCCAAGATTAACATCAATTTCGCATTCACATCAATTTACACATTAACCAAATCTGAACTTATTTCATAGAACTTGAATTACACTAAGATAACATTATAATCCTAGTGTTCAACATGTTTCTTTAAAACCCACTTATCACCTTCAATAGTGATTATGAATCTCACAAGAAATTGGCAAAATTTCAACAAGTAATTGACTAGGGTTTATCCCTAGACACTATTTCATTCCAAGCAACTATCATGAAACATGTCACAACCCCCGTCCCCTAATAACCTAGGAACGGGCGGTCGTGAGCCAGTTTTAGTGGTATCGGTGTTTATCAATTTGGCAGCGGAAAGTTTCATCAGGACCGTGGTTAGGAAATATTTTATCAGAGTTAAACACCAAAAATATTTAAATTAAAGAAATGGGATAAACCCAAGTTTCTCTGATAATACATTTATTAATGGGACAAAACCCGATTTCATATTTTGATATATTTATAGGGAATAACCCCAATTATTGAAACAATTCTCCTTTTTTAATTAGGTAACTTTAATTGCCACTTTTCTAAGCCTTCAGTGCTCTCCAGCTGGCTTTTATTGGCTTCACACTAAGTTACCTGAAACACGTGTTTAAAACATTTTATCAGCGGGAAATACTGGTAAGTGAATCCCAGTTTAATCAAGTTTAAATAAAAACCATTGTACAATATTGAGGGCGGTCTCGCAATTATATTTGTTTCCAAGTCATACCAATTACCACCCACGGTATTGTCAGACCTGACTTGTGGAATGTTACCCCTCCAGTAACAAATTTTGTATACAAAACCCCAACATACCGACGATAATTGTATCCTTACAAATACTCAATAACTATTTAATATATATTTAATTAAGTGAGGTTTTGTAAAAACAATTTGCAAAAAGGAGATTACTCACAAAAAGGTTTACACAAAAAGAGGATTACTCACATTGCTATTATAGGTTTTTCCTTTGTGACTTCCTGGTTATAATCTAGTAATTAAACAATACACACGTGTTAGTATAATAACCCATTTTAACATTAGTAATACCCTCCCCGAGACGGCATTCCAACAACTACGTCGGGCAGAACCACGACAGCCGTTACGGAATCCTAGATCAATCGGGCAGCGTATCTAATATGTATCCAGGGGTTATAATACTTACAACGAGGCAGAGCTTCGCTAATTAGGGGGTATAATGCCCGGGTATTACTTGGACTATAGAGAATTGAGAGAGGATTGAAAGAAAATGAACGAATTGGGCTGAAGGCTCGACTGCTCAATTTATAGGGCTGTTCGTCGACCTTGTCGCGCCCCGCGAAGACCACACCAAGGTCTTACGCGGCCCACGAGAGGTGGTAGGGCGGCGGCTGGTGAGCTGAGTCATCGGGTGTGGCGACGCGTGTAGGGACATGTGGCGGCTCAAGGGCTCGCCCTGACTCCAGGCTGTCGGGGCCCGCGTAGGCTACTGCCTACATGTTCGTGGCCCACGAGCGAGGGTTAAATCTTGTTTTTATTTAATTTTATTAATTTAAATATATTCCGGGCCCATTTCTCGCATACGGGGTGTATTTAGGAGCATTTAGGGTTATCTAAAATATATTAAGGAGGGTTGATATATCTTGGTATTATTCCTGGATTATATATAATGTACTCATATTAAGTATAGTAACTCAATTTAACTTTATCCCTACGTCACGAGACAGAACCCCAACGAACATAGTCAGGCAGAGTCTGGGCATGCGTTACGGGGCTCTAGATCAATCGGACAGGGTATCAGTTAAAAGGGGTTAAAACACTTAAAACGGGGCAGGGTTTTATTATTATTAAATAAATAATAAACAATATTTTTAGAGAGAAGGGGGAAATTGGCGACAGGTATGAGAGCCATGAGCAAAATTTTGGTTTCACCTTATGCATGTATTTATAGGTATTTTTTTCTCCAAGTACCTTTGAGTGCACACAACAACTTTCTATCTCCTGATGACACGTACATGCATACATGTAACTCACATTTAAGGTTAGTAATGATTATTATTATTATTTTATTATATACTAGGTTAATGCCCACTTAATACACGGGCTTCAACCAAAACCATATTATTTACTTTGAAATGAAATGTTGTGTACAAATACATACATTGGAAGAAAAAAACAGAAAACTATTCAAATCCTGGAAAATTTTTACATGCCGCTAAAGCCATGAAAACAATAAAAAATGATAAAAAAGAAAAAAATAATCTTCACACAAGTACAAGAACATATGTTTGATGGTTGTAGGAATTAATACGGCTTTTAGCACAAGCACCTTAGGCGCCTCATTGATGAACCTCTCTCCATTGATGATCTTAAGAAATACTTCCACTTTATCAACGATTTGGCTTTGCAGATGTTTGATGAGTGGCCTACACAAAAAGTACTGGTTCTTAGAAAGGCATCGACAGTAAGTCGCCAACAACCATATACACAGCTATTGCATGACTGATACTTGAATACACCATATATTAAAAACAACATGTATTATTTCTATAGCATTTAATATAAATAATCTACGCTAGAAAAAAAAACAGAAAAAAGATTCAATTGGTAAAAAAAAACTAATAAGGAAATTACCGAATAATAAAAATTATGAAAACCTATAAGGGAACAAACAACCTAAGTCGTCAAATTATTCTCCAGCTCCTGTTTTGAACTCCCATTATTATCTTTCAAAATGCCTTGACGATCACAGTTCCAGCCAACAACCTAAGATTACATGGCTACAACAAAAATCACAATTAAAAGTTAAAATTATGGAAGGCTAATAGAACGTATGACGACGATATTATTCATTGCAATTTGAATATGAAATTGATCAAACACATTCTTGCAACTTGTCTTCATTTAAAAGTAACACATTTTCACCAAATACATAACGCTAAAGGGTGTGGTCATGACCCTCATGACCACCATGATCCTCCACATAGGCGTCATGTCACTCACCTCTAATCCACCATCTAAAACCACTACCCTAAGGGTGTGGTCATGACCCAAACCACAATGCTCTTTATTTTTTAAGTATATTAAAGAAATTTTATAAATATGATTAAAGGTGTTCTTTTTTCTTGAAATTTTGTCAAATTTTATAAAATTTTACAATTTTTATAAATATGATCAAATTTCTAATTGATTTTTTTTTGTTTGCTTTAACGATACAGGGTACCTCATTTTCTAAGTTTCTTCTATTCAGGCAGTCCTGGCATTAAACTCAGACAAATTTGCATTTAGTGTGCTCCATAATCGCTCTTCTTTAAGAGATCATGTAGCTATGACTGCCATGAAAATTAAAGGAATTAAAAAAGCACACACTTTACTCACAAACGGTATAAAGTTAAATACAACCTGTTTTGACCCATTACTAAACCAACTGTTTTGCCCAAAACAAACTCGACCCATTACTAAAAATCTTTTTTTTGCCAGAACTTGATTCGACCCGTTACTTAAAACAAACTTTCTAGCCCGAACCTGATTCTATGCATTACTAAAGACCACCTTTTTGGCCTGAATCTGATTCGCACATTACTAAAAGCAACCGGTTTTGCCCGAACTTGATTCAACCCAATATTAAAAACAACTTTTTTAGCCGAAGCTCATTTGAACGTTACTAAAAGCAACCCTTTTGCCTGAACTTGACTCGACCCAATAATAAAAACAACTATGTTGGCCAAAGCTGATTCGAACATTACTAAAAAAACCATGTGTCGCAACCCCCGATCCCTTATCTGTCCCGGGAAAGGGCGGACGCGAACTCAGAATTCTTGGTGGTATCAGTTGGTTAATTTAGCAGCGGAAATTACATCAGGACCGTAGTTAGGAAATGTTTATCAGAGTAAAACCACCACATTTAATATTAATAATCACATGGGTAAAACCCAAGTTTCTTATTACAATACGTTTACAGGGATAAACCCTATTTTATTGAATTTAAAACATCGTCTTTTAGGTAACTTTTATAGCCACATTTTTCCCAAGCCTTCAGTGCTCTCCAGTTGGCTTTTTACTAATTGGCTGTCACATTGTGTTACCTGAAACGCGTTTTAAAAACATTTGTCAGTGGGAAATACTGGTGAGTGAATCCCAGTTTAATCAAGAAACATTTTATCAATTAAAACAGTATTGAGAGCAATCACATTGTTTATTTCTACACAATTACTCATTCAGTACTGTCAATCCTGACTGGTGGATCATATTACACATTGGCTTACTCGTTGTCCAATGGTAACGTAATGTCGTCCTGATTTACTACTCACAGTGTAGTAAATTTTGTATACAAAACCCCAACATACCGGCAGTAATTGAAGAACTACAAAGACTCAATCACTGCTTAATCACATTGTAAAGCATTTAAGGTTTTGTAAAACAGTTCATAAAAAGGTTTACAAAAAGAGGATAAATTCACATTGCTATCTTAGACATCGCGTAAGGGTTTTCCAGAGATTAATCTATAATTTATACAAATGTACATAGATTAGTATAATAACCCTTTGAAAATATTAATGATACCCTCCCCAAGATGGTATTCCAACAACTACGTCGGGCAGAACCACGACAGTTGTTACGGAACCCTAAATCAATCGGGCAGCGTATCTAGTACGAAACTGGGGTTATAATACTTACAACGGAGCAGAACCTCGCTAATTAGGGGGTATTATACTAGAAAATTATGCCTATAATGTGAGAATTCGAGATTGAGAAAAGAAAATGAACGATTTCTGGTTGAACCCGATGGCTCCTTTATATAGTTGCTGAAACTGACTCTCACGCGGCCCACGTAAGAGTAGCCTTAGGGCTACGCGGCCCGCGTTTACCTCCGGTCAATGCGTAGCTCGTCCAGATCACCAACTAGGCTTGACACGATGATAACACGTGTCATCACCGGGCTGCGCCACTATCTTGATCTCACGCGGCCCGCGTAAGCTTGGGGGGAGATCTTACGCGGCCCGCCTAAACTAAAGAAACCAACGAAATCAGTTTTCAACCTTGATACTGCCCACGTAAGGGTTGGGGTGGGTCCTACGCGGCCCACCTCAACTTAATAAACAGATTTTAATTTTTTTAATGCTATACTGTATTTCGGGCTCGGTTTTCACATACGGGGTGTATTTAAAGACATATTGGGATATTTTAACATATACTAGGGTGTCGGAAATATGAGGGTGTCGGTTTTATTTGAGGATTGTTACATCCTCCCCACCTTGTTTTAGAGCTCGTCCTCGAGATCTACTGGAACAAGTGCGAATATTTCCTTTGCATCTCTGATTCAAGCTCCCATGTGTACTCAGGTCCTCTTTTGGAGTCCCAATTCACTTTGACCAGAACTAATCTCTTGTGTTTGAGATTCTTGACTTTCCTGTCTTCAATCTGTATAGGTCTTTCTACAAACTTGAGTTGTTTATTTACCTCTATATCCGTAAGAGGTACTATCAGTGATTCATCAGCTAAACACTTTTTGAGATTAGATACATGAAATACATCATGTATCCCTGCCATTTCTTCTAGCAGTTGTAGCTGATAGGCCACAGGTCCTATTCTTCTAATAATCTAAAAAGGTCCAATATACCTGGGATTTAGCTTTCCCCTTTTGATGAATCTTACTACTCCTTTCCAAGGAGAGACTTTCAACAATACTTTATCTCCTACTTGAAATTCCAATGGCTTGCGTCGGTTATCAGCATATCTCTTCTGTCGATCACGTGCTGCTTTCAATCGTTCCTTGACTTGAATAATCTTGTCAGTTGTTTCTTGCACTATCTCAGGGCCAGATAGTTGCTTTTCCCCAATTTCTGCCCAACAGACTGGGGATCGGCACTTTCGTCCATAAAGTGCTTCGAATGGTGCAGCATTGATACTTGTGTGATAACTATTATTATAAGAAAATTCTATTAAAGATAAGTGATCGTCCCAATTACCACCAAAATCAATTACACAAGCTCTAAGCATGTCTTCCATTGTTTGAATTGTCCTTTCGCTTTGTCCATCCGTTTGAGGATGATAAGTTGTGCTTAGATTCAACTTGGTTCCCATGGCTTTTTGGAAACTTGGCCAAAAATGAGAGAAAAAACGGTTATCCCTACCTGAAACAATTGATAAAGGAATTCCATGTAAGGAAACAATTTCATTTACATATAATTTACCTAGCTGTTCCATACTGAAAGTTTCCTTCTTTGGTAGGAAATGAGCTGACTTGGTTAGCCTATCAACAATCACCCAGATTGTATCATTACCTTTCTTTGTTTTGGGTAATTTAGTAACAAAATCCATTGTTATCAATTCCCATTTCCACACTGGCATTTCTAACTGTTGTAGAAATCCTGAGGGTTTCTGGTGTTCAGCTTTGACTTGTGAACAAGTTAAACATTTAGAAACATAGGTTGCTATATCCTTTTTCATTCCTATCCACTAGAAATTCTTTCTTAAATCCTGGTACATTTTATCATTTCCTGGATGCATCGTATATTTAGACTTATGGGCTTCTTCTAAAATACGATGACGTATGTTTCCTAATTTAGGTATCCATATTCTCTTTGTATGGAATCTCTAAATTCCATCCGTTCCTTGTTCTAATTCTTTTAGCATACCTTTTAATTTTTCAATATCTTCCTTGATTACTGATTCTTGTGCTTCTCTTATCTGATCATTTAAATCTACTTGCAGATTTAATTTAAGAGAACATACTTTTTTTGGCTTTTCATGATACTTTCGACTTAAAGCATTTGCCACTACATTTGATTTTCCTTCATGATACTGGATATCACAATCATAGTCACTAAGCATCTCTATCCAGCGTCTTTGTCTCATATTCAATTCCTTTTGCTTGAAAACATACCTTAAACTCTGATGATCAGTAAATATGGTAAATTTACTACCATAAAGGTAATGTCTCCAAATCTTAAGAGCAAAAATTATAGCTCCTAACTCTAAATCATGGGTTGAATAATTCTCTTCATGATTCTTAAGTTGTCTAGATGTGTAAGCTATAACCTTTTGTCGTTGCATCAATACACATCCATAACCTAATTTAGAAGCGTCACAATATATTACAAAATTTTCAGTTCCTTCTGGTAACGCTAATATGGGTGCATGGGTTAATTTTTGCTTAAGGATTCTAAAGGCTTCTTCTTGCTTTAATCCCCATTCAAACTTAACAGATTTACAGGTTAGCTTAGTTAAAGGATGGCTATTCTAGAAAAATCTTGAATAAATCTTCTATAATAACCAGCTAATCCTAAGAAACTTCTAACCTCGGTTGGTGACTCAGGGGTTTTCCATTTGATAATTGCCTCGATCTTTGTTGGATCTACATGAATTCCTTCATGATTGACTACGTGTCTGAGAAATTGTACCTGTTCTAACCAAAATTCGCACTTTGAAAATTTAGCGTAAAGCTTTTCCTTTCTTAATAGACTTAAAAGTGCTTGCAAATGCTTTGCATGATCTTTCTTACTCTTAGAATAAATGAGAATATCATCTATGAAGACGATTATGAATTTATCCAAATATGGCTTACATATTCGGTTCATCATGTCCATAAATGCAGCTGGGGCATTGGTTAAACCAAATGGCATGACAGTAAATTCATAATGGTCATACCTTGTTCTAAATGCGGTTTTAGGAATGTCCTCTTCCTGTACCTTTAATTGATGATATCCTGATCTTAAATCGATTTTAGAGAAAAATCGAGCTCCTTGCAGTTGATCGAACAGATCATCGATTCTTGGTAATGGGTACCGATTCTTAATTGTGACCTTGTTTAATTCACGGTAGTCAATGCACATACGCATTGATCCGTCCTTCTTTTTAACAAATAGTATCGGCGCTCCCCATGGCGACGAACTTAGTTGTATAAATCCTTTCTCTAACAATTCGTCTAATTGTTTCTTTAATTCTTGCATTTCGGCGGGTGCCAAATGGTAAGGTGCTTTGGCAATCGGTGCTGTTCCTGGTATTAAATGGATTCTGAATTCAACTTCTCTATCTGGGGGTTGCCCTGGCAATTCTTCTGGAAATGCATCTGAAAACTGGGATACTACTGGTATATCTTTCAAATCCTTTCCTTTAGTGTTAGTGATTATAGAAATCAAATACACTAATGATCCTTTTCTTATGTAACTTGCAGTTTTCATCACAGAGATAAATTTTGTAGATCTAGATGGTTTATCTCCTTTAATTGTGATCGTTTTACCTTTTGGTGAATTTACTTGAATTGACTTTTGATCACATAAAATACTAGCTTTATTGGCTATTAACCAATCCATTCCTAATACAACATCAAATCCTGCCAGATTCATGGGATAAAGATTTGCAATAAATTTCTGATTTAAAATTTCTATTCTTGCTCCGTGCAAGATTTCCGAAATCCTAACGGTTTCTCCATTAGCTGTCTCTACCAGACATTCTTGTGGTAGTTTAGTTAATGACTGATTTAGAAATTTGCAAAATGATGTATTAATAAAACTTTGGTTCGCACCAGAGTCAAATAATACTTTAGCAAAAATATCATTAACTAAAAACGTACCAGCTATGACATCTGGAATCATCTTGGCTTCATCTGCAGTCAGAACAAATGCTCTAGCATTTTTGGTATTCTTGTTGTTTGCAGCTTGGGCTAATTTCGGACAATTTGGCTTGATATGACCTTGTTCTCCGCAGTTGTAACATATCCTGTTGTTAGCTTTCTTCCTGCAGTCTTCTTCCTTGTGTCCCGAAATTTTGCAAAAGTTACAGTAAATGGAGTATCTTCCTGAATGCTTTCTTTTGCAATTCTTACAGTAAGGTGTAGAGGTAGAACCTGTATTTTTCCCACGATTAAAATTTCCAGAACGAAATTCTTGTTTGAGCTTTTGGGTTAGGTTCCTCCTTTGATCCTCTTCTTGGGTACAGACTAATTCATCTGTCAAGGTATTTGCCAGTTCTATAGCTTCTTCTATGGTTTGAGGTCTAGCTGCCTTGACTACGTGTCTAATCTCTCCGATTAATCCCCAGATATAACGGGAGATTAACACTAGTTCTGGTGAAGCAAGAGTTGGCACTATTCTAGCATATTCGAAGAATAATTTAGTGTATCCCTTACTATCCACACCAGTCATCCTAAGGTTTAGGAATTTGTTTGCTATCTGTTCCTTCTCATTGGGTGGGCAGAATTTCTTTTCTACCTTGTTCTTAAATTCTTTCCATTTCATATTGTAAGTTCTATCACTTCCTCTTAATTGGATGATAGTTTTCCACCATTCTAGTGCTGAATTCTTAAACAGATTAGAAGCAAACAGTATCTTATCTTCTTCAGCACACTTGATTATTCTTAAGACTGCCTCAGTTTTCTCTATCCAGCGTAGGGTTGCAATGGCCCCCTTCGTTGCCCGAGAATTCCATTGGTTTACAAGACCAGAATTCTTTATAAGAACAACCATAAGGTATGGTTCTTCTTCTTTTGGGAATGGACATTTGAAGTACAGGTCCATTGTTCACGCTGTTTTCGGGTTCGATTGGTCGCTTACTACTATGCCTACTTTTATTATTCGCTTCTTGAATTGTTTGAATAATAAATGGCATTGCATCTATGATTCCTTGTGCCACTATATGTTGAACAACACTATTATCCATTTGGTTTCCATTGTTATTGTTGCTTGGATTCTCATTAACCACGTTAATGTTACTCTGGTTATCATTATTCAGATTTCCTTGATTTCCTTCGTCGGCCATCTGAATTTTAAACATTTTCCTCATATTAATATCACAAAATAATATTAATATAGTTAATCACATGACATGCATTTTTGCCAAAAGCGTCGATCATTGCGACTTTACTCTATTCATATACTATTATGCATCTATTACACACCAGTACTGAAATAAAAATTACAATACCAACTGAAATAGAATTATACTAATAGTAATAGGCATCCGTACACACATGTTTTATTTTATTATTATTATATTATTATTACTATGACCGTCTCCGTTCTCACATTCACGGGTATGGATTTATCCAAAAATCCATATTACGCTCATCGTAGTTCCATACGAGTCGCTCTCCCACCTGTCACATCCGTTCACTACTTTCTATAATTTCTTCACCAAAAGTCCTAAGTTCTTGTACGTTTTCTGCACTCATTGGGGGTGCAGGTTCTAGGACTGGGTTTGGAATCTGGGGTACTGGTTCCTGGTATGGGGGTGAAAGTGCCTGAAATCGGTAAGGATCTTCTAAGATCTCCCTAATATAATCATCTTGGTAATAGGGATCTAAAGGGTCCATACCTGGGTAGGCTCCTATGTTCTGCATAGGTGTCTCTTCATAGATCGGGTAACGTTGCACATAGTCCCTATCGTCATCCCACCAGGGATCTTAATTTCGGTCGAGGGGATTTGGTGCTGGTACCCTAGGGATTTCTTCCGGATTGAAGTCATTCATCTCTACTTGGTTTTCAGGGTTTTCTATCTCCATCGGTTTGTCAGGGATTTGCAATTGTGGTTGGGGTGCTATTATTTGCTCCAGACTTGGGTCAGCAGCAGTTTTGGCTTGGATATGGAAATTGGCTAGGCTTCTATTAAGCATATCCTGTGTATGGGCATCTGCCTTTCGCTTAGCATCCGCTAAAACTCTTTGCTGTTGCAACTTTCGCATTCTTTTCCTACGTGCAAATGCTTCCTTACTGAACCATCCTCTCTTTTTATGAGGGAATGGCTCTTCCGACTGAGCTTTAAAGGCAAACATCCCTTCTTCCTGATCAGCAGAATACCCAGAAAGGGCAGGCTGTGAAGAGGTACCTTCACTCCTAGGTGAATCAGACAACTGACGACACATGTCTGAGGGTCCTTGATCACTCATACTGTAAACTAACAAATAGTCAAATAACACAAAAACACATAATCACATAAATTATTTCCTAACACAAAATTTAAATTAAAGTGTCAGCAGAACACTTCTTTGGCTTAGACTAGTGGCTAGGCTCTGATACGACCTTCTGTCGCAACCCCCGATCCCTTATCTGTCCCAGGAACGGGCGGACGCGAACTCAGAATTCTTGGTGGTATCAGTTGGTTAATTTAGCAGCGGAAATTACATCAGGAACGTAGTTAGAAATGTTTATCAGAGTAAAACCATCACATTTAATATTAATAATCACATGGGTAAAACCCAAGTTTCTTATTACAATACGTTTACAGGGATAAACCCTATTTTATTGAATTTAAAACATCGTCTTTTAGGTAACTTTTATAGCCACATTTTTCCCAAGCCTTCAGTGCTCTCCAGCTGGCTTTTTACTAGTTGGCTGTCACATTGTGTTACCTGAAACGCGTTTTAAAAACATTTGTCAGTGGGAAATACTGGTGAGTGAATCCCAGTTTAATCAAGAAACATTTTATCAATTAAAATAGTATTAAGAGCGATCACATTGTTTATTTCTACACAATTACTCATTCAGTACTGTCAATCCTGACTGGTGGGTCATATTACACATTGGCTAACTCGTTGTCCAATGGTAACGTAATGTCGTCCCGACTTACTACTCACAGTGTAGTAAATTTTGTATACAAAACCCCAACATACCGGCAGTAATTGAAGAACTACAAAGACTCAATCACTGCTTAATCACATTGTAAAGCATTTAAGGTTTTGTAAAACAGTTCACAAAAAGGTTTACAAAAAGAGGATAAACTCACATTTCTATCTTAGACTTCGCGTAAGGGTTTTCCTGGGATTAATCTATAATTTATACAAATATACATAGATTAGTATAATAACCCTTTGAAAATATTAATGATACCATCCCCGAGACGGTATTCCAACAACTACGTCGGGCAGAACCACGACAGTTGTTACGGAACCCTAAATCAATCGGGCAGCGTATCTAGTACGAAACTGGGGTTATAATACTTACAACGGAGCATAACCTCGCTAATTAGGGGGTATTATACTTGAAAATTATGCCTATAATTTGAGAATTCGATATTGAGAAAAGAAAATGAACGATTTCTGGTTGAACCCGATAGCTCCTTTATATAGTTGCTGAAACTGACTCTCACGCGGCCCGCGTAAGAGTAGCCTTAGGGCTACGCGGCCCGCGTTGACCTCCGGTCAATGCGTAGCTCATCCGGATCACCAACTAGGCTTGACACGATGATGACACGTCTCATCACCGGGCTGCGCCACTATCTTGATCTCACGCGGCCCGCGTAAGCTTAGGGGGAGATCTTACGATGCCCGCCTCAACTTAATAAACAGATTTTAAATTTTATTTTTAATGCTATACTGTATTTCGGGCTCGGTTTTCACATACGGGGTGTATTTAAAGACATATTGGGATATTTTAACATATACTAGGGTGTCGGAAATATTATGAGGGTGTCTGTTTTATTTGAGGATTGTTACACCATGCCACCCACAACAACCAGTATAATGTATATTCTGAAAAGTACAATTGCTACCCTTAACATTTTTTGCCATGAAAAGTAAAGTAAGTTAAAAAAGCGCATATTTTTCTCACCAACAGTATAAAGTTAAATACAACTTGTTTTGACCCATTACTAAACCAACCGTTTTGCCCGAAACAGACTCGAACCCATTACTAAAACTCTTTTTTGCAAGAACTTGATTCGACCCGTTACTAAAAACAAACTTTCTAGCGCAAACCTGATTCTACGCATTACTAAAGACCACCTTTTTGGCCTGAATCTGATTCGACACACTAAAAGCAACCGTTTTTGCCCGAACTTGATTCAACCCAATATTAAAAACAACTTTTTTAGCCAAAGCTGATTCGAACGTTACTAAAAGCAACCCTTTCTGCCCGAACTTGACTCGACCCAATAATAAAAACAACTATGTTGGTCGAAGCTGATTTGAACACTGCTAAAAAAACCATGCCACCCATAGCAACCAGTATGATGCATATTCTGAAAAGTACAATTGCTACCCTTAACATTTTTTGCCATGAAAAGTAAAGGAAGTTAAAAAAGCACATATTTTTCTCACAAACCATATAAAGTTGAATACAACCTGTTTTGACCCATTACTAAACCAACCGTTTTGCCCGAAACAGACTCGAACCCATTACTAAAAATTTTTTTTGCCAGAACTTGATTCGACCCGTTACTAAAAACAAACTTTCTAGCCCAAACCTGATTCTACGCATTACTGAGACCACCTTTTTGGCCTGAATATGATTCGACACATTACTAAAAGCAACCGTTTTTTCCCGAACTTAATTCCACCCAATATTAAAAACAACTTTTTTGGCTGAAGTTGATTCAAACGTTACTAAAAGCAACCCTTTTTGCCCGAACTTGACTCGACCCGATAATAAAAACAACTATTTTGGCCAATGCTGATTCGAACATTAAAAAAAAGCCATGCCACCCATGACCCATAGCAACCAGCATGATGCATATTCCAAAAAGTACACATCAAACATATGAAGTGAAGTGAAGAACTACTACTACTACTGCTACTGCTACTGCTACTACTGGTGCTACTACTGGTGCTACTGGTGCTACTACTACTGGTGTAATTATCAAATGTGATGTGCCATACTCAGGTACAGATTTGGTATGATGGTATTATTATCCAGCATGTTCAGATCTATATTCTTATCCAAGTTAAATGTAGTTATACCAAATAAAGTGAAGAACCATGATGACCGACCAATAAAGTAAGTAACAATTGTCACACAAAAAATTCATATAACTAAGGCCATAATGCAGTTTAATAGAAACAAATGATCAAGATTCATACCGGAGATGAAAAATCTTCAACATCTTACAGACCCAGAAACTCGAAGGCCTTACTCCCATAATACACTGCAGTAACTGCAGGAGAAAGATTCATTAGACCCCCATGTATTACACGAGTTGAATAAATGTAATTTTATATACTAAATAAAAAACAATATATTTTTAAAAACCTCATTTATTACACGTGTTAGAGTAAATATAATTTTATATATTAAATAATAAAAAAACTATATCTTTAAGAACCTCATGTATTGTGCGGGTTGAATAAATATCATTTGTGCATTTTGAAGTCTACCTTTTCATCATACAAATATTCACACTTCGGAGCACTAATCAAGAATGAATTCTCCTATAGAGAACCCTCAATACATATTAAGACATGTTTTCATTTATTTTCTGAAATTCATAATTAAGTTGTTTTTGGCCCGTTTGCAATACGGCTATCTGTTACTATTTCAATGGCAAATGGACAGAGATTTGTAAAAAAAAAGACCTTACTTGCTTTAATCCATAAAATTTAATTTAAAGCAATAAAATAAAATAAAAACTTTGATTCTTTATCAAATTTGACTAACTTGTATTGAATTTAAGTAGAGTTCTTGCTTCTTACTCCTCCACTTGCAATCTCATAACCCATGATAGTGGGTTCCATATCAGGCCTAGAAACTTCAAGAATTTGCTCACCTAAACACACTAACATCATAAACTCATCATATTTATGAAAACAACCAGCGATTAAAATTTGAGTGACCAAAAAGTGTCTAACCTTTATTCAGCAGCGAGTAGTGAGACCTTATTTGCTGCATCTCAAATTACTTGATCAAATTTAACCCTTTATTTTTTAAGTATATTAAAGAAATTTTATAAACAGAGAATTTATAGGAATTTATAAATAATACTTCAATTTGAAAAACAACTTACTATATGCCATACGAATGAATTTCCATGCTATTCGAAGAGCCTGTGCCTCGGTATTCAAGAACGTAGATGAAGGCTATCCACAATCTACACAACACACGCAAATAGGAAAAAAAAAATTCAAAAAAGAACCATAATTATGATACTAACAAGAGATGATGGAATGGATTTTCTAGTTTAGTTTCCACGCCTATTGGTGAACTTCAACGATTTGTACAATCTCCTTAACCGAGTACTGCAAATATCTACAATAATAAAAAATCCACATTAAAAAATCACAAATCCTTGAATTGTAAAGAACATGTTCGATTAAATTAAACAATAAAGAAACTAAGCAATCAAGAATAGCGATTGGAGACTGTTACTAACCTGTTCGAAAACGACTACCAAACTGCAATTAAACCAAATCGGATGAGAAAAATAGATGAAAACTATTAAATAAAGAAAAAATTGATATACACAATCGACAAAACCAAACAACCTTAAAACATCAATGTTTAAATTACATGAACAGAAAGATAAAAATTAGAAAATCATTACCAAATCCATTACCGGAAAACCTCTAATCATCTCTGTCGTCGGGTTCAAAGCGGAACCAATCTTGATTGACCTACTGGTATCACTGATCCCCAAAATCCATTGTATTGTAATCAAAAATCTGACTTAAGAATCCATATTCTCAACAAAAAAAAGATGGAGAGGAAGATAATTATAAGATAAACATCAAATCAAATCGGTGAAACAGATCGATGTAAGATAAAATCACCTTGTAGAGAAAGAGTTGTAAACCCTAAGGACGTTCAGGAAGATGGATCGGCTTAGAATTGCTTCACGATGATGAATGAGTCATCTTTGAGAGGAAGATTTGAAAACCCTAAGCTCCGATGAAGGTTGATCGAATTGCCGTGTTCGCCAGAGAGAGAGAGATTAGGGTTTTGAATGAGAAGGAACGATGATTAATGATAGAATGAGAGAGAGAGAGAGAGAGATAGAGTATATGAAATGTACCAAAGAAGCTTGTCCAATCCTTGATTTAGAGCTATGCCACATGTACTGCCACATGTGCAGCTGAGTTGGCTTAAACCAATGGGTGACATGTGTCCCCCAATGGTTTTGTTTATTATATATATAGATTTATTTTTTTCTTTCAAAGCCACGTAAAGATAAAATCAAATTGATATGTAAATATTATGTTATTATTTTATTATATTTAATTCAGCTGCTTCACTTATTTGGCGCTTAAAAATATGACGTTTTATAAAACAATGAATATGTCATTAGAATGAGGATAGTGTTATCTACATTTTGAACCAAGTTTCATTAAAAATGGAGTAGGTCCAAATATAATGTATTTTTTTATCGCTATAATTATTACACGATTCCTACGTTTGCCAAAATACTTTATATTTTTATTGGTCAACTTACCCATGACCTATTCGTGTAGTAACTTTATTTTAAATTTAAAAATTTTGGGAATGTTACATCCTCCCCACCTTGTTTTAAATCTCGTCCTCGAGATTCGGGCTACGATATCTCCTTAAGGTTACGTCACGTATTTAAGTTAGTAAAAATAATATACTAAGGTGTTTGAGATAGAATCAAAAGATAAATATAAAAATATCATAGGATAGTTGGAATTTAATGGTCTCAAAAATTAGTTTCAGAATTTGATGTTAACCAAATGAGATGAAATAATACCATTAACAATTTGACTAAGTCTCATGAATAAAAAGAGATATTTGGTAGGCATAGAATTTGAAATGCAATGACTTGTAGAAACAATAGGATTCAATGCCAGAAAAGAACTTACTTTGATCATCAATTGAGGGAGATCTGAATCAATAATCTCAATTTGTGAATGGAAGTATGAAAAATGATTTGTCAATGATCAACCCAGAAATCAATAACATTTATTTAAATGGCAAGGATACACTGGACAATACAATGAAATTTAGTGTATCATGGCCTTAATACATAGTTGTATCAAGACTACTTGAATGATGAGTTAAACGAATGATGTTTGATCAGGGTTTACTATTAGCACAGGCTACAAATTTATATAGACACCGCAAGGTGTTGTAGTGATTGAAAGAATTCAAAAATTACGGTGACCGAACGAATTCACCGTTTTCAGATTTAACTGAAAGTTTCAAGGAACCGAATCTGGATATTTCAAAAGATAGGATATTTCAATTGAAGAAAGAATTAAATAATGTGGAATCAATTCAAAGATGAAAGAATTACTAGAGGTACATTGGAATAAGAATTTTAGGTACCTTTATCTTAACACAAATTTGTACTAAGACGGGTTTAGGATAATGAATCAATAAATAGATAAATTCGTACCTCAGGTGTGAAAATGAAATGAGTCAATTTGTCAAAGAAAACGCCACCGCAAGGTGTCGTGTTTTAACAAATAATATATCGAAATTCAGACAATGAGATTACCTCGAATATGATGATCTAAATTCATCATATGGGATTTTGAATTGAATGTGTATTGTGAACAAGTTCAAACAATTGAGCTTGGTTTGGACATATTCCAACAATGGATATATGTATTGACAAGAAATGGTTACAATGAAAATCTGGTAAGTAACTTTGAAAAGGAGTTTTCCAAGAAAGTTGTTGACTTGATTATCAAAAGTCAACATTAGGTGGTCATATAGATTACTAGAATGAGTATAACGAAATATGCATTAAAACTCACGAATAAATGAGCGTTTAAAATGATTTCGCATGTATGACAGGCAATGCACGTATAACATAGGAATTTGTCAAGAGATGAGGCAACTGAAAGTTGGCTCTATAAAAGAAAAACAAAGACCTTTTATTGATGAAGTTTTGATCAGAATCAAAAGTCAACTAATAATTAAGTGCAGACAAAATATAAGGGTGCTTATTTTAAAAGTTACTATGATTTCTGGCGTTTATGCGTTCTTTTTAGCTTCATCTGGGTTTCTGTTCTCGTTGTTGGGGGCCTTAGATAGTTTTGGGCAGTAGCGAAGGAAGTGGCCTGGATCTCCACATTTGTAACATACGTTAGTTTCCCTTTTCCTTCTACATTCTTCTTCTACATGTCCAGCTTTCTCGCAGAAGTTACAACGAAGTGTCTTCTTAAAATAACGTTCTCTTGCGTGCTTTTTGCTGTTGCTGGTAGGTTGTGCGATTTCTGGTTTCATTCCTTTGTCCTTGGAGGATTTGCAAGAGTAGAATTCCTTATAGGAGTATCCATAGGTTGTGGTTTTCTTTTATTTGGAAGGTGGAGTTTTGATACGAACATCATGACTTCCCTTGGTACTAGGTTTAGGTTTGAAGTGGTGAGTATGCCTACAGTGTATAGTACGATCTTTGTTTATAGGCACTGAAATTTTAATAGCTTCAATAATCGAAGGTATGGCATTCGATATTCCTTGGGCTATTATATTTTCTATAGTATTTCTATCCAAAGAGTTTTCATTACTGGCCTGAATTTCTTGATCACATGTCATTTCCTTTGATATCTGAATTACAAACATGTTATCACAGAATTAAGCAATTATACAGGCATATTTTGTTTAGCACCATTATAGTCATAGCTATTAGTATTATGCGATGATAATTAAGGTAACATATATATATATGTTATGTCTTAACATTTTCTTTTACTATAAGTCTTATCAAATTATAAGGAAAATGTAATCTTATATGTGTTGTTTCTTTCTTTGATTATATCTCTAAGGCTTATGGCTGGATAGGTATTCAAAATAAAGATAAAAGCTTTATATGAAATTCTGAGATTTTCCGTTATTGACTCATTATTGTTTTTTCAAAAGGTGGTGCTAATACGAATATCCTTAAGGTATCCTTTGAATTAAGGCTGGGTATTAAAATAGATTTTAAGTAAATATGTAGGTTTGTTTCCTCTGTTATATAAAAGCTTGCCCTTCTACAGAGGACATTTGATTCTTATATTGTATATATTATCAAGAAAATTGTGTCTTGTATATATATACGTATAAATATAAGGTTTTAAAATATCCTTTATAATATCAACCTATAAAAATCCAGTTACATAATTAATTGTATTAGCTATCCTGTTTATTCTCATAACTTTGTTTATTCTTTGATATTAACCGAATAAATTTCTATCAAATTTATTGAAGATAATATTTTAGAATAAAAAGGAAATTCATCAAAAGAAAAAAATATAATAGAGATATAATTTTCAGGATTCTTTTTAGAGCAATTTAATCTTGACAGGTTGACTAAATTTTTGTTATAACATATTTATACTTCAATTTAAATTCTTAATTTATTATATCTATGTATTTAAGATTCGTAATAGAATACAAAGTCTGGTGTTTCTAAATTTGATTCTTAATATATTAAGAAATACTTGTAGGATCGTTTGCACGACCAAACGAGTCGTTCAGAAGAGATCTCGTCCAATACGAGAGGCGGAATCAAACGTATCGGTGTTATTTCAGCTGTATACACACTAGAATCACTTAATCTATCTCTTGTATTGATTTGATGACGATTACAGACCTGGAGATACTTCGGCAGAGCTTCGCTAACGGAATGACCAAGTTACAAATGAAAACAACAAGTCACCTATTTATACTATTTCCAGTTCATTTGGACTGTCCACTTCGTTTGAACTGACCACTTCGTTTGAACTGGCCACTTCGTTTGAACTGGCTTGTTCACCTCTGTTTCCTACTTATCTCGAACTGCGTGACTTGTTTTATCTATTCTATTACAAGACTCGAACAAAGATGAAGTCGACAGACAACTGCACCAACAATATTAAGAATGAAGTATTATTCTTTTATCATAATATATATATACATATGACTTATATATAATTTAAGAAATGAATCGAACTCATCAAATGGTAAAAAGTGTTTCCTTTAGAAATATATGTATATATATTTTAAACCATATTGTTACACCGTACTAAATATTTTTGTATATATTTTACTTCATGGATGAAATATTATTTATAATATTGATACAAGTCGTAAAATATACATACATTTGACTTACAAATAAGTTTTATGTTATTTCCTGTTGATACATAGGTATTATGTGTGACAACCCTCACTAAACCAGGTATCCGTACGACTTAATTAATAATTAATTACTGCTTAATTAATTAATAATTAATTACTGTGCTTGTTTGAAATTACTGATGAACTGCTACTTGATTTCTGATACATGCATATACCTGCATCATACTTTACTTACCGTCACTACATTATTTACATGCTGAACCTTAGTGACAAACATGATGCACAAAAAGCACAGTAGCACTATAAACGGATAACCTATTGAACATGCTGATAAAGCCAGCATCAGGCAGACACTGCCTCTAAGGCCTGTATGAGCCAGAAATATTTTACTACACTAGTGGTGAGTGTAGGGATACAAGGGTTGTAGAACTGCGTCTCTAGGAATAAGTTACAATGACTGGATGTGCCTAAAACGTGCTCTAAGCACAAAAACTCAGCACTTTAATAAACAATCCAGCTTTTAGCTAACTAATATAGTGCCAATACATGAGAAAAATATTCCTGACACTTTGGGGAATAAGTTGTGTCACTAAAAATAATTATAACGACACTTTAAAGCTTTGTTAAGCACTTTAACGGATTACTATCCAACCGAACAACCGGACTTTACCCGGAACATGAAAATATTGTCATTTTCATTGTTTTTCTTTTTCTGAGCCAGTTAGGGTCCCTGAATACCCTAACACCCATTGTAACGCAGGACACACTACTAACCGGGTTAATCCCTAAACTTAACAAGATTAACCTAACTAAATACTTAACATTTGGTTGGATTTGAACTAGTACCCCCCCCCCCCTTACAAATCGTCCCCAAGAAGGGGGACACCCTTGTCCTATTTCTTGATTATTTAATTACTAGTGTCTAATATCTAGAATACATATAATCCAATGGTTAATTACCTTAAGCTTTGTCTATAAGTTCATCACTAAACACACTAACAAACTCAACTCACACACACTCTCTCCCTCTCTCAAGACTCTCGGCCGAACACCCCCTTGACCATCCACCCATTTTCAATTTTTGATCATCACATTCCAAGTTCATACAAGTGTTAAGGATCACCTACAAGGAAGCTTGGTGCAAACAGAAGGCGAAGGACCTCACTCTATTGCTTTTATCCTCTCATTTTGCGACTAGTTTCTTCCCTAGCCTTGAGCTAGTAGTAAGTTGCTATAATCACACTCTCGAACTATTTTGAAGTGGTTAAAATGATATGTAATGATTAAAAGTCGCAAACATGCAAGTTGAAACATGAAAGTCTACTAAAAACACTAAAAGTGATGGTTAAAAGCTCATATGCTGTGTAAATCTTGTAGTATTTGATTTGTGTGGTTATTTAGGCCCGATCTATGTTGTGGTAGCTCGGATCATCATTTAACCCGGGTTGGTCATGACCTTGGATTATGACATAAGGTTGTTTTGGAAGTAACAAGGGTTAAAGGATGAAACTCTACCACACACGAATCATGAACTTGTGTAAAAGCGATTTTGCTTGTGAAATAGTGTTTAAAACTAGTAGATCTACGTATCTACAAGCGGTATTTTCAAAGAACCAAGTATCAAAGAAATCATGTTTTCTAAAAACGGATCTTTCATAAACAAGAGTGATTTTAGCAAACACACAAGTGTGTAAATACTTGTGTAACACTAAGTTTCGACAAAATAACTATTTTTGTAAAAGATGACGAAAAGTTGTAAAAACGGGATTTCTCTAAAAACGAGGTTTTTACGAAATCGGATTGCTTTATATAAAGATCCGCTAAAAGTAATGGGATTTACTTCATAATATTAGAAAACTACAAGTTCATGAGATTCTTGCGAGTTACATGTTTATTAACTAGTTTGATGCGTTGAATATTGTTTTGATTGAATAAGAAGATTGTTGATTTGATTATAAAAGAAAATGATACGCTTAAAAGCGTGGCCACCTCCAGTTACAGAGGAAACTCTGGCGAAATTTTTCTAAAATCCTAACACTTAGAATTATTTTCACTATAAGTGTTAGAGATACTTTTCGACTTGTTTTCAAAATATAGATTTCACCGCGACTTTATTTACAAAATATCGGAGGTGGGATTTCACAAAATAAAACTTGGTAAATATATATTTAGTATATATATTTTTCATAAAGTCACTTGATATGTGTTTATGATTATTTTGTGAAAATACTAGTATTATTTTTAGGGTAAAAATAATACTATCGAATGTTAATGGATCCAAAATAATACGAACGTCTCTACGATAATTATATAAGTTACACCGGTAATTATTATTACCACTCGATCGTTAAAACGTAACTTACACATTTTAAGAAAATATGACTTAACGCGTATTTTTGTCAAGGTATTATTTTGGGAAAATTTATGTAATAGAAAATATAATATTTTTGAGAAGAATATTTATATTTTGGAGTTAGAAATAAAATATATTTTAAGTGAGACTTAATAATATATTTCGAACACACATGTATTAAATCCCCCATCCTTGGGAAGGAAAATAACTACCAAGTATATACAGAATGTAAACACGAAATAGTTGTCTAACTATTTCCCAACAACTTAAACCATAAAGCTAAGGCACGGCCGTCCGTCTAATAGAGTTAGTACGTGTAGGTCGTCACACAGCTGCTTGATTTGGAGGTATACTTGGTAGAGACGCACCACTGTGAGTTCATGTCCCCCTTTTCTCTTAACTGTTTTCAGTTTTCTAAACTACGGGGGTGAAATACATGTTACTTTGATTACAAGTACTTTATACATGGTATGGATAGCGTAAGGAGGTTTACTACTTAGATCATGTGAGTGGGTAGGAGCAACATGAGGCCATTAGTCCTCATGGTAGGACCGAGGGACAGGAGCGGTAGATCTATCTGGGTGTAGCGAGCCCAGCCCCAGGCCAAACTAGAAACGGACCTCGGGGTGACTTCGTGCCCAATGCATAAATCCGCTAGGTTTGAGTCTCCCTACTTGCACTTCACACATATCAATGGCCTTGCAAACCATTGGTGATCTCAATTCCCTTATTTGCTACATACCAGGATTATTTCTATACTTACAAAGGTTTATTTACTCACTTACACATGAACTCGCTCAACATTATTGTTGATTTTTCAACTTACATGTATTTCAGGGAATTAAAGGATCTGGCGCGGTATGACACGTTTTCCCGCTGCACTAGTTACGAGGTCATCCGGGTTTAGGGAATGTGACTCTTTCCTGGACAAGTCACAGTCCTTAAACTATGCTTATGTTATGTTGTGTTTGTTGAACAATGTTTATGTCATTAGGATGTGTTTCCGATAAGACAATGTTATTGTATTTGGTTTTTAAAACTTAATCGAATGGATGATCTTGCATGGTTTTATTACATATAGCTTTGTTATGGTTAAGCTATGGTATTAAGAAGTCACACCAAATTAACCACGCTTCCGCAAAGCCAGGGTGTGACAGCTTGGTATCAGAGCTCTGATCATAGCGAACTAGGATTCTTTCTCGAGTCTAGACTATGATCACTAGGGCTCTCACGAAAACATTTTTACTGCATACCACTTAAGTCCAGATCCAAAACGTTTTTATAAACAAATGTTGAGCACATTTTATTTATTATTTATAGGCTCAGTCTTGGAGGCTGAGGCTCGGTCTTGGAGGCCGAGGCTCGGTCTGGGAGATCGAGGTAGTTGGCTAGTGGGACTTGGAGAATTGGCTAGTGGGACTAGGAGAATTGGCTAGTGGGACTAGGAGAATTGGCTAGTGGGACTAGGAAGAGCAGTCTGAGAGGCTGGGAGGCTAGTAGGACTAGGAGAATTATTTGATTGTTTACTTGGTGACTTATGTGATTATTTGAGTGTATGATTGACTGTTTGTGCATGTTTGTTACAGACACCATGGACACCTCTGGCACAGGTGACTCAGACACCACAGGACCTAGACCTATAGTATCAGACGGCCTAGAGTCTTCAGAGCGCGAGGTCCACACATTCGACGTTACTAGCACGGACGAGGACGACTTTCAGCCCTTCGCTTTACCTGATGGTGCTGATGAGCTCGCTGATGGCCCTTTGGCCGGGGACCTACCGTTAGTGGAGATCCCTGCTCCCATACCACTTGCTTCATATCCTGCTTACGATTTGCTTCTCGACGCCGACGATGACGACGACGTCGATCTGTATGATGACGAGCCCTTAGAGGATGAGGTTCAGGGCAAGGCCCTTCTTGCTGCTGGTGATCTCTTGATGATCGCAGATGCTCCCGCCGAGGAGTCACCCGCTCACTCTCCGGTCCCAGACTCTTTCGAGTCTGTGGCCTCCGCACCTTCACACACCCAGAGTGTGCAGCACTTCTCATATGGATCAGATCCCGACCAGGCATCCTCTGTTTCCCTTATTCCTGGTTTTACTTTCGACCACGATGATGTGGAGGATTCCGATCCTGTCTTTCCCCCAGGATTCGACCCAGATCAGGATTTAGAGTTTATACCCATGGATCAGCCTATGGAGGGTCCAGTCGACCCAGTAGACCCAGTTGATCCCATCGATCCCGAGTTTGATTTTGAGATGGCCTTCGTTGATCCCGAGCAGCCACTGGACCCTGCTCCTGACCCAGTGCTTGAGCATGACCCTGCTCATGCTGGCATGCCTATTGATCCTGTGATTGCTGACCCACCTATTGATGATCACCCAGTGGATGCTCCGTTGTTGGAGGGCGATCATGTTATTGCTGCTGATCATGTTGATCCCCCACTTTTTGCTGATGCACCAGTTGACCCTCTTGTTGCACCTCACCTTGACCCTATGCCTGTACAGTTTGATCAAGCACTTTTTGAGGCACAAATTGACCCACGAGATGAGCTCGCCCAGTGTGGGTGGATTCCTGCCGATGATGAGGTTCCACCTATTCCCCCTCAGATCACTGATACCCGTCACATTGATACCTCCTTTTCATTTCCTCAGTTTACACCTCCAGCTCGACCTGGAGAGGGTTCTTCGGCCCATCCCTTTGGGCATGTGCCGACGTCTGTTCCCATTATGCCACAGTTTTCACCTGTTCTACCCCCTGTACCACCGTTCTTTGTGCCACCTTTTGATCCAGCCAGTGAGCCGTTTCTCTGGACGTCACCGTCTGTTATGCCACTGACCGACCCCTACCATCCTTTCCATATGGGGTATACTATTAAGGACGTGTTGATATCGATTGTTGTCCAGCAGGAGGCACTCACACGGCGCATCCAGGAGCTTGAGAGAGCTCAGCCGCCGCCGTGCCAGTGTCAGGGTCAGACCCACCCTGTTTCTTCGCAGCACTCTCGACCATTGTTACCTGACTATGCTGCACGCCTTTTGGCACTTGAGCAGCAGGTTGCTTCTTGGTTGCGTACCCAGAGAGCCATAGAGGAGGACTGGCTCCAGTTGCGTCGTTTGTTCTACACTCACTTTCCCCCTCCTCCACCGCCATCCGTGTAGAGCTCTTCAGTACCGTATGGGTAGACGCTGGTGAGAAGACGGCGAATGCTTTTGACTGCACAGCATTATTGGAGACTACATTATGATTCTGACTTTTGTTGACATGTATTTGATGTATTGACACTGATTTGATATAGTTTTCGGACTAGGGTGATGTAGCCCCTAGTCGACTGATGTTGTATGACACTGTGATGTACTTGTACGCTTACTATGTGGTCTCAATATATGGCAATCGCAGTATTCTCATCATATTTGATGCTTGATTTGGTTATTTATATTCTATGACATGGGATGTTGTGTGATTAATGTTTGTGACATGGGATGTTGTCTGATTGATATGATTATAACATGAGATGTTATGTACTATTACTATCATAATAAAGCGTATGTATTATAACATGGGATCTTTATTATGGCCTGACCAACGTAAACACATCTTTTAGAAGATGCCGCCGAAACGTCCAACGCCGATGCCTACCAATGAGGCAGAACTCCAGCAAGTCATCGCTGCTGCCATCGCACAATACGCCGCCTCGCAAGGAGGACCTAGCGGAAGCAGCTCAAACAACAATGGCAACAACAATCCATCTCATGGTAATACTGAGTCATTTAGACATACCATGACCTAATTGGATATCTATAGCAAAGATGCTAATGCCGTTCACGTGTTACAATGTATGTGCAGGGTGCACCTACAAGCAGTTTCTAGACTGCAAACCGGTCAAATTTGATGGCACAGGAGGTGCTGTCGCCTTTGTTCGTTGGGCTGAGAAAACTGAATCTGTTCTTCGCATGAGCAAATGCGCACTAGATCAGCAAGTCACCTATATCTCGGGGCTATTCTTGGATGGAGCCCTCTCTTGGTGGAATTTGCAAGTACAGACACTTGGTGAAGCTGCTGCCTACGCGCTAACCTGGACCGAACTGAAGGAACTTATGCGCAAAAAGTACTGCTCTCACGCGGAAATCCAAAGATTGGAAACTGAGTTCTGGCATTTGAAAATGGAAGGTCCAAAGATCGCAGAATACGTTCAAAGGTTCCATGACTTATCGCATGTGGTACCCTACATGGTCACTCCGGAGTTCAAGCGGATTGAACGTTTCATTTGGGGATTAGCTCCTCAAATCATAAGCATGGTGACCTCATCCAAGCCTGCGACAATTACTGAGGCAATTGATCTAAGCGTGGCTCTCACAAAGGAGGCTATTCGCCTGAACAAGTTTGGTGATGCTGAGCCTAAGAAGAAAGAGACTCACGTCGAGTCATCAGGAGGTAACAAACGGAAGTTCTCGAACTTCAAGCAGGGCGCCAGTGTGGTGGTTAAGAAAGGAGGATCAGGCACGCCAGCTCAGGTTACAGCTGGTAGTGGAAAGAAAGGAAAAGGATATCTGGGCACCCAGCCCAAGTGTAATAACTGCCAACGCCACCATTCTGGCCATTGTAGTGTGAAAGTATGCGAAGCATGTGGAAAGCCGAGCCACCTGAAGGACACTTGTTGGGCCATTGCTGGCCAGGGAGGCCAGGGAGGATTCGGAAACAGAAATAACAACCGGGGTGGGAATGGAAATCGCCCACAAGGAAACAATGGAGGTAATGGGAATCGAGGCAACAATGCTAACCAAGCGGGCGCCGTGAATTATAACCAGAGGAATAATCAAGCTGGTGGAAACGGGCAAAGACCTGGATGCTTTAACTGTGGTGATATCAGGCACTTTAAGAGGAACTGCCCAGAGTTGAACCAAGCCCGTGGAAGAGTGTTCCATATCGAAGCAAGGGAAGCGCGCCAGGACCCCAATGTCGTTACTGGTACGTTCCCTGTAAACCAACGCTATGCATCCGTTTTATTTGATACTGGTGCCGACTATAGCTTCGTATCATTAGAATTTAAGAATATGCTTGGTTTAGCCGCTAGTAAGTTAGATATTCTGTATTCAATCGAATTGGCTAATGGGAAGTTAGTAGAAGCCAATGAAGTTATCAGAGGTTGTGTGATCGAATTGGGAGAGCGTGAGTTTGCTTTGGATCTACTACCAGTCCAGTTGGGGAGCTTCGACGTGGTGGTAGGAATGGATTGGTTATCAGGCAACAAGGCTGAGATAGTTTGTCACGAAAAGGTCGTTCGTATCCCAACCGAAGATGGCGAAACAATTGTTGTTCACGGGGAGAAGCGTGATACGCCGTTCAGAATTATCAGCTACCTGAAAGCGCGAAAGTGTTTGCAGAAGGGATGTGTTGCCTTCCTGGCACACATTGTGGATAAGAAGGCTGCTGAGCCGAGAATAGAAGACATCCCTGTCGTGAGGGAATATCCAGAAGTCTTCCCAGAGGACTTACCTGGACTGCCACCTCAGAGACAAATAGAGTTCCGCATTGACTTAGTTCCAGGCGCCACGCCTGTGGCTAAGGCACCTTATAGACTTGCTCCGTCTGAGATGCAGGAACTGTCGACACAACTTCAAGAGTTGTTAGACAAGGGATTTATCCGACCAAGCTTCTCGCCTTGGGGAGCTCCAGTTTTGTTTGTCAAGAAGAAGGACGGTAGTTTTCGTATGTGCATCGACTACAGAGAATTGAACAAGCTGACGATCAAGAATAGATACCCTCTGCCAAGGATTGATGATCTGTTTGACCAACTGCAAGGCTCAAGCTTTTATTCAAAGATCGACTTACGATCTGGATACCATCAGTTAAGGATACAAGAGGAAAGTATCCCGAAGACAGCCTTCAGAACTCGTTATGGACACTACGAGTTCCTTGTTATGCCGTTTGGTTTGACAAACGCACCTGCAGTATTCATGGATTTGATGAATAGAGTTTGCAAGCCGTACTTGGACAAGTTCGTGATTGTGTTTATCGACGGCATCTTGATTTATTCAAGAACAAAGGCTGAGCTCGAACAGCATTTAAGAGCTATTTTGGAGTTGCTGAAGAAGGAACAGTTGTATGCCAAGTTCTCTAAGTGCGAATTTTGGCTACGAGAAGTCCAATTTCTTGGACATGTGGTTAATGGAAATGGAATCCATGTTGATCCCACAAAGATCGAAGCGATCAAGAATTGGGAAACGCCTAAGACGCCAACCGAGATTCGACAATTCTTGGGTTTGGCTGGCTACTATCGAAGGTTCATTGAGGATTTTTCCAAAATCGCTCAACCATTGACGCTCCTCACCCAGAAAGATAAGAAGTTTGATTGGGGAATCAAACAGGAAGAAGCGTTCCAGATATTGAAGGATAAGCTCTGCAATGCGCCAATCTTAGCACTACCGGAAGGTAGAGATGATTTTGTGGTATACTGTGACGCTTCGCGTCAAGGATTGGGTTGCGTGTTGATGCAACGCCAAAAGGTTATTGCTTACGCATCACGTCAATTGAAAGTGCACGAAAAGAACTATACCACACATGATTTGGAACTTGGCGCAGTGGTATTTGCATTAAAGATCTGGAGACACTACCTTTATGGTACAAAGTGTACAATTTTTACAGATCACAAAAGCCTACAACACATATTCAACCAGAAGGAGCTGAATATGAGGCAGAGACGTTGGGTTGAGTTGCTGAACGATTACGACTGTGAGATAAAGTATCATCCAGGGAAGGCGAATGTGGTCGCCGATGCCCTAAGTCGAAAGGAGAGGATCAAGCCCATAAGGGTTAGGGCTTTAGAAATGATTATCCGGACCGATCTTTCCTTGCGCATTCGTGCCGCGCAGAAAGAAGCTCTCAAGGAAGGAAACCTCGAAGAAGAATATCTCCGTGGGATGGAGAAGCTATTGGTACCAAACGAGGAAGGAACGTTATGTTTTGAGAGAAGGATTTGGGTTCCTCTATTTGGTGATTTAAGGAAAGTTATTTTTGATGAAGCTCACAAGTCGCGGTACTCTATCCACCCTGGAGCGGATAAGATGTACCAGGATCTCAAAGATTATTATTGGTGGCCTAGGATGAAAGGCGATGTTGCTGTTTATGTGAGCAAGTGCCTAACGTGTGCTAAGGTGAAAGCGGAATACCAGAAGCCTTCAGGACTTCTGCAACAACCTGAGATTCCCAAGTGGAAATGGGAACAAATCTCAATGGATTTTGTTACAAAGTTGCCAAGAACGCCAAGAGGTCATGACACTATCTGGGTGATAGTTGACCGCCTGACAAAGTCCGCACACTTTTTACCTATCAGAGAGAAGGATAATACGAGCAAATTGGCCGAAATTTACATGAGAGAGATCGTCGCACGTCATGGAGTGCCTCTCTCAATCATTTCCGATAGAGACGGAAGGTTCATATCAAGGATTTGGCAATCCTTGCAAGAAGCTTTTGGCTCGCAATTGAATATGAGCACCGCATTTCACCCGCAGACCGACGGGCAAAGCGAGCGGACGATACAGACTTTGGAAGACATGCTGAGAGCGTGTGTTATGGATTTGGGCGGTAGCTGGGATAAGCATTTGCCTTTGGTCGAATTTTCATACAACAACAGCTACCACACCAGTATTGGTGTCGCGCCATTTGAAGCCCTTTACGGACGCAAGTGCCGATCACCCCTATGCTGGGCTGACGCAGGTGATAGGCAGCTTGCTGGTCCCGAAATCGTCCAAGAGACGACAGACAAGATTGCGCAGATTCTAAAACGCATCGAAGCAGCTCGCCACAGACAGAAAGCCTATGCAGTTCCAAACCGGAAACACTTGGAATTTCAAGTTGGAGAAATGGTTTTATTGAAAGTTTCACCCTGGAAGGGTATGGCACGCTTCGAAAAGCGTGGGAAGTTAAATCCGCGCTATATTGGTCCTTTCAGAGTTTTGGAAAGAATAGGACTAGTAGCATACAAGCTGGACTTACCTGCTGAACTCCATTCGGTTCACGATACATTTCATGTATCCAACCTGAAGAAAAGTCCAACTCAAGATACCATTGCCATTCCCATCGACGAGATTCATGTTGACGACACGCTCCATTTCGTTGAAGAACCGGTTGAGGTTACGGATTGGAAAGTAAACAAGACCCGCCGGAGCAGTGTCAAGCTCGTCAAAGTTCGTTGGAATGCCAGACATGGTCCTGAATACACCTGGGAGCGTGAGGACCGGATGAAAGAGAAATACCCCCACTTATTTCCTAAGAACCCTGCATCTACAAGCAGAACTTACCCTGCATCTACAAGCAGAACTTAAAATTTCGGGACGAAAATTTTCTAACGGGGGGAGAATGTGACAACCCTCACTAAACCAGGTATCCGTACGACTTAATTAATAATTAATTACTGCTTAATTACTGTGCTTGTTTGAAATTACTGATGAACTGCTACTTGATATCTGATACATGCATATACCTGCATCATACTTTACTTACCGTCACTACATTATTTACATGCTGAACCTTAGTGACAAACATGATGCACAAAAAGCACAGTAGCACTATAAACGGATAACCTATTGAACATGCTGATAAAACCAGCATCAGGCAGACACTGCCTCTAAGGCCTGTATGAGCCAGAAATATTTTACTACACTAGTGGTGAGTGTAGGGATACAAGGGTTGTAGAACTGCGTCTCTAGGAATAAGTTACAATGACTGGATGTGCCTAAAACGTGCTCTAAGCACAAAAACTCAGCACTTTAATAAACAATCCAGCTTTTAGCTAACTAATAAAGTGCCAATACATGAGAAAAATATTCCTGACACTTTGGGGAATAAGTTGTGTCACTAAAAATAATTATAACGACACTTTAAAGCTTTGTTAAGCACTTTAACGGATTACTATCCAACCGAACAACCGGACTTTACCCGGAACATGAAAATATTGTCATTTTCATTGTTTTTCTTTTTCTGAGCCAGTTAGGGTCCCTGAATACCCTAACACCCATTGTAACGCAGGACACACTACTAACCGGGTTAATCCCTAAACTTAACAAGATTAACCTAACTAAATACTTAACATTTGGTTGGATTTGAACTAGTACCCCCCCCCTTACAAACCGTCCCCAAGAAGGGGGACACCCTTGTCCTATTTCTTGATTATTTAATTACTAGTGTCTAATATCTAGAATACATATAATCCAATGGTTAATTACCTTAAGCTTTGTCTATAAGTTCATCACTAAACACACTAACAAACTCAACTCACACACACTCTCTCCCTCTCTCAAGACTCTCGGCCGAACACCCCCTTGACCATCCACCCATTTTCGATTTTTGATCATTACATTCCAAGTTCATACAAGTGTTAAGGATCACCTACAAGGAAGCTTGGTGCAAACGGAAGGCGAAGGACCTCACTCTATTGCTTTTATCCTCTCATTTTGCGACTAGTTTCTTCCCTAGCCTTGAGCTAGTAGTAAGTTGCTATAATCACACTCTCGAACTATTTTGAAGTGGTTAAAATGATATGTAACGGTTAAAAGTCGCAAACATGCAAGTTGAAACATGAAAGTCTACTAAAAACACTAAAAGTGATGGTTAAAAGCTCATATGCTTTGTAAATCTTGTAGTATTTGATTTGTGTGGTTATTTAGGCTCGATCTATGTTGTGGTAGCTCGGATCATCATTTAACCCGGGTTGGTCATGACCTTGAATTATGACATAAGGTTGTTTTGGAAGTAACAAGGGTTAAAGGATGAAACTCTACCACACACGAATCATGAACTTGTGTAAAAGCGATTTTGCTTGTGAAATAGTGTTTAAAACTAGTAGATCTACGTATCTACAAGCGGTATTTTCAGAGAACCAAGTATTAAAGAAATCATGTTTTCTAAAAACGGATCTTTCATAAACAAGAGTGATTTTAGCAAACACACAAGTGTGTAAATACTTGTGTAACACTAAGTTTCGACAAAATAACTATTTTGTAAAAGATGACGAAAAGTTGTAAAAACGGGATTTCTCTAAAAACGAGGTTTTTACGAAATCGGATTGCTTTATATAAAGATCTGCTAAAAGTAATGGGATTTACTTCATAATATTAGAAAACTACAAGTTCATGAGATTCTTGCGAGTTACATGTTTATTAACTAGTTTGATGCGTTGAATATTGTTTTGATTGAATAAGAAGATTGTTGATTTGATTATAAAAGAAAATGATACGCTTAAAAGCATGGCCACCTCCAGTTACAGAGGAAACTCTGGCGAAATTTTTCTAAAATCCTAACACTTAGAATTATTTTCACTATAAGTGTTAGAGATACTTTTCGACTTGTTTTCAAAATATAGATTTCGCCGCGACTTTATTTACAAAATATCGGAGGTGGGATTTCACAAAATAAAACTTGGTAAATATATATTTAGTATATATATTTTTCATAAAGTCACTTGATATGTGTTTATGATTATTTTGTGAAAATACTAGTATTATTTTTAGGGTAAAAATAATACTATCGAATGTTAATGGATCCAAAATAATACGAACGTCTCTACGATAATTATATAAGTTACACCGGTAATTATTATTACCACTCGATCGTTAAAACGTAACTTACACATTTTAAGAAAATATGACTTAACGCGTATTTTTGTCAAGGTATTATTTTGGGAAAATTTATGTAATAGAAAATATAATATTTTTTAGAAGAATATTTATATTTTGGAGTTAGAAATAAAATATATTTTAAGTGAGACTTAATAATATATTTCGAACACACATGTATTAAATCCCCCATCCTTGGGAAGGAAAATAACTACCAAGTATATACAGAATGTAAACACGAAATAGTTGTCTAACTATTTCCCAACAACTTAAACCATAAAGCTAAGGCACGGCCGTCCGTCTAATAGAGTTAGTACGTGTAGGTCGTCACACGGCTGCTTGATTTGGAGGTATACTTGGTAGAGACGCACCACTGTGAGTTCATGTCCCCCTTTTCTCTTAACTGTTTTCAGTTTTCTAAACTACGGGGGTGAAATACATGTTACTTTGATTACAAGTACTTTATACATGGTATGGATAGCGTAAGGAGGTTTACTACTTAGATCATGTGAGTGGGTAGGAGCAACATGAGGCCATTAGTCCTCATGGTAGGACCGAGGGACAGGAGCGGTAGATCTATCTGGGTGTAGCGAGCCCAGCCCCAGGCCAAACTAGAAACGGACCTCGGGGTGACTTCGTGCCCAACGCATAAATCCGCTAGGTTTGAGTCTCCCTACTTGCACTTCACACATATCAATGGCCTTGCAAACCATTGGTGATCTTAATTCCCTTATTTGCTACATACCAGGATTATTTCTATACTTACAAAGGTTTATTTACTCACTTACACATGAACTCGCTCAACATTATTGTTGATTTTTCAACTTACATGTATTTCAGGGAATTAAAGGATCTGGCGCGGTATGACACGTTTTCCCGCTGCACTAGTTACGAGGTCATCCGGGTTTAGGGAATGTGACTCTTTCCTGGACAAGTCACAGTCCTTAAACTATGCTTATGTTATGTTGTGTTTGTTGAACAATGTTTATGTCGTTAGGATGTGTTTCCGATAAGATAATGTTATTGTATTTGGTTTTTAAAACTTAATCGAATGTATGATCTTGCATGGTTTTATTACATATAGCTTTGTTATGGTTAAGCTATGGTATTAAGAAGTCACACCAGATTAACCACGCTTCCGCAAAGCCAGGGTGTGACATTATGTATTAAAATCATGTAATTACACAATATCAAGTTATTGTATGTATTCTGGTTTCATAAATATTGTTTTATAAAATATTTTGCATCTTCTGTGGTATACGTATATGTGTTTAAATTTTAGAATCGTCGAACTGTAATAATTCGTGTTCATTATTAAATTTAAGGATTACATTTTATAAAATCCTCTCTAGTGTAACTTTATTCAAGAGCCAAAATATTTTATCCTTTCAAAGATATTATTACTATTATTAGTTTACTTTAAAACAGAATTGAATAATATTTTGGTTTAGTGTATTACACTAATAATAATGATGATAATAACAATATCTCTTAAAAACTTTTCTATGGAGAGCGTATATATACAAAGATTTTTCTAGCATGTTAATTATTATTAATATTGACCATACATATAATTTCTGGATATTACTTAATATATCAAATTTTGATGAATAATCTACGTATTTAATCTTTAATAATACGATAAAGAATTATAAAGTGATTGACAAAATATTTTAATAATTGTATTAAATAATCCTGAAACATTATATTTTAACAAAATACAATTATATGTGTCATCAAAATTTTGATAAATACATATCTTGAAATCGAGTAAAACTTTTGAATTATATCATAAAATATCTTGCTTTTATTGAATAATATTTCATATTATGATATTTCAATGATACCGTACCTAAAAGTGTTATTTTACATCTTTGGTTAAAATATTAATATCAATATATAACTTATTATGAAGTATATTCACATAAATATGTGGATACAGAACTGATTATTTTATGAATATATTCCCTTTTTATTTTCATAGCCTAGCATAATAGAAGTTACATATTTTGAGAATTTAAATGATATAAAATCATTTAGATATAATACATATTATCTAAACATTTATATCATGATATTTACAAAGTATCATATCTGAATTGCATTTATTTTATATTAATATTAAAATATTAATATTAACGTTGTATTATTACTATAAAATTTATATTGCATTATGTTTCCCCATATACATATGGATATGATAGAGATATAAGGTATCACAAAATTTACTAATACATGATATTTATATATATATATATATATATATATATATATTATAGCATAAGTGTATGAATGGGTAAGGTCCCAAAAACCTCGTAATAGATACTTGGGACCGTACCGCAACCTTATCTTTTAGCCCTTCTTTGACCTTGCGCGACCGCGCACTGGTCCCACAAAGAGAGCTCGAGAGAAAGATAGCAGACAACACCTGCGCACCAAGGAAGTTAATAAACCCTTGCGCCTTCCTCCATAACAAACAAAGGATAAGAATCCTTGTTTAATACTTTCGCTTAAATGATACCCAGACTTGGATATTATTTACTCAATTGGTACACACGATAAGGAGTCACACTGGATTATAGCAATAACCTTCTAGAAAAACTCAATCTTGCACCACCAGACGGTTATAACCGTCTGGACACGTGTCATCATCTCAGGACTCCCTGAAATCACGATGATGGCATGAAATTGGAGAGAAACCTCCACTTGCTTACTTTCCACGTGGCAACACCCCAGCTGTCGATCAAGATCACGATCCGTGTGATTTCACCATCTGATCAAAAGAATTAACGGAGGGAAAATAACCGCTTACGGTGTTAGCATCTTCCGTTAATATTTCAACAACGAGTTTTCCCGCCCAAACTCCCGGTTATAAATATGAGAGTAATTCAGGTATGAACTTCAAGTTACACACACTTCGTCAATACTTCTTCTTCTTCATAAACACATACTTATTCTCACGTCGGAGTCGGGTCACGGAGAAAACCTCCATTTTCCCAGTGACGAGGCTAACGGTGTTCTGTTTTGCAGTGTTCACCGGAGAAGAAGACTTGTCCCTTCGAATCAAACGAGAGAGAACCACCCTTTTATGCAGAACATAACCCCCTGGATAATTTGATTCCGATCCTTTTATCCAGTGTTTCTTTATTGGCACCCACCGATTTCTCTGTTTTATCAGTTTTATCTTGTTTCGATTTGTTTTCCCTCGATTCTTTGTTTTCCCACGACAGAGAATTCATCACTTCACCCATCAGGTCCTCGATCTGAATTCGAGGGTTTTGCAACCCAAGATACCCAGTGTCACACCCCGACCACGTAGAACATCAAATCGTGGCGGAAACGTTGGGGAGTGTTGTAACATAATTATTGTTTCACAACCATGGCATACAAAGTTATATTTTATTTATCAAACAAGCGGGTTACATTGTCTTTAAACATGAAACAAAGAGTACATAACATAATTAAACTAAGTCTATCTTCGTTTTATGTCTCTAAGGCACAGGTCCGCCCTAGTGTCACAATCATCATCCTAAGCGACAGCTCCTTAAAACACATGTGAAAATAGGTACGTCAGCATAAAAATGCCTGTGAGATACATAGGTTTTGTGAAAATAGGATTCATGACTTGGGTTTTAAAAGAAAGGTTTAATAAAAATTAGTCATGAATCTTGTTAAGTGTTTTCTTTTATAAATCATATGAAAACTCGATAAGAAATCAGATTATATAAAAGAAAGGTGTATGGTTAATGAAATAACCAAGTAAAATGAGTTGTATAAAATAAACTGTTTTGTAAAACACTGTCTTGTGAAAAATAAGTTGTTTATGTAAAATGTAATATGTCAAATATTGAAATGATTTAAGTAACGCTACGCCATGTAATATCATATAAACACTTATATATAGGAAGTACCAGTGGCGTATCCACCATGCTTGTATCATATTACACACGCCTCGTTACTCAAATCATTTACCCAAACCAACCACCAATGTAAATTGTTCATGTATAAATCAATTATCGAGTGTTATTGTGTAAACCATATCAAAATGTCCATGTCTAATGTAAATCACCAAATGTGTATATCAATGTCAAAATGTTTATGTTTAATGTAAATCATATAATGTGTATCCAAAAAATATCATGTATGGCATGTGAAATATATCAACTAAGCCATAGGTAAAATGCACAAAAACAGAGTATTGAATTAAACATAGTTTAAATCAAAGTTATGTTTTGTGGAACAAATGCATGCTATACTGATACAAACATCTATGCGGTATTGTTATAATGCATACATTCAAGCCTTGTGACTGTGGTGATAGACCTTTAAACAAATTAAAGGTTTATCTGTGTTATGTTTATCGAATTCGGTCATTCCTTCCATCCAAACATACCTAGGATGTTAGGAACGGGAGTTGTCAATTCCTATGGTACCACTACCTACTAACGAATGGCGTGATCAATGTTAATGAATGTATATTGTCCCATTTGAACAAACCAAATGTCATACCAAAATGTAAGCATGTAATGAATAACAAATGTACTAAGTATGCACACAATGGGCATACATAGCATAAAATGTAATGTAAAACAATGTACTAAGTATGCACACAATGGACATACATAGCATAAAATGTAATGTAAAACAATGTACTAAGTATGCACACAATGGACATACATAGCATAAAATGTAATGTAAAACGATGTACTAAGTATGCAACAAATGGACATACATAGCAAAAACATAATGGAATCATGTACTATAAATGTACTAATGAACATAACAAGTATAGGATATGAAAACAAGAAAGGCACGAAAGTAACAAGTAGGCACATGTGTTTCACCCCAAAATGTTTGGAAAACGGTAAAAGAGGGGTCTATGTACTCACTTGAGATTGCTTAGTAGTCCTTGAGTAACAACCAAACAATGCTAGAGATCACGGATATCAAACGGCACCTAATATAGGTAACTATGTTGATATACCAGACCTAAATAGGAGGATTGGATAGAATGAGGGTTCGTAAACCAAACGAGTATGGAGACTCGTGTAATATGGTTTAACAAAGCCTACATACTAAAATGAAACCTAACCTAAGTGCTTACGTCCCATTACGACCCGTTTAGGTAGCTTATGCTACTTTAACGCGTCCTTCGCGTAAAACGCGTTTGGAATGCCTAACTAGTCCTATGATAGGTAAAACATGCCTTAACATGTCTAGTATTGTTACCAAATCAGTTTAGATACCAAAAGTTATGTTACATATGTTTAGAATGAATTTTGGCGTCAAAGGGGTATTTTGGTAATTTACCTAAGGCATATAACCCACCTATCATACAACTAAGTAAACGTCGTGACTATAAGGTATAACCTCGGAAGGTTATTCCCTATATACTATGGTCACCTAATGTGTTTGGTCGGATCCTAATGATCGACCAAACGGGTCGGGTTCGAAAGTATAAGCGATTGTTTAGATCGCTTACCTTACGACCCTATATAAGCACTAAACTAAAAGTTATGAGCTAAGCATGTTAAAACATGCTTAACTAAGTTTAGAAAATAGGTTTGGTATCAAAACAAATGCTTTTGATACCTATAAGTAGTTTGGTTACAAAGTACGCAATAACACGCATTTTGGCCGAAACTACGACTCGTCACTGAGTCTAGATAACGTGGTAATCAGTAGGTATAGTCACTAGGGACTATAACCATCGTGATCACGCTCACGTTAGGAAGTTCAAACGAACTTCGCGTTGACCATAAACAGGTCAATGCAGAAAGTCAAACATAGTTTGACTTTCGGACTCGAAAAGCGATAAAAGAACGAAGGAACACTTACAAAGGGTCCCCGCAAGCTAATCTCGATCCAAGTAGCTCAGGTATGAAGCAATGGCTTCAACTTAGAGCTTTTAGATCAGATTTTGTGGGCTTTTCAAGGAAGGGGTTAGGTATTTATAGGATATGCAAGACCGTTAGGATCGTTTATCGAATAACGTGCTTTGATCTTGACCATACACTTGTTGAAATACCCATGGAACACCAAATTGGCCCCTCATTATCCTGAAGAGGCAAGTGCAAAAGGGATTAGGAGAGTGTAACAGCTGTTAACAGGTGTTTAAACAAGTTTCTGCTGTCTAACCCCTGCTTACGGACCGTAAGACTTAGAACCTTACGGTCCATAAGGACCTTGCAGGTCTGATACTTTCAAAAATAGCCGAACAGGCCCCTGAAGCTCCAAACTTGCTATTTGATGCATTTTTGACACGTTTAAGCCCCGTTAACCCCATTTCAAAGCTCTAAAATGAAATTAAAGTATAGGGAACTTAAAATGTGCTCCCAAATATCTCGGATGTTGGTTCGTTTGGCCGTACGATTGCATTGTTCGGTTAATTACGACGGAAGTCGTAAAGGACGCAAAAACGGTCCAAATTGCGCGACGAATGGATTTTTCTTATGCCAAACACTAAAATAATATATTTTAGTGCTTACATAAATTTTTAGATGTCCGGATGTATTCAGAACGTAAGTTATGCGCGGAAATGCAAACTTGTGCACTTTTTGACGTTTTTAGTCCCTGAATGACCCAAAAGTTTATTTTAGCACACCGAACCCCTTAAAGCCTATTTCTAAGCTATGTAAAGGATATTTGTGGTATGTTTAACTTATGGTCATGTTCCGGAATGTTCGTTACAGTTCAAATTTGCATACTTTCGTAGTTTGTCAAGTTTAGTCCCTGTAAGCGAATTAACTTGTTTTTGCTATACCAAAGCCTTTAAAACTTATTTCTAAGTTAAGTAAAGGTTATTTAAGGTATGTTAAGTATATGTTGATGTTCCGGAGTATTTATCGCATTAAACTGATTACGTTTACGCACCAGTTTGCATATAACTCTCCAGAAAGCGATATAGAGTTTGAAATTGAATAAAAGTCAAAACATGAAAAATGTAAAACATAACCAAACAAACATTGGGATCAAATAACATTGTTTTATTGATAACTGGACTGTTCACAATGATTACAAGCACAGATGTTACAGTCTCCCCTACTTGTGGAAATTTCGTCCCTAAATTTATTTAGAGGAAACTCGTGGAAAAAGATGCGGATATTTCGCCTTCATTTGATCTTCGCATTCCCAAGTAAACTCGGGTCCATGTTTAGATTCCCAACGAACCTTGACCAAAGGAATGCGCTTGCGTTTGAGCCACTTGACTTCACGTTCCATGATTTCCACTGGCTTCTCAACAAATTTCAGTGTTTTATCAACACGAATTTCGTCAAGTGGTATGTGGAGGTTCTCATCAGCTAAACACTTCTTGAGATTGGACACGTGAAAGGTTGGATGAACATTTCCAAGTTCAGGAGGTAACTCAAGTTTGTAGGCTACCTTACCGATTCTTTCGACGATCTTGAATGGTCCAACGTATCTAGGTGCAAGTTTTCCTTTCTTTCCAAATCTGATCACACCTTTCCAAGGTGAGACCTTAAGTAATACACGATCACCGACTTGAAAATCCAAAGGCTTGCGTTTTAGTTCCGCGTAACTCTTTTGACGGCATCTAGCTGCCTGAAGGTTATCATGAACTTTCTTAACCTTATCAGTTGTCTCTAAAATGAGGGCAGGTCCAGTAAGCTGAGCCTCACCGATCTCATTCCAGCAGACTGGTGAACGACATTTTCGACCATAGAGAGCCTCGAAAGGAGCCATGTTGATGCTGGAGTGATAACTGTTGTTGTAGAAGAATTCAAATAACGGAAGATGTGAATCCCAACTACCACCAAAATCGATCACACAAGCTCTAAGCATATCCTCCAGAGTCTGGATTGTTCTTTCAAATTGACCATCCGTTTGCGGATGATAAGCTGTGCTCAGATTAAGTTGGGTCCCCATAGCAGATTGCATGGTTCTCCAAAAATGAGAAGTGAAGCGAGCATCTCTGTCAGAAATGATGTTCAAAGGAACACCATGTCGAGCTACAATTTCATCCACATAGATTTTAGCAAGTTTGTCAGCAGAAAAATCCTCACGGATTGGCAAGAAATGCGCTGACTTAGTAAGACGATCAATGATTACCCAGATGGCATCATGACCTTTCTTTGTGCGCGGAAGTTTGGTAACAAGATCCATAGTAATGTTTTCCCATTTCCAAACTGGGATCTCTGGTTGCTCCAATAAACCAGAAGGACGCTGATGTTCAGCCTTAACCTTAAGACAAGTAAGGCATTTTGATACATATAAGGAGATGTCTTTCTTCATACCAGGCCACCAATAATGAGTATGAAGATCCTTATACATCTTATCTGAGCCAGGATGAATAGAATAGCGAGACTTATGGGCTTCATCCATAAGCAAGGTATGAAGATTATCTTGGCTTGGGACCCACAAACGGTCCATGAAGTAATATGATCCATTGTCTTTCAGTTCAAGATCAGGTGTTATGTGATAGGGAAATTCCTTATCCATTAAACCTTGTGAAACACAAGTGTGTTGAGCCTAAGAAATGCGGGCTTGGATATCGGATCGAGCTTGAATATCAGATTGAACACGGACACAATGAAGTTAAGTACGTTCCTTACGACTCAATACATCGGCTACGACATTCGCCTTACCAGGATGGTAGCGAATTTCGCAGTCATAGTCGTTTAGAAGCTCAACCCAACGTCGTTGCCTCATGTTGAGTTCTTTCTGATTGAAGATATGTTGAAGACTTTTGTGGTCCGTGAAAACCACACATTTTGTACCATACAAATAGTGTCTCCAGATCTTAAGAGCGAAGACAACTGCACCCAACTCAAGATCATGAGTGGTGTAGTTCTTTTCATGCACCTTCAATTGTCTTGATGCATAGGCTATGACTTTGTTCCTTTGCATCAGAACACTGCCAAGACCCAATTTAGATGCATCGCAATAAACGATGAAATCATCATTGCCCTCAGGCAAAGTCAGAACAGGCGCGTCACAAAGTTTCTGCTTCAAGTTTTGAAAAGCTTCCTCTTGTTTGAATCCCCAATCAAAGGGCTTGTTCTTCTGAGTTAGAGCAGTTAGAGGAACTGCAATCTTCGAGAAGTTTTCTATGAAGCGGCGATAATAACCCGCTAGACCAAGAAAAGAACGAACTTCAGTAGGAGTAGTAGGCGTATCCCAATCCTTAATCGCACTGATCTTGGAGGGATCTACATGAATACCTCGTTCGTTGACAATATGCCCCAAAAATTGAACTTCTTTAAGCCAAAATTCGCACTTGGAGAATTTGGTGAAAAGTTGCTCTTTCTTTAGGAGTTCCAAAGTAAGACGAAGATATTGCTCGTGATCAGCTCGCGTCTTAGAGTATATCAAGATGTCATCAATAAAAACAATGACGAACTGATCCAAATAAGGCTTGCAAACCCTATTCATTAAGTCCATGAAAACAGCAGGAGCATTAGTCAAACCGAATGGCATGACTGTGAACTCATAATGCCCATAACGAGTGCGGAACGCTGTCTTGGGAATATATTCTTCATGCACACTAAGTTGATGATATCCAGATCGCAGATCAGTCTTTGAAAAATAAGAAGCGCCCTGTAACTGATCAAAGAGATCATCGATGCGAGGTAGGGGATATCGATTTTTTATAGTAAGCTTGTTAACCTCACGATAATCGATACACATCCTAAAAGATCCATCCTTCTTTTTGTCAAAAAGAACGGGAGCACCCCAAGGTGAAAAGCTAGGACGGATAAAACCTTTGTCAGAGAGTTCCTGAAGCTGCTTAGACAACTCTTGCATCTCAGACGGTGCAAGACGATATGGAGATCTTGCAATGGGATTTGCACCAGGCACGAGATCAATACGGAACTCGACTTGGCGTGCTGGGGGTAGACCAGGTAACTCTTCAGGAAACACTTCAGGATAATCTCGAACAACAGGGATATCTTGAATAGACTTACCTTTGCCCTTATCTGCTACAACATGTGCCAAAAAGGCCACATAGTTCTTTCGCAGATACTTCCGAGCTTTAAAACAAGACATGAGTTTGAGACCACCAGCAGGTTTCTCACCACGAACCTGTAGGATCTCACCTGTCGAAAGCGGCACACGAACGATCTTCTCAAAACAAACTACCTCTGCGTGAGGCTTGGCTAACCAATCCATACCCACAATAACGTCGAAGCTTCCAAGTTGCATAGGCGTGAGGTCAATAGGAAAAAGATGGTCGTTAAGGTTCAACTGGCAGTTGCGAAGAACAGAATCAAGAACAATGGGTTCACCACTAGCAACTTCTACTGTCAAGGGTTTTCCTAGTTTCGTTCTAGACACGCGAAGCAATGGCTCAAAAGATAATGACACAAAACTCTTATCGGCACCCGAATTAAAAAGAACAGATGCAGGCTGATTATTAATAAAGAACGTACAGTTCACCACTTCATTGTCTGCTTGTGCCTCTTGTGCATTCATGTTGAAGACTCGCCCTCAAGCCTGAGCCTGATTCTGATTTGGATTAGCATTCACCAATCTTGGGCACTGATTACGGTAGTGGGTCAGATCCCCACAATTGTAACAAGAACCTGGTGGGTAGTGTGGTCGTGCAGCTTGACCTTGTTGCTGAGCAGGAGGCTGAGCAACTCGTTGAGCCAGGTTCTGAGCTGCCTGATTCTGAGCAAAACGACAAACATCAGCAAGATGACCTGACTTCCCACAGTTAGTACAGAAACGGCACGGAAATTGCGGCTGATGGTGACTGTTGCATCTATTGCACAAAGGTGCATTTCCTGCATAAGGTTTCTTCGCTGGAGGCTGTGCGGGTTGGTTGGGAGCTGCCTGGTTAGCTTGGGCGGTGACAGCAAAATTTTGGGAAGCCTTTCGCTTCCTAGACCCCCTTGAGGAACCAGAATCCTTTCCCTTCTTGTTTTGACCTTTCTTGCTATCTTCTTTGTCAGACGCCTGCTTCTTACCCTTGTCACCCTTTTTATGCAGCTTTCCCTTTCGAACCTGCGACTCAGTCAATGTCGCTGCTAACTCGATCACCTGACGGAGTGTGGTAGGGCTACTACCAGTAATGATGTCTTGTACTGAGTTAGGTAGACCATCGATGTACCTTTCTATAGCCTTGTCGAGTGGGGTAACCATTGTTGGGCATAGCAAACTCAGCTCCTCAAACCTATCAGTATACGCCCGATGTTCGCCACTATCCTGTTTCAGATTATCAAACTCCCTTTCTAGAGCTCGCAACTCATGACGAGGACAGAACTCCCTCGTCATAAGGGCCCTAAGTTCAGCCCATGTTTGCGCTAAAGCAACTTCAGCACCACGATCTCTCATAACCCCGTTCCACCACATAAGAGCCCTCTTCTGAAACACACTCGAAGAAAACTCGACCTTGCCATTGTCAGGACACTGAACGTGACGGAAAGTATTCTCAATGCTCTCGAACCATTGAAGAAGCCCAGTCGCTCCCTCAGAACCACTAAACTTGAGTGGTTTAGCCGAGTTAAAATTCTTGAAATTGCATGGAGCATTGTTGTTGTTGTTGGCTTGGTTCCATTGAGCAAAGAGGTTTGGGAATGCAGCAGCCATTTGCTGCGCAATGATTTCTGCCAGTTCGGCAGTCGCTATCTGGTTTTCGCGTCGAGGAGGCATTCTAAAAGAGGAAAACATGAAAGGAAACGAGTGAGATGATTGGACGAAGAGAATGAGATGAAACAAAATCAACAAAAGCAAAGATGGTGGTCATTCGTCCGCATCGCAAAGCAAACAAGCGACACACAGTGACTAATCAAAGTAAATGGGTCAAAAATAATGTATCGCGAAGACATGCTCGCCTATAAGTGAACACTCACCCCAAGAGTTCCCAGGTAAGAGTGACTGGTCCGATTATGTGGATTTGTACGAACACTCTAGCCTTAGACAGAAAACCCAGGGTACAGGCATTCACTCTTCCAGTTTGCACGTGTTCACACTATTTAAAACCCAAAACTTTGACGAGATTTTGAAAATTCAAAGGGGTTCAAAACCTTATAACAGAGGATTCAAAACCTTGTAATAAATCATTCAAAAACAGAAGATTGTTTTTCAAAATTCGTTTCGGAAAATTGGGTTCTTGTTTTGATAATTACCTAAGGATAGGTGATGTGCATGTTTTAAGATCTAAACACAAGACAACTTGTGTTAGGGTCCTAGAAAGGTTATAGTCTAGGTCAAAGAATTACTAATAACCTAATTCCCTATAACCATTGGCTCTGATACCAACTCTTCTGTCACACCCCGACCACGTAGAACATCAAATCGTGGCAGAAACGTCGGGGAGTGTTGTAACAGAATTATTGTTTCACAACTATGGCATACAAAGTTATATTTTATTTATCAAACAAGCGGGTTACATTGTCTTTAAACATGAAACAAAGAGTACATAACATAATTAAACTAAGTCTATCTTCGTTTTATGTCTCTAAGGCACAGGTCCGCCCTAGTGTCACAATCATCATCCTAAGCGGCAGCTCCTGAAAACACATGTGAAAATAGGTACGTCAGCATAAAAATGCCTGTGAGATACATAGGTTTTGTGAAAATAGGATTCATGACTTGGGTTTTAAAAGAAAGGTTTAATAAAAATTAGTCATGAATCTTGTTAAGTGTTTTCTTTTATAAATCATATGAAAACTCGATAAGAAATCAGATTATATAAAAGAAAGGTGTATGGTTAATGAAATAACCAAGTAAAATGAGTTGGATAAAATAAACTGTTTTGTAAAACAATGTCTTGTGAAAAATAAGTTGTTAATGTAAAATGTAATATGTCAAATATTGAAATGATTTAAGTAACGCTACGCCATGTAATATCATACAAACACTTATATATAGGAAGTACCAGCGGCGTATCCACCATGCTTGTATCATATTACACACGCCTCGTTACTCAAATCATTTACCCAAACCAACCACCAATGTAAATTGTTCATGTATAAATCAATTGTTTAGTGTTATTGTGTAAACCATATCAAAATGTCCATGTCTAATGCAAATCACCAAATGTGTATATCAATGTCAAAATGTTTATGATTAATGTAAATCATATAATGTGTATCCAAAAAATATCATGTATGGCATGTGTAATATATCAACTAAGCCATAGGTAAAATGCACAAAAACAGGGTATTGAATTAAACATAGTTTAAATCAAAGTTATGTTTTGTGGAACAAATGCATGCTATACTGATACAAACATCTATGCGGTATTGTTATAATGCATACATTCAAGCCTTGTGAGTGTGGTGATAGACCTTTAAACAAATTAAAGGTTTATCTGTGTTATGTTTATCGAATTCGGTCATTCCTTCCATCCAAACATACCTAGGATGTTAGGAACGGGAGTTGTCAATTCCTATGGTACCACTATCTACTAACGAATGGCGTGATCAATGTTAATGAATGTATATTGTCCCATTTGAACAAACCAAATGTCATACCAAAATGTAAGCATGTGATGAATAACAAATGTACTAAGTATGCACACAATGGGCATACATAGCATAAAATGTAATGTAAAACAATGTACTAAGTATGCACACAATGGACATACGTAGCATAAAATGTAATGTAAAACAATATACTAAGTATGCACACAATGGACATACATAGCATAAAATGTAATGTAAAACGATGTACTAAGTATGCAACAAATGGACATACATAGCAAAAACATAATGGAATCATGTACTATAAATGTACTAATGAACATAACATGTATAGGATATGAAAACATGAAAGGCACGAAAGTAACAAGTAGGCACATGTGTTTCACCCCAAAATGTTTGGAAAACAGTAAAAGAGGGGTCTATGTACTCACTTGAGATTGCTTAGTAGTCCTTGAGTAACAACCAAACAATGCTAGAGATCACGGATATCAAACGGCACCTAATATAGGTAACTATGTTAATATACTGGACCTAAATAGGAGGATTGGATAGAATGAGGGTTCGTAAACCAAAAGAGTATGGAGACTCGTGTAATATGGTTTAACAAAGCCTACATACTAAAATTAAACCTAACCTAAGTGCTTACGACCCATTACGACCCGTTTAGGTAGCTTATGCTACTTTAACGCGTCGTTCGCGTAAAACGCGTTCGGAATGCCTAACTAGTCCTATGATAGGTAAAATATGCCTTAACATGTCTAGTATTGTTACCAAATCAGTTTAGATACCAAAAGTTATGTTACATATGTTTAGAATGAATTTTGGCGTCAAAGGGGTATTTTGGTAATTTACCTAAGGCATATAACCCACCTATCATACAACTAAGTAAACGTCGTGACCATAAGGTATAACCTCGGAAGGTTATTCCCTATATACTATGGTCACCTAATGTGTTTGGTCGGATCCTAATGATCGACCAAACGGGTCGGGTTCGAAAGTAAAGCGATTGTTTAGATCGCTTACCTTACGACCCTATATAAGCACTAAACTAAAAGTGGCGAGCTAAGCATGTTAAAACATGCTTAACTAAGTTTAGAAAACAGGTTTGGTATCAAAACAAACGGTTTTGATACCTATAAGTAGTTTGGTTACAAAATACGCAATAACACGCATTTTGGCCAAAACTACGACTCGTCACTGAGTCTAGATAACGTGGTAATCAGTAGGTATAGTCACTAGGGACTATAACCATCGTGATCACGCTCACGTTAGGAAGTTCAAACGAACTTTGCATTGACCATAAACTGGTCAATGCAGAAAGTCAAACATAGTTTGACTTTCAGACTCGAAAAGCGATAAAAGAACGAAGGAACACTTACAAAGGGTCCCCGCAAGCTAATCTTGATCCAAGTAGCTCAGGTATGAAGCAATGGCTTCAACTTAGAGCTTTTAGATCAGATTTTGTGGGCTTTGCAAGGAAGGGGGGTTGGGTATTTATAGGATATGCAAGACCGTTAGGATCGTTTATCGAATAACGTGCTTTGATCTTGACCATACACTTGTTGAAATACCCATGGAACACCAAATTGGCCCCTCATTATCCTGAAGAGGCAAGTGCAAATGGGATTAGGAGAGTGTAACAGCTGTTTAAACAAGTTTCTGCTGTCTGAACCCTGCTTACGGACTGTAAGACTTAGAACCTTATGGTCCGTAAGGACCTTGCAGGTCTGATACTTTCAAAAATGGCAGAACATGCCCCTGAAGCTCCAAACTTGTTATTTGATGCATTTTTGACACGTTTAAGCCCCGTTAACCCCATTTCAAAGCTCTAAAATGAAGGTAAAGTATAGGGAACTTAAAATGTGCTCAAAAATATCTCGGATGTCGGTTCGTTTGGCCGTACGATTGCGTTGTTCGGTTAATTAAGACGGAAGTCGTAACGGACGCAAAAACGGTCCAAATTGCGCGACGAATGGATTTTTCTTATGCCAAACACTAAAATAAAATATTTTAGTGCTTACATAAATTTTTGGATGTCCGGATGTATTCAGAACGTAAGTTATGCGCGGAAATGCAAACTTGTGCACTTTTTGACGTTTTTAGTCCCTGAATGACCCAAAAGTTTATTTTAGCACACCGAACCCCTTAAAGCCTATTTCTAAGCTATGTAAAGGATATTTTTGGTATGTTTAACTTATGGTCATGTTCCGGAATGTTCGTTACAGTTCAAATTGGCATACTTTCGTAGTTTGTCAAGTTTAGTCCCTGTAAGCGAATTAACTTGTTTTTGCTATACCAAAGCCTTTAAAACTTATTTCTAAGTTATGTAAAGGTTATTTAAGGTATGTTAAGTATATGTTGATGTTCCGGAGTATTTGTCGCATTAAACTGATTACGTTTACGCACCAGTTTGCGTATAACTCTCCAGAAAGCGATATAGAGTTTGAAATTGAATAAAAGTCAAAACGTGAAAAATGTAAAACATAACCAAGCAAACATTGGGATCAAATAACATTGTTTTATTGATAACTGAACTGTTCGCAATGATTACAAGCACAGATGTTACACCCAGATCGACGGAATCATGGGAATCAACAAAAACAACAGTCATTCAGTAGAAAAGGACTCTTCAGATCAACTCCTAGAAAGAGCTCCGAAATACTGGTTCGACAGATTCCAGGTTGATATAAACCAAATTTTCACACAAATTAATAGATCTTAGTCGCTAAAAGAAAGCAAGGGTAAAATTGACACTATAGTATTAGACCCACAGATACCTAGTCAGTGGGACATCCAATCTAACAACCATGCTGAGATAACCCAAAATTTAGAGGATACCAACTGTCGGGCAGCCGAACCAAAGCAAATACACATGGTACAAGGAGGTCCTTCACGAAGGCCAAATAAACGAAACCATAATCAGCATTGGAGGGAACAGCAAGTTGTGTTTCCTGTTGTCCCTGGAGGCCCTCAAGAAGAACGACCAGTAATTATTACTGGCATCTTCGGCCACTACAGAACGGACTATATGTTTGTAGATCCAGGAAGCTAGATGGATATCATATACGAGCAGTGTTTCAAACAACTTGATCTAGAGGACAAAGCACGCCTAGAGCCGGTTGATTTCCCTCTCACCGGTTTTTGCAACGAAGCTGTATTTCCATTAGGGCAAATTGCATTTCCTGTGACTCTATCAGATGGTGAGCATTCATGCACAGTCACAGTAAATTTCATGGTCATGCCAGCAACATCACGCCACGATGTCTTGCTCAGAAGAAGGTCACAAAGAGAACTCAGCATGATCACTTCTATTCCACATGATGCATGCGGGTTTCCAACAGAAACTGGAGTCGCAATTTTGTACTCAAGCAAGGAGGTCATGTACGTTAACGACGAGCCACCAGCAAAAGTGGCAAAGCCCTCAACACCAAATGAGCCGGAGAAATGGGTCCTAAACGAAGAATACCCAGAACAGACCATCTTACTAGGGCACGCCATTTCACGGACAATACGAATACAATTAAAGGAATTACTGTCCAGCAATAAGGACATATTCGCCTGGTGTCCAGCGGACATGACTGGAGTTCCGCGAGATATAGCGCAACATTGTCTGAACATCCGGCCCTCTGCAGAACCTGTAGCACCGGGAAGACGCAGGCTCAGTGCTGAAAAAGCAGAAGCTATGAACGAACAAGTAACACAGTTACTCAAAGCTGGAATCTTGCGCGAAGTCCAGTATCACACCTGGGTCGCCAACCCAGTGATGGTTTAAAAACACAGTGGCGGATGGCGAATGTGCGTTGACTTCAAAGACCTAAATAAAGCATGCCCGAAAGATTGCTATGCACTTCCTGAGATAGACAAAAAAGTTGACTCTCTAGCATCGTTTCGCTGGAAGTGCTTTCTTGACTGTTATAAGGGCTATAACCAGGTCCAAATGAAAGAAGAGGATGAGGACAAGACTGCCTTCCGTGGGGACAAGGGCATCTTCTGCTACACAAAAATGCCCTTTGGCCTCCGCAACGCAGGAGCTAGTTACCAGCGCTTAATGGATACAGTCTTCGGGGAAGACATTGGTAAAACAGTCGCGGTATATATGGATGACCTCGTCATCATGAGCCACGAAGAGGAAACAATGCTCGCAAATATTCAGCGCACGTTCGATTCTTTGCACAGCGTAAACTTAAAGCTCAACCCAACGAAGTGTTCCTTCGGGATGGAAGAGGGAAAATTTATGGGTTTCATAGTAACAAGAGATGGCTTTAAAGTAAACCCGGAGAAAGTGCAAGCCATCCAGCTGATGCCATCACCTGCGACAATAAAAGAGATGCAAAGACTCGCAGGACGCTTAGCAGCCTTGAACAGATTCTTGGCAAATCATGCGGCAAAGTCTTATCCGTTCATCAGCACACTGCGGAACTGCGCCAAGAAAACTCACTTCCAGTGGACACCAGAGGCGGAAGCAGCCTTTAAGCAAATGAAGGAATGTTTAATTCAACTGCCAACACTAACAGCACCGCGAGAAAAAGAACCACTCGTCTTATATTTATCCGCTGCAGAAGTAGCGGTCGGCGAAGTGTTAATGGTGGAACGAGAAAACATTCAGACTCCAATTTATTATATAAGTAAGATGCTCACTGGCCCGGAGACATGCTACTCAATGATAGAGGAACTAGTCCTCGCTCTGGTACATGCATCACGACGCTTACGCCGGTATTTCTCTGGTCATGTCATCACAGTTCTCATCAATTACCACTTAGGGCAAATTCTATCCAAACCCGATGTTGCGGGAAGATTAGCTAAATGGGCTATTGAGCTGGGAGGATACAATATCCTATACAGACCACGACCAGCAATTAAAGGGCAAGTTTTAGCAGATTTCACCACAGAAGTCCCCATAGACAAAGTCCAAGAATGTGAAGCAATCCAAAACCCTGTTCCCGTTTTCGACGATCGGGTCTGGACCCTACACACAGACGGAGCTTCTAATGACGACGGGGCAGGCGCGGGTCTCCGGTTGGTCAACCCAGATGATCATGAACTTACATATGCGATACGCCTGGATTTCTGAAGCACAAACAACGAAGCAGAATACAAAGCGTTTCTAGCAGGCCTTCGTTTAGCACTTAAGATGGGAGCGAAAAACCTCAAAGCTAACGTTGATTCAAAACTAGTGGCTGAGCAAGTTAATGGGACTATGATGCGAAAGGTGAAGCTATGGCGCTATATCTGGAACAAGCGCGAATGTTAATCAGCCAATTCCAAACGTTCAAGATAAATCATATAAACAGAAGCGAAAACAAGCACGCGGATGCACTAAGCAAATTGGCTGCCACTAGCTTCAGACACCTAGCAAAAGAGGTGCGCATCGAGGTATTGTCCAATCCTTCTGTCCCTCTCAAACAAGTAAACATCATAGAGATTGGCAACCCATCCTGGATGTCCCCGATCATCTTGTACCTACAACATGGAAAACTTCCGGACGGAAAGGCAGAAGCTAGAAAAATCCAGAACAAGGCAATAAATTATGAGATGGCGGAAAGTCATTCATGGGGACCGCTCCTGCGCTGTGTCGACAAAACGGACGCACAATACTTAGTCAGGGAAATCCATGAAGGCTTATGTGGGATACACGCCGGACCGCGCATGGTAGTGGCAAAGATAATGAGCGCGGGCTACTATTGGTCGGGAATGCACGTGGACGCGGTAGAGTTACTACGGAAATGCGCAGCTTGTCAGCGCCACGCTCCGAAGACACTCCATCCAAAGAATCCGCTCATACCGGTCACGTCCGTCTGGCCCTTCCAGCAATGGGGTATTGATCTTGTTGGCCCATTCCCCGACGTGCCAGGCGTAGTAAAATTCATTATCGTAGCAGTAGATTATTTCACAAAATGGGTCGAAGCCAAGGCATTAGCTTCAACCACAGCAATGGTAATCCGCAAATTCATATGGGAACATATTATTTGCAGATTCGGATTACCATTGCGCATTATCTCCGACAACGGCACCAATTTCGCCTCGGAAGATCTTCAGAAGTGGTTCAAAGAAATGAAGATCGAACACAACTTTGCCTCTGTGGCGCACCCACAAGCAAACGGCCAAGTCGAGAGTGTCAACAAACAAATAGTCGAGGGCATAAAAGCGCGACTTGGGACAGCGCGCAGAGGATGGGTCGATGAACTCCCCAGCATCTTATGGGCCCACCGTACCATGCCAAAGACCAGCACGGGAGAAACCCCATTCAGTCTTGTCTACGGATCAGAGGCGGTAATCCCAGCCGAAATTGGCCTCCCATCACCATGCATGCTTGCCATGGAAAAGCAAAACAATGAGCAAGAATGAAGACTGGATTTAGACCTTCTTGAAGAAAGGCGCGAGAACGCCGCCATCGCAGAGGCAAGGGAAAAATCCAAACTTGAAAAATACTACAACGCGTGCGTACGCGTATGTACTTTCATTCCGGGAGACTTCGTCTTGCGCGACAACGAAGCTTCCAATGCAGAAAAACTAGGCAAACTAGTGCCAAAATGGGAGGGGCCATATATTATCAATGAAGTCCTAGGCAAAGGGACGTAGACCCTAAAAAGAGTTGACGGGACACCAGTTCCCCGCACCTGGAACGCGCAGCAGCTGCGCAGGTGTTATATATAAGCCGAGCTATTCTTCAAAAATGAATCAATAAAGGCAATGTATTTTTCTATTCTACTTTGTATTATTGGCCCTGCGCCCTATTAATGCTAAAAATATCCCTACATATGTTATTGTTTGTTACAAATTGCATATAATTCTTTTGGTTTACGCGAAAACAATATGGTGAACATTGTACGCCTCATAAGCAGTCTAAAAAAGCACAACCTCACGCGCATTTTAGACATACGTTCACACATGAGCACAATACCATTCTCATTCGCTCTACCTACTCAAAGCAATTAAACATATGCAACATATTGTAATCCAAACATAAAATGGTAAACCACCAAGGCATACATGCACGACAGGGCATCAAAAATATATATTATTAGTGCAGCAAAAGCACTCTGAACAAACCATTTACAAAAGAACACAGCAGTGTTTCTTCAAAAAAAAAAGGGGGGAGAGTACTAGTTACAAAATAAAACTAGGAAAGCTGATCTAGCACCCCATACGGAGTATGGAGAACCTCACCATACTTAGACAAAGGATGGGGATCGACAATCCAAGGGTTAACACCCTCCCCATCATCGTCAGCACCACCAGCCGGAATAACAACACGGCGACGTCATTGATAAACAATCAACGAACTCCCTCTCCGGTCAACCAGAAAGGACAGGGTCACAAGGTGTGCTGACAGCCGGGTAACCCCACCATTGTTGTCGTCGGCAAGACTGTCACCCCCCGATATTTCCACGTATTACCGGTGGGGAGTATCGTGACGTAGTTGATATCATCATAGTCAAATAATCGCAGTTCAATGCACAGCGGAAGTCTAAAGAAAAATATATTACAAACCTATTCAAATGTAACATTTGATATTACAAACGGATTGTAAGATGGATCCACAGGCGGATCTTAAAACAGAAAGATAAACACTGTTCAATAGACTTTAGGCATCTAGAACTTGCAAGATTCCCTATTAACGCCCTGAGCTCCCAGCCAATTATGTACAGTACCTGTCACTTAATCTTTTTGGAAAATACGTCAGTTTACACTGGTAAATACGATTAACTGACTCATTTTGAAAACATTTATGAAAATTGATTTAAATGCCCAAGGCACAAATATCTTTTTATAACTTGGGACAATTATATAAAAATAATCTTGTATACATATTTACATGTTCGTTATACATTTAGGGCTCGATGTTAGAAACCGAGTCAAGATTAACAGACACACCACAAGTATAGGCCCACAAGAGAGTGAGATACCGTTTCCCTTATGCAACTGTCAGGTGTATGCCTACACCCCGTGCATAAGACGTGGCCATTTTTATTTTATAATGATGCCAAGGATATCCGGGACATGGTTATTAACCCCTAAAGGCCTTTATTTCAAACAAGACAGATTAAAACGGGTTACCTCAATAATTTAATCACAATCCGATTAAACATTCAATACCCGGCCAAGAGGTATTATTATAATACCGTATCCCAAGCCCGTATAGGGAAAATAAGTTAAAAGTATTTACCTGAGCTAACAATGCAATTTATACTCAGCCGTATTTTCTAATCAGCAAGCACAAGTACCTTTACTGGGGCTCTCAATCTGGAACAAAGGTTTTATTAACCTATTAGATTCCTAACGGGTCTTATTTAAGTCGTAACTTAGACCGGTTAGTTTTAAGGAAAAGTTTACGGTTCGAAACGCTAGATTAAGCAAAGACCGGATTAGAATGAGATTTAGACCCGACAAGTTTGAAGACTTGCATAATATGGGTAAACTAAATACATCCTGGATTTTGAGGTAAAAATGATAAGGTTTGACCCGTTTCGGTTAATTTATACAAACTAGTTACATAAACCGCACCAAACGCGAATAATGCATCACGGGTAATCAAAAGAGTCATATACAGGTTTCACAAGTTAATATGCCTTAAATATGTTGTGATATCAGTAGGATATCTTCCATTATGCCCAAAACGAATTTAAAACCAATTTATGCCCCGTAGGGGTATTTTGGTCATTTTAAAGGTTATAAAAGAGGTTAAATAATAATCTGAGGTTCTGGTCTGATATAATCAGTAAAAATACTTAATTTAATAAGTTATATCAGTAGGGTATTGCATATATGTGAAATTTATCCTTTATAACCAAACTATGCACCGAAGGGGCATTTTGGTAATTTCACATAAGCTTTAAAGGTCAAATCTGGAAATCTGAGTTTAAAACTTTTGCTTACTATTAAAGTATAAAATTTACTAAAAATATCAGTAGATGTTAAGTCTTATATGTTTAAAATAGTTTTAACTCATACTATGCGTTTTAAATGCTTAAAAAGTCGCTTTTAAGCGATTTTCGGGTTATATAAGAAAAGATGATATTTTTATCATTCCAGAAGGCTTAAAATATTTTATTTATCATATAAAATTAGTAGCAAAAGGTTTGGTATCAAAAAGTTATGTAAAACTCATTTTATAGGCCAAAAGGGCAAAACCGACGATTTCCGAATCAAAGCTATAACCCTATGTTATGCTCAGCCTAAAAATAGATAAAAATATTCAAAAATCCCAAAATATTATTTTACATCAGTAGGTAAAAATTTTGGTATCAAATATTGGGTTTAGATAGGCTTTATGCTAATTACGCCGTTTAATTAATAAAAAGCTTCTTAATTACGATATTGAGCATAACTCCTAATCTAGACCTCAAACTGATGTTAAAATTTAAGGACATGTTTATAATTCAGTAACCAAGGTTATTGTCTTTTAAAATTTTCAAAATTCTCGTTTTAAGGTCAAAAGGGCTTAATGGTCAACATTTAGGCATATAACGGAAACATGCAATGAACTAGAATTACTATGGAACCAAGTTGTATAACCTCAGAGGGTTATACTAACCTATAACATGGTCCTAAAGGAATATCTAAACTAAGCTAAATCGGGTCAGAACTGAAAGTCAAAGCAAAAGTCAACTTTTGCGACTTTCGGTTCCGAACCGAGCCTAAACTCCGAATTGTCGGGTTGAACATGCCTAGACATGTTCAATTAATATTTACCAAGTTATTAAAGTGACAAAACTGATTTTATTGCCTTTACATCATTAGTTATGAATTTTAGTTTAAAACCCGACTTGCTTGACTTTTATTTTAATTACTTTGACCCGACAAATAACTAAGCAAACGTGGTAATTAGAGGGTGCCCTTTTGAGGGTTTAATACCTACCTAATTACGATCACATAGCCATGTTCATTGTGAACAATAGCTTGACCGTTTAAAAGTCAAAGCGTTTATCGAAAACGCTTGACTTTTCGGCTATAAACGCTAAATAAAACAAACTAGTCACGAAAGAACACTTACAAAGGTCCAATGGACTGAAGGAGGTTCTCAAGAAGCTCAAGATCCTCTCAAAATTCAAAATTCATAGAACAAGCTGATTGAAGCAAATGGTGTGAAGGAACAAGTGCAAACCCACCTCTAATTAGAGTTTTCGGGATTGCACGAGATCGTGACAAGTGTCGGGAGGGATAACCATATTAAAACAGGTGTCAAGTGGTCTTAAATTTCAGTGGGCAAGCCCCTAGATTGAATTATGTGAGAGTGGAAACCATTTTCAGCAAAAACCAGTAACAGAAAACAGCTTTTTGCAGCTGCACAGACCTACACGGCCCGCGTAGATGATCTGTGTGGGCTACGCAGCCCGCCTACAAGCCCAGCCCAGCCAAAACTTTCAGAACATGCAGTTTCAGTCCCTGTACTTAGTTAAATGTCATTTCTGACTTATTTAAGGCCTGATATCCTCATTTCAAGGCTCTACCATGTTTCCTAAACATAGGGGGCATGAAATATGCTTAAAAATGTGACGGATATCGGTTCGTTTGGCCGTACGATCGCGTTGTTTGACTAATTACGACGAAACACGAACGGATGCGAAAAACGATCCAAATTATGCGACGAATGGAATTTTATCAAGACAAAAACTAAACTAAAATATTTTAGTGGTTACATAAATTTTTGGGTGTCCGGATGTATTCAGAACGTAAGATATGCGCGAAAGTGCAAACTTGTGCGCTTTTTGACGCTTTTAGTCCCTGCTTGACCTAAAAGTTTATTTTTGCGCATCAAACACCTCTAAGCCTATTTCTAAGCTATGTAAAGGATATTTAGGGCATGTTTAACTTATAGTCAAGTTCTGGAACGTTCGCTACTATCCGATTCGATATACTTTTGTAGTTTGACGCAAATAGTCCTTTAATCGCACAAAATAGCGCCAAATGTTGTTTAATGATATCCAAGCCTTCCATGGGCCATAATTGGTATTCCCAAGAATGTGTTTAAATATTACTACACTCATGTTTGCTTAAATGGTCACCAAAAGGCGTAGATTCAAAAGTTGACGCTTTTGGTCCCTCTAATGCGCAAACTTGCGCATATCATCGTTTAATAGCCTCGAAGCCTTATCTAATCCATATTAGGTATTCTTAAGAGTATTATTAAATATCACGATGCTTCGGGTTTGCTAAAAGGTCATTCAGAGGTATAATTTAACATATTGACACTTTTAACCACTTAAACTTGCAAAGTTAAGCATAATGTCACTTAAAGGTATAAAAACCTTAGACGGCCAATAATTGGCATTCCCGAGAGTATAATCAAATATCATGAAGCTCCCGGTTTGTTAAAAGGTCACTCAGAGGTAAGAATTAACATGTTGACGCTTTTAACCCTTCATTGCGCAAACTTTCAATTAATTACGCAAACGGCTACACTTGATCAACAAGTGGCTCATTTGTGAATATAAATACCGTACTAGGTTATTCAGAAACTTATTTTAGGTATGCTAACACTTCCAGTCCTTTCATAATCAAAGTTTTCAATTTTTCGAAAAAATATGTCCTTTAAATTCAATGTTTGACTTTATTAGGGTTTATTACACGTATCAATACATCATTGGACGTGTTTTTACGAGGTGTTACATCCTCACCCCCTTAAAAGAAATCTCGACCTTGAGATTTGATACAAGATGGAAGTACCTTTTTTGTCTTATATTGGACTTAATCTTCCATAGTATATTTGGGCCTCTAAGGCACCCAAGTTGACCTCTATAAGGTATATGTATGCTTCTGGAGCTTCTTAACCTGTCGATCCTTAATCGATACAGGTTTCTTTTCATATCATAAATCTGCATATCATTATGTGACAATGCTTCTCAACTTATTGGTGAATACGTATTCTTAAATCATTAGTGTGGAATGCATTGCGAGCTCCACCAAGCTCCTTAAATAGGTTTTATCTTATAAGCTATTTGATCTTGATACATTTGATTCCCTCGAATGATTCTATATATTCAAAGCTTAACTAGCCTGATAATTAACAACTTAGCACACCCTTCCAGGGTGACACCTTCTGTTGAATCTTTTTCCTTAACAAGAACTTAGGAGGGTTGCGACTTTCATTAATCCTTGATTTTCTGCCGATTACTGGAAATTTTCAGATGATTACGAATTCGAATGATCTGATTCGCTATTTCTAAGGCAACTTTCAGATCCTGACAATTGGACTTACCAATCTTCTGTCTAACAATAAATGTTTAACATTCCATCTATACAAGGTCTCCAAAGGAGCAGCCATGATACTTACATAACAACTATTATAGAAAAGCTTATTTTAAGATGAGATGGTTATTCCAACCACTGCTTAAAACTAATCTCAAGGAATAGCTAATCCTTACAGCTAGTCGAACAAATCGACGATCCTGGGCAGCTGATGGTGATTCTTAATTGTTGCCTAAATAGGGTTACGATAATCATTGCATAAGCAAAAATGAACCGTCTTTCTTAATTAATAGTATTGAAACTCTTAGAATTACGAATTAGGCTTTAAGAATCTATATCTTAAAACTTACTTAATCAGGATTTCAATTATTCCATAATTGTTGGTACTAATCAACATGGAGATTTCACAATACTGCAGCCCTAAGCGGGATGTTAATCTTAACTCCACTTGCCTCTCAGGAGGTAAACAGGGTATTCTTTGGAGAAGATAACCAAGACACAAGGAGGTTACAGAGATTTTCCAAATCTCAGGCTCCAGTTCATCTATCATTGTCTGTGTCAGATAAGTGACACATTCACGTTATAAGTCCACGGATTCCTTAATCTGAGACATTTACTTGGATAATTCCATTCTAGATATATTCTTTGAATACCATTAGCTGACTTTAATACCGTATGACCATTGGAATATCTTTGTGGTTCCATGCATTAAACCTCCATACTGATCAGGCATGGAAGCAATCTATAGAACATATTAAGATACACCAATCCTCATATGGAGCTTTTGTCATACCATCTGGTATTCGCAATCGATGGAGATCAAAGAGATATCAATTACATATGGTGATGCACTTCATCTGGAGAGAGGGTACACTAGAATTTCACGACTGAAGATTTCTGACAGGAACAGAAGAAATGGTTCCTATGATTTTCTATCTGTAAGCTTTACCTTACACTTAATATCTAGGGTTCTTATGGTAGTTTTTTAAAAGTCTAATATACTTACAATTTATGAAGGATTTATTGGTATCCGAATTAAAACAGAATTCTTAGCATTTATATTCCATTAAATGTTAAAGAACGTACCTAACGTTATTATTGATATGAACTACTTCTGGCACTCTTTAGGAGAGTTTAAGCGCTTTCATTATTAGGCTTTCCTTCCCTAGTCGCACTTCCTTTGACAGATGCAGGGCATGTAGTCTTGATGTGGCCTTTCTCACCACAGCCGAAATAGACTGCATTCTCCATGTCCTTGCAATCCAATGTTTTATGCTCCCTTGATTTGCATATCCCACAAGCCCTAGGCTGCAATTGGGATTTTGGTTCGAACCTGCACTTCCTTAGATGGCGCTTCTTGCAGGTTTTGCATACAGGTTTCTTGTTGGACTCTTGCTTGTTCTTTTTCTTAGAACTCTGGGAGTTATCTTCCTCCCTTTTCCTCTTTAGTTCATCCTTTGCATTCGAGGCATGAACAAGATCCTTCTCATGAGTAAGGAAGTGTGGTCTTGGATGAGATTTGGAGCAAGTAGCATTGGTCTCCTTGAACTTTTTCACGGCCTTCCTCACAGCTTTTCCAACAGCTGCATCTATCATAGCTTGGAGAACATCTTTGGAGATTCTGAGGTTCACAATTGTAGCATCATTAGCATGCATCGCATCATCCATGACACGATCAACGGCTGTCTTATCTGAGTTTGTCATACTCGATATTTGGTTCCAAACACCAAATAAAATAATACTTTAGTTGCAATCCAACAACCGCTATTCATCATCCTGATGACCTAATATATACTAACCATGGTATCGTTAAACAATACAGGCTAATATAGTACGAACATTCTCAATGAACGTCATTTAGATATGTATATATATCAATTATACTTAGCCTAGGCCATAAAAGACCATTAATGGCAATTAAGGTTTGGACCTAGTCCATCACCTTTTTGACAGGGGATCAAATGTCACATCTGTCTTGATCATATTGATGATTTTGGATAGCTTGAAAGCTTGACATTAGGATATTGGATAAGAGTGATTCCTAATGGATATAAAGCATCCATCTAAGGTTGTTGAAGCAGTCTCTAAATGTTATCGGCCAATTCTACCTCGCGTTATAAGCCTAAGGTCCTAATAGGCGGATACAACAGCTTACAACATGTATTGTCCACAATAGACTGTTCTGTGCCATAATCAAACAATTCTCGCATACACGTCATTGATAAGGAAAGGTACCTGATACGCCCTCATCATTCTGCACCATCTCATGGGCGATCATTTGAAAGACCCGAGTATTGGTCTTCTTAGCCTCCTCAGGCTTCTTCTGATTCCTAGGGCAGTTGGTCTTGATATGCCCCTTCTCGTTGCAACCATAACAGGTCGCATCTTTCAACTTCTTGCAATCCAAGGTCTTATGCTCCTTGGACTTGCAGATTCCACAAGGTAGAGGCTGAGATTCAAATCTGCATTGCCCGAGGTGGTATTTCCTACAGGTTTTGCATCTGGTCTTTTCACCCGACTGCTGGTTGCCCTTTTTAAACCCGGAACTCTTCTTATGATCAGAGTTCCCCTTTTTCTTCTTATCGGAGTGATGAGAATCCTCATCCTCCTTTTTACGCTTTCCATCATTAGAAGCTTTAGCAGCCTTGTTTCTGACCACATCGAGCGTGAGAGATAGTGACAGATCTGCCGCGGACCTGAATGTAGTAGGTCTCAAGGCTTTCACACTTGCCTTGATTTCTGGGGCTAGACCCCCAATAAAGCGTGCTATACGCTTCGGTTCTGGTGTGATCAAGTAAGGAACCAATCGAGACATGGTATTGAAACTTGTAAGATATGCCTGACAATCTAGGTTCTTCATGACCAATGCCAAGAAATCAGTCTCAATTTTCTCAACTTCATATTGAGGACAGTAATTTTCTTTAATAAGAGCAACAAACTACTGATCCCATGTCAGATTATACAACGGGACCTTCCCAGTGGCTTGGATTAGTGACCTCCACCAAGCTAGAGCTTCTCCTTTAAAAGATTGTGAAACAAACTTTACAATGTCTTGCTCTGCACATCCACTAATATCAACAACGGTGTCCATCTCATCGAGCCACGTCATGCAATCGATGGCTCCCTTTTCTCCTGTGAAGTCTCTGGGCTTGCAGGAGACAAAATATTTATATGAACAGGTTTTAACCCGAGGCTCCTGATTGTGCACAACCTGCCTAGATGGCACACTCCTCTGATTCAAAGAATGACGAGAATCGCTTTTGCGAGTCGTATGAGTCTTGGAGGGTGGTTTTGAATGAGGTTCTGATTGAGTTTTAACGCGAGTACCACTCGATTCATTATCTCGTCTGTCCAGATCTCGAGTAACGGCATTGTCTATTAATGCCTGCAGTTCCTCACCAGTTATATTAACTCTGGTAGTATCATTGTTCTCCCTCGGGTGGCTGTTAACCTCATCTGATTCAGCCATGTAGCTTGATTTCTATGAAAATATTGACAATGATTTATTCAGAGGTCATTATGTGTAACACCGTGTAAAAACGTGTCCAATTATGTAAAGACACGTGTCCTAAACTCTAAACATGTGAAAGATTTAGTCTGAAGGACCAAAGTTGTCAAACAGTGAATCTATGAAACCACAGGGACTAAAAGTGTCAACATGCCAAACTTGTGCCTCTGAATGACCATACACGATGAATATATTCTTAAACGAGTGATTGATTGAATATAAGAAGCCGTTTAAAAGAATAATCGGAAGATTATTAAATTAGAAGGGTTAAACGTGTCAACATGTCAATTATGACCTCTGAGTGACCTTTTAACGAAACCGAGGCTTCGAAACATTCAAATATACTCTTAAGAATAAGTGGTATAAATTTCACGTGGTTTTTATATCGTTAGGCATGTTTTCAAGACTTTGGGCCAAAAGTGTCAACTTGATGAAACTTGCTTTCATAGACGTATTTAATGAACCGGAGCCTAAAGAAGTTATTTTATTCATCCTAGAACTCCAACATACTGACTACAAGGGTCCTACATGTCAGCAACAAAGTTAAAAAGGGTTAAAAAAGAGTAGGGACTAAAACTGCCAGTTTTATAACTTGTTTTGCCAGTTTCCCCGTTCCAGGCGGGCCGCGTAAGGCCAAGCAGAACCTTACGCGGGCCGCGAGAGGTCTCCAGTAACAAAAAAGTCGGCCAGGTGCGGGTTAGGCTGTTCCACCGCCTTAACCTAGTTTGTAACGACCTAGGGAGCTGTAAGTCGGTTAAATTCACTAGCTAGGACACCTAGGGTGATCCCAGGGCCTCCAATAACACCTGGAAGTGATCCTTGATCTTGCAATTCACAATATAAAGAGAGCTAGTTCTTGAGTTTCAAAGCACACTTGCAACATTTGCTAATCTACAACTTCTGGAGCTTGGTTAGGACAAGGAGAAGACTTTGAAGTGTAGAAAAGTTTGCTAGGACCTGTAGTAAGCCTCTAATTTCTTGTTTAGTCATTTAATTTAGCTTAATTACTCTAAAGTTAAACTTATCGTAAAATTAGTTTGACTTTTGTTTTAATTACATTTGGTTTAACCACTGATCAAATTGAAAGTGGTTATAGAACCACAATAGTGTAGGTGATTAACCATTAAAGGGACACCTCCTAATTATCTCGTTTGACTGGTCAATTGTCGGGTCAAAGTAGTTTGACAAAAAGTCAAACTGGGCAGAAATTGTAAAAATGATTCTAATTAATAAACCAGAGGTTCTAAATTATATTTTAACATTCTAATGACTTGGTAATTAATATTAAAACATGTTTTATCAGTCCTAACCCGACAATTAATAGTCTAAGGTCAGTTTATAACCGAAAGTCGCAAAAGCTTGACTTTTGCTTTGACTTTAGTTCTAACCCGTTTAAGCTTAATTCTCCCATGTTTTAAGCTTCCATTAGGACCACATTACTTAGTAGTATAACCCTCTAGAGTTATATTGCATGGTGCCTAGTGGTTTGAATTATATGCACTTGATCGTAATTATGCTCAATAATGCCATAAACGCCCTTTTGACATAAAACTGAGATTTTTAACAATGTGAATGGACTAACACCTTTGCTATTGATAATTAGACATGTCCTGAAAATTTGACATCAATTGGAGGTCTAGAATAGGAGTTATGCTCAATAGCGTAATTAAGGAACTTTTTATAATTTAAATGGCGTAATTAACATAGAGCCTATCTAAACCCGATTTTTAATACCAAACTTTTTACCTACTGATGTAAAATAATATTTTGGGATTTTTGAAGATTTTTAATTATTTTTAGGCTGAGCATAACATAGGATTATAGATTGATTTCGGTAATTGTCGGTTTTACCCTTTTCATGCATAAAATGAGTTTTACATAACTTTTTAGTGCCACACCTTTTGCTACTGAATTTATATAATAAATAAATTATTTTGAACCTTATAAACTAAATTAAAACTCAGATTTCCTGTTTTAAACCGAATACCCCTTTAAACCGATTTTTTTAGCGTTTTTAGCATATTGTATGAGCTAAAACTATATTTGATTTCTAAAACTTATTACTTACTGATGTTTTTAGTTATTATATATAATTTAACAGTAAGCCAAAGTTTTTAAACTCAGAAGTCTATTTTGACCTTTAAAGCCTATGTAAAATTACCAAAATGCCCCTACGGTGCATAGTTTGGTAATATAAGATAAATTTCACATATATAAAATACCCTACTGATATAACTTATAAAAATGCACATTTTTACTGAATTAATCAGACCTGAAACTCAGTTGCACAATTAAACTCTTTTATGGGCATTAAAATTACCAAAATGCTCTTATGGAACTTATTTTGGTTTAAATTACTTTTTGGGCATATATGTTAACATTTTACTGATGTGTTAACATATTTTGAGTATAATAATGATTAAGACCTGTATATAATTCATTTGGTTAACCGTTACACGTTTACGCGTTCAGATCGGCTTATGTGACTAGTTTACATAAAATAGTCGAAACGGACTTAACCTTATCAATAAATTCTCAATTTCCAGAATGTGTTTAGTTTACCCATATTATACAAGTATCCAAACTTGTCAGGTCTAAATCTCATTCTATTCCGGTCTTCGCTTAATCGAGCGTTTAGAACCGTAAAGTCTCTTTCTTGCTAGCCGGTCTAAGTCCTTGACTAAATAAAAGACCCGTTAGCATCCTAATAGGTTAATAAACCTTCTATACAGATTAAATAGCTTCCGGTAGAAGGTGCCTTCAAAAAGCTTTAGGATTTTTACTACTAGCATCAGGTAAATACTTTTAACTTATTTTCCCTTATACGGGCTTGGGATATGGTATTATAATAATACCACTTGGTCGGGTATAAAATCATTTAATCGAATTGTGATTAATAAATTTGCATAACCCGTTTTAATATGTCTTGTTTGATAACATAAACATTGGGGGTTAATCTGACCGTGTCCTGCATATCCTCGGCTCATTTCATTAAAAATGGCCACGACCTATGCACGGGGTGTAGGCATACACCTGATAGATGCAAATGCTAAAATATTATATAAACCCACATGTTGGGGATAACTCCTTTGTGGGTTCTATAAGTGGTGAGTCGGTTAATCACGACCGGCTTCCAACCGGCCCCAATTGTAAGACAAACATGTAAATCTGTATACAAGATTATATTTAAATAATTGTCCCAAGTTATAAAAGATTTGTGCCATGTGCACCTAAATCAATTTTCATAAATGTTTTCAAAAGAGTCAGTTAATTGTATTTACCAGTGTAAACTGACGTATTTTCTTAAAGACTGGTTTGACAGGTACCTCTCGTAATAGGCTGGAGCTATTAGGTGTCATAAAAGGATCTTGCAAATCCATAGATGCCTGCAGTCTGTTATTTTGTTTCTTTGTATTTGTTTATGATCCGCCTGTGGATCTTATTACATTCCAGTCTATATATTCTGTCACTCGAACACTCAGACATTATGGTTCGTAATAGTTTATTCACCAAGCCTTCCGCTGTGCTATTATATTGTGTGTATTGACTATGATGATATCAACTACGTCACGATACTCCCCGTCGGGCCCATCGGTAATATGTGGAAATATCGGGGTGTGACAGGTTGGTATCAGAGCCAACATTGAGTGAATTAAACACTAACCTTTTGTGTTTAATCTCAATGACACAATAAGCACATTCCTTAGACTCTCGAGTCTAGGCAAATGACCTAGGATTTTATTCTTAACCCTCCTTTTACTGTTTTATTATATTTATTTGTTTTGACAGATTATCACTGGGAAGAATGCCACCAAGAGTAAGAGGAAAAGGCAAAGGACCCATACGTGGAGGACCGTCTGGCAGCTCTGGACCCTCCCATAGACGTACACCATCTGACTCGCTTTCCGGCTCTGACTCAAAGGATAATTGGAGCCATAGCTTTGAACCAGCAAGACAGTTTGTCTCGCTGGGGTCCTCACCATCAGACCCTCCTTATTTCGGGTTGCCCATTCCTATCGAACCCCATCATTCCCCTCTTTCTCTAGGAACTCATCACTCAAACCAATCACACCACTCTTTCCAATCTCATCCTTTTCATCAATCAGATTCTACTTACTCCCCAACACAACTTAATCCCAACGCTTATGTTAATGAATTTTTGGGCTACAACCCTTTGGGGCCTGAGGATCACTTTTCTCAGGAAATGGAGATGGATGACGACCCGGACCCGGATTTGCAAACAGGAACACCAGGCCACCCAATAAGCATCTCAAGCGGTTCCCCATTTTAGGGATCACCGTACCATGGGCCCGACTCATTTCAAGAGAGGATGGCTCAGTATGACTGGTTCTTTACACCATCATACCATAACTCCCCAATCCAACCTCCCTTGGATGAACCACAGCTTCGAGCTGTTACCCCACCACCCTTGCCAGTTGAGGAACCACCTCAACAGCCTCTCGAGCCGCCAAGGCGAAGGAGAAATGCTAGAATGTCCGTACGTGGGGGACCACGGTTTGCATCTCCTCGTGGCTCAAGTTCGTATCCTCCCATCCCAGAAGACCCTCAGTTGGGTGGATCATCACACACGGTGCCGAAAGTCAACCTTCCGCCAGTTTCACACGCACCACTGCAGCCACCGTTGGGTTTTGACAACCCGATCCCGACCTACCCAAGATCATCTGGGTATAATCCGTCAGGATACCCATCTGACTATGGGACTCATGATCCGTACCTTACAGCTGCACAATACCATCATCTTTACCCTTCTTCTTACCCTCCAGTTTGTCCCACTGGATACCCGGCGCAGGATTTTCAATACCCGCCATACCAACAACCTCCTCCGTTTCAGCAGCAGCAAACTCAAGAGATTTTAGAGAAGTTAGACAGGGTTGACCATGAGACCCATGAAACTAAGAAGAAACACAATGGTTTTGTCAAGGGTCTTATGAACCTTCTCAAGGGCAAGAAGAAATAGGATGATGTTGGGTTGTTTTGTTTATCTTGTAATAAAGTCCTTGCGAGGACATTTATTTTGTTTTCATGTACCAAGTCCCTGCGTGGACTTACTTCTGTTTTAGTAGCCCCTGCGAGGGCAATGTTTTCAGTAGCCCCTGCGTGGGCAGTTTGTGTTGTTTTTCTCAAATCCCTTTTTGGGCAATGTTGTAATCGTTTCGTGGTTAATAAAGTTATTTTCGATATTAAATATGTATTTTATTACATCATGCCATATCATTTCAGATTTATTGATCTGCCAATAAATTTTTCTTAAAGGTATAAGCTAGTCAAAATAGTAAATGGCTATGATGGTACAACCTTTTTAAGATAATGACTCTCTGTTAACATCTGAAAACATGTTAACAATCCTGAATTGTGCGGTACGAGAAACCACACAATCTTTCTAATGTACTGGGATTTTTCCAAGCCACTATTTATAGCCTATATGATCATCATGAATCATGGCTAATAAACATCAATATGATGTATACACCATAACATTCATTAGAAATGTATGCTTACAAGCAAAGGTGTACTAATGACAATGAAATTTTTAATAGATTTCTTGTCAAAAAGGCGATGAACTTTGTTCGACCCTTAAAGAAAGCAATGATTATAATCGTCCTTGTGACAACGCTTTGTGCCATCTAAATGTCCTTCGAGACGAGCTTTGTGTAATATGAATATATCTTCATGACATTGACAGTGTGATTTATATTCCTCTGTCCAATAAAAATATAAAGAATTATATCTCTTTGAATATTATTATTTTTATGGTCTATATGGTTTAAATAATACCATGACCATCTAATCATCAATATGATGAATTATTGCATAATTTAAATGTATCATTACTATCTGTTATAGTATCCGAAAATGGTTGGCTCAGATGAAGCAAACAGTCATCCCACAGAAGGAAACAACACCAGGATTAATATCACTGGTGCCGAACTGCAAGCAATGATCACCGCAGCAGTTTCTCAAGCGGTAGATGCTAAGTTTAAAGAGCCGAGTATTGTTCGGTCTCAAACTCATTCAAAATCCCATTCTCAACCCCATACTAATAAGAAAAGTGAGTCTCAGCACTCATCTAACCAGGGTAGTGAACCCAAGAGGCAGATAGTCCTCAAGCCGACTCCTAGGTACGCCAAGGGTTGTACCTACAAGTACTTTGTCTCCTGTAAGCCTAGGGATTTTACTGGAGAAAAGGGAGCGATTGATTGTATGAAATGGTTAGATGGGATGGAGACTGTAATAGACATCAGCGGATGTGCTAAGGAGGATGTGGTTCTGTTTGTATCATAATCCTTCAAGGGAGATGCCCTCACATGGTGGAAAGCTCTAGTGCAGTCTACAGGGAAGGTTCACTTGTATAATCTTTCTTGGGAAAAGTTTGTAGATCTTGTAAAGGACACTTACTGCCCTCAACATGAAGTTGAGAGGATTGAATCAGATTTCCTCACCCTGGTAATGAAGGATCTGGATTGTAGATCCTATGTGAGTAGCTTCAATTCAATGTCAAGGCTTGTGCCATATTTAGTCACTCCTGAACCCAAACGCATCGCGCGTTTCATCGGTGGCTTGGCCCCTGAAGTAAAGGGGAATGTTAAGGCCTCTAAGCCAGCCACTTATAGGTCCGCTGTGGATCTATCTTTATCCCTCACTTTGGATGTTGTGAGGAGTAGGGCAAAGAAAACCACTGATGAAGGGAAGAGGAAGAGAGACGAAGATAAGTCTCCTCAGTCGAACAAGAAATGAAAAGGGAACTCTGGTTCCAAAAAGGGGCAGTCAAATGAAAAGCCCAGGTGTAAGACTTGCAACAAAATGCATTTTGGGAAATGCAACCAAGACCCACAGGCCAAACCTTGTGGGATCTGTAAAAGAAAGGGCACAAGTCTGTTGAGTGCCAAAATATAAAGGATGCAACCTGCTACGGTTGCAATGAAAAGGGGCACATTAAAACCAATTGCCCCAAGAATGCTAAGAAGCCGGAGGATGCAAAGAAGAACAATGCAAGAGTTTTCCAGATGCAAGCGAGGGAAGCGGTGAATGACGAGAACATCATAACAGGTACCTTCCTCATCAATAACAACTATGCTAGAGTCTTATTTGATTCCGGTGCTGATAAGTCTTTTGTAGACCATAAGTTCTGTAAGATTTTAAACTTGCCTATTAAGACTCTAGACATAAAATATGAGGTAGAGCTTGCCGATGGTACCTTAGAAACAGCTTCCACTCTTCTTGATGGATGTTCTATATCCATTAAGAATCATTCTATCCCGCTATCTCTCTTGCCAATGAGATTGGCTGGGTTTGATATAGTTTTAGGCATGGATTGGTTGTCGCATAACCAAGCCCAAATTGCCTATGATAAAAAGCTAGTTATTATCAAAACCCCTTCTGGTGAATCAGTCACCATTCAGGGAGATACACAATACGGATTGCCCAGCAATGTGTCTATTCTCAAGTTATCGCAGTGTATGAAAAGTGGATGTGTCATTTACATGGCACAAGTGACTGTGAATGATTCGAAGCCTAAAATTAAAGATATTCCGATTATCTCTGAATATCCTGATGTCTTTCCTGACGAATTACCTGGATTACCTCCTGAGAGGCAAGTAGAGTTCAGGATAGACATTCTCCCAGGATCAGCACCTATAGCACGAGCTTCTTATCGTCTAGCGCTTACAGAAATGAAAGAGCTCAGAACTCAATTGGATGAACTATTGGAGAAAGGATTCATACAACCTAGTTCTTCACCTTGGGGAGCTCCTATATTGTTTGTGAAAAAGAAGGATGGATCAATGCGCTTATGCATTGATTATCATGAATTGAATAAAGTAACGATCAAGAATCGTTATCCCTTGCCCAGGATCGATGACTTGTTCGATCAACTCCAAGGGGCAAGCTACTTCTCGAAGATTGATTTGAGATATGGGTATCAACAACTCAAGGTTAGGACTGAAGATGTGCCTAAGATGGCATTCAGAACAAGATATGGACATTTCGAGTTTTTAGTGATGCCATTTGGGCTCACTAATGCGCCAGCAGCATTCATTGACCTCATGAATAGAGTCTGCAAGCCATATTTAGATAAATTTGTCATTGTCTTTATAGATGACATACTTATCTACTCTCGTAGTCAAGTTGATCATGAGAAGCACCTTCGATGTATCTTAGGATTACTTCAATAGGAGAAGTTGTATGCTAAATTTTCCAAATGTGAGTTCTGGCTTCGCGAAGTCCAATTTCTTGGACATGTCGTTAGTGAGCAAGGTATCCAAGTTGATCCCGCTAAGGTAGAAGCCGTAATGAATTGGGAAGCACCCAAGACTCCAACCGAAATACGTAGCTTTCTGGGTTTAGCTGGATATTATAGAAGGTTCATTGAGAACTTCTCAAGAATAGCTGCACCATTAACTTCTTTGACCCGTAAGAATGTTAAGTTTGATTGGGGTCCGAAGCAACAAGAATCCTTTGAGATTCTTAAGAAGAAATTGAGCAATGCTCCAGTGCTAACCTAACCTGATGGAATTGAAGAGTTTGTTGTTTACTGTGATGCTTCACACACCGGTATGGGTTGTGTGCTTATGCAACGAGGCAAGGTGATCACCTATGCATCACGACAATTAAAAGTGCATGAGAAGAATTACACCACCCACGATTTGGAGTTAGGTGTCGTTGTATTCGCACTAAAGTTATGGAGACATTATTTATACGGAACTAAATGTGTGATCTTTTCTGATCACAAAAGTCTCCAACATTTGTTCAATCAAAAAGAGCTCAATATGAGACAGCGCCGTTGGATGGAAACCTTAAATGACTATGATTGCGAAATTCGCTACCATCCTGGTAAAGCGAATGTGGTCGCAGATGCTCTAAGCCGAAAGGAAAGAGTTAAACCAATCAGGAGCAATGCTAAGAGTATTGAATTGAAGAATAGTCTGAATGAAAGACTATTAGCTGCACAGAAAGATGTTGTTTTGGAAGTTAATCTTCCAAATGAAAAGTTAGGTACAACTGGTGAACAGTTAGCACCTGGGAAGGATGGAATTCTCAGGATGAATGGAAGGATTTGGGTTCCTATTCAAGGAGGACTTCGAGATATAATCCTCCAGGAAGCCCACAACTCCAAGTACTCGGTTCACCCGGGAGGTGACAAAATGTATCATGATTTGAAGGCTAATTATTGGTGGATAGGTTTGAAGAAATCTATTGCCACACATGTAGCTAGATGCCTGACTTGTGCTCAAATTAAAGCCGAACATCAAAAGCCTTCAGGTCTACTGCAACAACCAGAACTCCCTACATGGAAGTGGGAGATGGTAACCATGGATTTCATAACCAAGTTACCTAAAACAAGGCATGGAAATGACATAATATGGGTTATTGTTGATAGACTGACTAAGTCAGCTCATTTCTTGCCCATAAAGGAGACTCATAGCTCCGACAAATTAGCCCAGTTATACGTAGACAAGATTGTAGCTCTTCATGGCGTTCCGGTGTCTATTATCTCTGATAGAGATACTAGATACACCTCGCACTTTTGGAAAAGCTTCCAACAATCTTTGGGTACACATTTAAATTTTAGTACTGCTTACCATCCTCAGACTGATGGACAGAGTGAGCGTACAATTCAAACTTTGGAAGACATGCTTCGTGCATGTGTTATTGATCTAGGTGGTAGTTGGGATGACCACCTGCCATTGATTGAGTTTTCCTATAACAATAGCTACCATACTAGCATTCAGATTGCGCCTTTTGAGGCATTATATGGTAGGAGATGTAGAACGCCTGTCTGTTGGGCAGAGGTAGGAGAAGCTCAGTTATCAGGACCTATATAGTCTTTGAAACAACGGACAAGATTGTCCAGATTCGAGATCGCCTGAAAGCTGCCAGGGATAGGCAGAAAAGTTATGCTGATAAGAGACGAAAACCTCTAAAGTTTGAGGTAGGCGATAGAGTTCTGTTAAAAGTGTCACCCTGGAAAGGTGTGATGCGCTTTGGTAAAAAAGGCAAGTTAAGCCCTAGGTATATCGGACCATTCGAGATTATTGAATGTGTCGGCAGTGCAGCTTATAAGCTAAACTTACCTGAGGAGCTAAGTGGAATTCATAATGTGTTCCACATTTGTAATCTCAAGAAATGCCTAGCGGATGAATCGCTAGCTATGTCTCATAAAGACGTGCAAATTGATGAAAGTTTGAGATTTGTTGAAAGACTTATATCGATCGAAGATCGACAAGTTAAAAAGCTCCGAAGAAAGCATGTACCTATAATAAAGGTCAAATGGGATGCCCGTAGAGGTCCCGAAAACACGTGGGAAGTTGAGTCCACTATGAGACAGAAGTACCCTCACTTATTCCAATAAATCTCGGGGTCGAGATTTCTTTTAAGGGGGTGAGGATGTAACACCACGTAAAAACATGTCCAATTATGTAAAGACACGTGTTCTAAACTCTAAACATGTGAAAGATTTAGTCTGAATGACCAAAGTTGTCAAACAGTGAATCTATGAAACCACAGGGACTAAAAGTGTCAACATGCCAAACTTGTGCCACTGAATGACCATACACGATGAATATATTCTTAAACGAGTGATTGATTGAATATAAGAAGCTGTTTATAAGAATAATCGGAAGATTATTAAATTATAAGGGTTAAACGTGTCAACATGTCAATTCTGGCCTCTGAGTGACCTTTTAACGAAACCGAGGCTTCGAAACATTCAAATATACTCTTAAGAATAAGTGGTATAAATTTCACGTGGTTTTTAGATCGTTAGGCATGTTTTCAAGACTTTGGGCCAAAAGTGTCAACTTGATGAAACTTGCTTTCATAGAGGTATTTAACGAACTGGAGCCTAACGAAGTTATTTTATTCATCCTAGAACTCCAACATACTGACTAAAAGGGTCCTACATGTCAGCAACAAAGTTAAAAAGGGTTAAAAATGAGCAGGGACTAAAACTGCCAGTTTTATAACTTTTTTTGCCAGTTTCCCCGTTCCAGGCGGGCCGCGTAAGGCCAAGCAGAACCTTACGCGGGCCGCGAGAGGTCCCCAGTAACAGAAAAAGTCTTCCAGGTGAGGGTTAGGCTGTTCCACCGCCTTAACCTAGTTTGTAACGACCTAGGGAGTTGTAAGTCGGTTAAATTCACTAGCTAGGACACCTGGGGTGATCCCAGGGCCTCCAATAACACCTGGAAGTGATCCTTGATCTTGCAATTCACTATATAAAGAGAGCTAGTTCTTGAGTTTCAAAGCACACTTGCAACATTTGCTAATCTACAACTTCTGGAGCTTGCTTAGGACAAGGAGAAGACTTTGAAGTGTAGAAAAGTTTGCTAGGACCTGTAGTAAGCCTCGAATTTCTTGTTTAGTCATTTAATTTAGCTTAATTACTCTAAAGTCAAACTTATCATAAAATTAGTTTGACTCTCGTTTTAATTACATTTGGTTTAACCACTGATCAAATTGAAAGTGGTTATAGAACCACATTAGTGTAGGTGATTAACCCTTAAAGGGACACCTCCTAATTATCTCGTTTGACTGGTCAATTGTCGGGTCAAAGTAGTTTGACAAAAAGTCAAACTGGGCAGAAATTTTAAAAATGATTCTAATTAATAAACCAGAGGTTCTAAATTATATTTTAACATTCTAATGACTTGGTAATTAATATTAAAACATGTTTTATCAGTCCTAACCCGACAATTAATAGTCTAAGGTCAGTTTATAACCGAAAGTCGCAAAAGCTTGACTTTTGCTTTGACTTTCAGTTCTGACCCGTTTAAGCTTAATTCTCCCATGTTTTAAGCTTCCATTAGGACCACATTACTTAGTAGTATAACCCTCTGGAGTTATATTGCATGGTGCCTAGTGGTTTGAATTATATGCACTTGATCGTAATTATGCTCAATAAAGCCATAAACGCCCTTTTGACATACAACTGAGATTTTTAACAATGTGAATGGACTAACACCTTTGCTACTGATAATTAGACATGTCCTGAAAATTTGACATCAATTGGAGGTCTAGAATAGGAGTTATGCTCAATAGCGTAATTAAGGAACTTTTTATAATTTAAATGGCGTAATTAACATAGAGCCTATCTAAACCCGATTTTTAATACCAAACTTTTTACCTACTGATGTAAAATAATATTTTGGGATTTTTAAAGATTTTTAATTATTTTTAGGCTGAGCATAACATAGGATTATAGATTGATTTCGGTAATTGTCGGTTTTACCCTTTTCATGCATAAAATGAGTTTTACATAACTTTTTAGTGCCACACCTTTTGCTACTGAATTTATATAATAAATAAAGTATTTTGAACCTTATAAACTAATTAAAAACTCAGATTTCCTATTTTAAACCGAATACCCCTTTAAACCGATTTTTTTAGCGTTTTTAGCACATTGTATGAGCTAAAACTATATTTGATTTATAAAACTTATTACTTACTAATGTTTTTAGTTATTATATATAATTTAACAGTAAGCCAAAGTTTTTAAACTCAGAAGTCTATTTTGACCTTTAAAGCCTATGTAAAATTACCAAAATGCCCCTACGGTGCATAATTTGGTAATATAAGATAAATTTCACATATATAAAATACCATACTGATATAACTTATAAAAATGCACATTTTTACTGAATTAATCAGACCTGAAACTCAGTTGCACAATTAAACTCTTTTATGGGCATTAAAATTACCAAAATGCTCTTATGGAACTTATTTTGGTTTAAATTACTTTTTGGGCATATATGTTAACATTTTACTGATGTATTAACATATTTTGAGCATAATAATGATTAAGACCTGTATATAATTCATTTGGTTAACCGTTACGCGTTCGGATCGGCTTATGTGACTAGTTTACATAAAATAGTCGAAACGGACTTAACCTTATCAATAAATTCTCAATTTCCAGAATGTGTTTAGTTTACCCATATTATACAAGTATCCAAACTTGTCGGGTATAAATCTCATTCTATTCCGGTCTCCGCTTAATCGAGCGTCTAGAACCGTAAAGTCTCTTTGTAGCTAGCCGGTCTAAGTCCTTGACTAAATAAAAGACCCGTTAGCATCCTAATATGTTAATAAACCTTCTATACAGATTAAATAGCTTCCGGTAGAAGGTGCCTTCAAAAAGCTTTAGGATTTTTACTACTAGCATCAGGTAAATACTTTTAACTTATTTTCCCTTATACGGGCTTGGGATATGGTATTATAATAATACCACTTGGTCGGGTATGAAATCATTTAATCGGATTGTGATTAATAAATTTGCATAACCCATTTTAATATGTCTTTTTTGATAACATAAACATTGGGGGTTAATCTGACCGTGTCCTGGATATCCTCGGCTCATTTCATTAAAAATGGCCACGACCTATGCACGGGGTGAAGGCATACACCTGACATATGCAAATGCAAATGTTAAAATATTATATAAACCCACATGTTGGGGATGACTCCTTTGTGGGTTCTATAAGTGGTGAGTCGGTTAATCACGACCGGCTTCTAACCGGCCCCAATTGTAAGACAAACATATAAATCTGTATACAAGATTATATTTAAATAATTGTCCCATGTTATAAAAGATTTGTGCCATGTGCACCTAAATCAATTTTCATAAATGTTTTCAAAAGAGTCAGTTAATTGTATTTACCAGTGTAAACTGACGTATTTTCTTAAAGACTGATTTGACAGGTACCTCTCGTAATAGGCTGGAGCTATTAGGTGTCATAAGAGGATCTTGCAAATCTATAGATGCCTGCAGTCTGTTATTTTGTTTCTTTGTATTTGTTTAAGATCCGCCTGTGGATCTTATTACATTCCAGTCTGTATATTCTATCACTTGAACACTCAGACATTATGGTTTGTAATAGTTTATTCACCAAGCCTTCCGCTGTGCTATTATATTGTGTGTATTGACTATGATGATATCAACTACGTCACGATACTCCCCGACGGGCCCACCGGTAATATGTGAAAATATCGGGGTGTGACATTATGGAATCATCATTTTTGACGACTCATTAACCATGGTAATATAAACCATATTGGTTAATTTATTAATTATATTAGTATTTTCATTATAATTTATCCTAGTCATTTAACATTAAGGATATTAAAGTGGCACAACAGGCCTAATCACAAGGACAGTTTTAATTTTATAAGCCATGATTTCAGAGAATGGAGGCATTAAGGTTTGAACATAGTTCATTACCTTTCTTGACAGAGAGTCAAAGACTACAACTGTCTTTTGTCTTTTAGGACAATAGATATAGCCCATAGGCGTTTCATCACTAATGGATATTTGTAAGAATGATCATCTTAATTGATGATGTAAGCCATGATTTCTAGATCATTGGGCCATTTAAAGATTTGGAAGAAATCCAGTGCAAAGATGACATGTGTGATTTCATCGTATCACTGTTGTCAGGAGTGCTAACATGTTTTCAGATGTTAACAAGGATTTGAATCTTTTAAGTAGGTTTTACCATTTTGGCCATGTCTAAAACAACATATCGGCTAGGTTATGCCTTTAAGATTCCTTTCAATATATATAGGCTGATCGATTATAAAAAGGAAGGATATTATGATTTATTTTATATAATATATTCATTTATATATATCGGTAATGAATTTTTGAATCATGAAATGAAAGAAGTACATAGATGCCCTAAACGGGACTTCTAAACAAGAAATTTGTCCACAAAGGAACTAAAAGATAAATACGTCCTTATAAGGACTAATAAAGAAATGAAAAGCAACGAAAGAGTTTCTTCTTTACTTTATTCCTGGAATTTTCTCCTTGGTTCTCGGTATGAGGTATGAATACCGAAGGTTTTGGTGGGTAATCCAAATCTTCTATTTTGGAATCTCTGCAAAAGTGGAATCCAAGGATTTTATGGGTAATCAACAATATGGATCATGAATAAGATCAGGATAGGTATATTCCAAGTCTGGGATTCCAAGACTTGGAGGTACGAAATATGAGTCCTTTGATTCCATAGGTATTATCTTTGGAGCAGGTTTTTCAAGGACAGCAGGTACGAACTCCTCCAATGTTGGCTTCTCATTTGAAGTTTCAAAAGTCTTGGGTATAGAATTTGAAATATGATTAATGGGTTCAAAAAGGTCATTCCTCCATACTGGTCGTATGCTAATTCGAGCTGTAGTACGAAGCTTCACATTCTTAAACTTCAGATTTGGAGAGCCTCCACCAATGGCAGCTTTGCTCGGCGACACGATCCGGAGATACAGAAATATTGAAAACGATGCATACATATAACAGGGATGAGATCATTCCTTGTTCAAGTCTAGACTCGGAAGTTAAGGAATGTGCTACTGTGTCATTGAGATTAAACACAAAGGCTAGTGTTTAATTCACTCAATGTTGGCTCTGATACCAACCTGTCACACCCCGATATTTCCACATATTACCGGTGGGCCTGGTGGGGAGTATCGTGACATAGTTGATATCATCATAGTCAAATAATCACAGTTCAATGCACAGCGGAAGTCTAAAGAAAAATATATTACAAACCGATTCAAATGTAACATTTGATATTACAAACGGATTGTAAGATGGATCCACAGGCGGATCTTAAAACAGAAAGATAAACACTGTTCAACAGACTTTAGGCATCTAGAACTTGCAAGATTCCCTATTAACGCCCTGAGCTTCCAGCCAATTACGTACAGTACCTGTCACTTAATCTTTTTGGAAAATACGTCAGTTTACACTGGTAAATACGATTAACTGACTCATTTTGAAAACATTTATGAAAATTGATTTAAATGCACAAGGCACAAATATCTTTTTATAACTTGGGACAATTATATAAAAATAATCTTGTATACAGATTTACATGTTCGTTATACATTTAGGGCTCGATGTTAGAAACCGAGTCAAGATTAACAGACACACCACAAGTATAGGCCCACAAGCGAGTGAGATACCGTTTGTCACACCCCCAAAATACCACCCAAAGGAAACCCTATTAGGCGTGTGACAAACCAATAACGAGCCACCAATCATTTTGAACCAATCACAAGTTGTTAAATATAATCATCAATTATTAACGAAAAGTGCCTTAAATATGTTTAAATGAAAACCAACATGTTCAGCGGAAGCTAAAGTTAAACCCAAGTTAAACAGTTTCAAAACCAATGTTTAGTATCAATGAATCAATCACATGAATCCCTCCAGTCGACCCATGACCACTCTAGCTTCTCCAGACAGCAAGTTCCCAAGTCCAAGATATCTAACGACCTGCGAGCATGTAACACGTGTATCAGACAAAGCTGGCGAGTTCACAGTTTTTAGAAAGTGTTTGTTACCAGTTGTATGTAAAACAGTTCAATAACCAATGCAAGTAATATTGTTAATATCTCAATTCCGAACAAGACGGCTCCTGAAATACATGACTGCCCTTCCCACGTACTCCTATCTAGTACTGGGCCCCGACTGGGTCATTAGTTCACCTCCGTCCTATCTAGGAGCGGTGTGAGGGTGCCAAACCTAAGTAGCGCTACCAACTAATACCCGTTACCCTCCAGGTAACATAATAAGGGACTTACAAAAATGATAGGTGAGAATATTAACCAATATACCCGTTTTTACCCAAACCACTGACTGTCCCCAACCACTGGGACGCATGCTCGAATGTAGTGAACTCACCTGAGATTGCTCGGTTAGACTAAGTGCTTCCTTAACAATTGATCACTCGAATCCTACCGTGATTACCAAAGTGGTCAGTTTCACGAATTCACACAATACACATCCATTACACGTACTGCACACATAAACCAACATGTGGTATCACATATGTCATACAAGCCCTCTTTTCATGGTATACTACATCACAGAGTTACATGACGCCATCCAAATATCATCCATGTAGGTTGCATGTTTTATAAATTTCACTAAGCTACACAACACAATATATACTTACATTCGGTCCATTTCATAGTTACCCAAACCGATCGGCCCACTCACAATTGTAACCCGTTTCCCTTAAATGATATGTGGGCTGCTCTATTCACTTACCCCAACCTTCTTACACCAATTATCATTATAATCACAACAAGATTCACATTGAATTAAACACCACGTTTCATCATAGGCATACTCCTAAACATCTTGTGGGTCAGAGTCATCATAACAGTTTTTCATCATAAATTATAGCAATATTATTCATCATAATTGACAACATTTGAATCAGTTCCATAATCTTATGACACCTCTTACCTACCCTATATATATCAAATCTATTAATCTCATAACATTGACTCACCACTAGTTACGTTTTATTAAATCAAACATACAAGCCATCGTCACATCAAACTAATTCTCATATCAATAATAACATAGACTAATCTGACACACACACATGGGCCGCCCTTTTTGCTTGTTAAAGGTTACCCCCCTTTGACTAATTAAACCATCACATACCATATTATTGAACCGATCATGCCACTGTCATCCTACTTTAATTATGAATCACACATACAACACATACTATCATATATCAACCTCATCATATATGTATCCAAGGAATTTAGAGCCAAGCAAAGATAATAGCACACTAACCGAGAGCTTGACTGTATTAAAATGTTAACTGACTAGGGGGGTTGCATCGATGAGAGGGGGTTATCCACTGCCGTCGAGATATCTTGATGGGGGGGGGGAATGATGTTTGTTTAGGGTTTTCTTATGTGAGAGTTGAATGATTTCATTATGACCATGCACCCCTTTAAACGAAAATATACAAACCCCTCACATAACCGGGCCTAACCTTGGGTTATTTACAAGAGAAGCTGGGCCAGACCTTGGGCCATAAGAGAATGCACATGCGGGTTAAGTGTGGGGGGGTGGGGGGTTTCCGGCCCAGTTGCGCAATTAACGAAACCCACTTGAGTTATCTACTACATACGTATAATACACGACATAGATAGTCAAGCACATAAACCACATTTGACGGTTTCACGCATAGATAACCTTGAATATTCGGGTTGTCACATCATCCCCAACTTGAAAGAAATTTCGTCCTGAAATTTGACAAGTAATCACAGAGGAGTAAAGTGATAGAAACTCAAATTAAACTATATGTAACACTACACATATAATAATCAAGCATTTCACACAATCACTACTCATCCAGATAACTACGCAGACACAACTTAAACCAAATTGTAGGAATAGGATCGTGAAGTCAGTCGGGTGCGACATCATCCCCAACTTGAAAGGGAATTTAGTCCCGAAATTCGCCAATGATGTCAGAAGTTGATTCCGCCGTTTAAATAAGTTGAGGACACCAAAGCCCTCTGATCATCGCGTTTAAATAACAAAGAAATCACAAACGTTTCATCAGACGAACACTGCCTTAAATTCGAGACTTAAATGGCATTGTGCACGTTACCCAATTCGTCGGTTATCCCGAGTTTGTAAGTCACGTTATCTATTCTTCCCAGAGTGTTGTATGGCTCAAAGTGATGTAGGTTAAGCTCGCAACGCTTCCCAAGCATACCACACCCTCCCAGGGTGAGACTTTCAACATGATACGATGGCTTACAGCGATCTTCCTGTGTTTCCTAAGCCTATCAGCTTTCCTGACGGTCGCTCGTTGCCGCCAGACGATTTCCGATCCAAGCAATCTTCCCAAGAGTTTCAAGTACAAATCGTGGACCTGGGATTGCATTGTCAACCACCTTAATCCAATAAAGAGGTTGGTGACACTATCCATGCAATATCTCAAACAGAGCTGTCTGAATACTAGAATGGTAACTGCCGCTGTAGAACTCAGCCAAAGGTATGCGTCCTTCCAATTTTTACCAAGTCAATCCCACACATGCTCGCGGCATGTCTTTGAGTGTCGGGGGGGGCGGTTTCGTTTACTCCGACCATTTGCCCTATGGTGATAAGTATTGCTCATGCCCAGACGGGAACCAAGAGTGTTGTGTAATGTCTAACGTAAACAGGTATAGATCAAAATCAGAGGTAACAGAAGTTGGCACCTCGTGCCTAAAACCGCCCTTCGCAATTAGTTATTTAGAGGATGCGAAGACTTGACAATCTTCCTTGTTTGCAAGAAAGTGTACCGATTACATGTAACAATCAACGAGCACCCAATGAAGTTATTTCCGTTCTGAGTTCCAGGTAGTTCAGTGACAAAATCCGTGGTAGTCTGTTCCCAAAACGCTGCTGATACTCACCTTGACTCTCCCACAAGTCAAACATTAGTCACAAACATTGCCAGGTGGGCCTTCATGCCCGATCACTAGTGCAAGATTCATAGATCCCAATATCTCTCGTCAAAACCCAGACGGTTAGAATATCGAAGCCGGTATGCTTGCTCAACACAAGTTCCCAAAAGTTGCCGTATAATTAGATCCCCATTCGCTCCTTGAGGTGGAGAATATCATCCGATCTGTCAAAGGTTGCTTCTCCATGCCTCGCACGGATTCAACTTGAAAGTCTTCTTCCTTCAGTTCTCCAGTTTGAACAGAGCGAGTCTGATCAAGCAGATTAGAGTCGATAGTGAGCTGCAAAACTCGTGCTCATTCAAGTTTCACAGTCGTAATCATCCAAAAGTTCCATCCAGCGATGCCATTAACTGATTTAGCTCTTTCGAAACCCAGGCATACGGGAGGCCCTTGTGATCGGTCTAAGTAGTGCATCCGGTACCGTCCAAGTAATGCCTCCATCTCAAATCCAAAGACCACGGTTTCCACCGCAGATTATGTGTCGTGCAGTTCCTCCTCGTAACTCCATCACGTAAGTCATCACCCTCTCATGTTGCAATCGGTGTGTAACTAGGACTCTGATTCGGATAGAAGCGATGCTCAGTGCATTGCAGGGTTGGAATTCGAAAACTGAAAAGACGTTCTCCTGTTTTGTCTCCCCCGAATACACAGCACCCTGCTGTGCTAAAAAGGTTAGAGCTGCGCGATCTTCGAAAAATCCTGCGATAAATCTGCGATAGTATCTAGTGAAACCAAGAAATTGCCGTATCCTCTAAGGGATCTTTGGTGTTGATCGGTTTCTAACAAAATGGACCTTAGCGAGATCCACGTGTATTCCCACTTCGTTGCTTATACGACCAAAATGTATCTCTCGAACCCAGAAGTTACCTTTAACAAGACTTCGCGCGGAGTGGCTCCTCCCTCAGGAGCTCTAAAATAAGATACAAATGCCGCCCATGATGTTCCTTCCTCTTGGAAATGATCCAGAACGTCATCCAAAAATACGGTCGATTCATGTGGTCCATAAAGCTGCTGGTGTGTTGATTAACTCAATGGTCATGGTGTACAAAGTCGCAATGGCCGTATTGCGTTCGATATGCCGTTTCAGGAGCATTCTCCTCTTGGTCTTCCGTCAATACATGGTCGAGGCAAACAGTTCTTGATTGTCACCTTGCTGAGTGTTGGATAATCAGTACACATACGAAAAGGCTTTATCTTCCCAAACATAGCTGGGGCTCCCCAAAGCGAACAAAAACTATGTCCAATAAAACTCCTATCCAGCAGTCCCTGTAGATAGTCCTTGCAGCCCTCCTGGTGCAAGACGGTATGTAGCACGAGTAATCAGGGTTGCCCCTGTCATGAAATCAACCTGAGATTCTGCCTAACAGGGGTGGAAGAAAATCTGAAAGCTCCTCGAGTAGCACACTGAGAGGAATCACGAACAATTGGTGGATCCTCGATCCTCTTTTCCTTAGCCTCAACATCAGTAACGTTTGCTAACGTAGCGGGGTGATCCCCCCGTAGACACTTCTGGGCCTTCACAGTTGATATGGCGCTAACCTTTGCACCACTCTGTTGCTTTAGAGCAAATAACGATTCTCCACACAAAATTTTCTCCTCACAAGGCATGTCTGCGCGATTTCTGAATAACCAATCCACACTAACTACTGCATTGTAACCATCAGGGGTAGTAGAAGGAAGGTCGATGTCGAACATCAGTCCCCCAAGGTCGAGTTTGCATCCCAGCGAACATATAAGTCTTCAATTGACTTGCATCAGCTGACACCACAACAGGTTCGGTTTCAAGGAGCATCAGGGTTAAACAGAACAGAGACGAAGCGAATAGCTACCCATCTAAGCTATCGTGTTGCTATTACGCCTGGTATAGCCTATGCCAATACTAAATGTCCTTCCATGAGCTTCATTTCCAGTGTTGTTTTCGTCACGAGAATTTCCAGTATTGCCGTCGTTCCCTTGGTTGTCGTCACCTTCGTTTCCATACTGTAAGCTACGATCACGAGTACCTTGATGTTGCCGCGACTGTTGCCTCTAATATTGTTGCCTGTAACGGTGTCCTGCGTCCTTTCACCAACAAGGTCCATCTTTTCACATTTCGTGCCACGTCCTAAGGCACTACTCATGGTGCGGGCGGGTACACATTCCGCTCTATAGTCAATCGTCATCGATTTTGTCCCGATTGGTTCGTAAGGGTCGACTCCCATGAGTCGCTGGCAGGGGTTAAGGATTCAATTGGAGTCAAATCGCTGTTGTTCGTTGCCGGTAACTAGGGTCGTTCAAATGCTGAAATCGGTATGGTACCACGTTTACCCCCTTGTCCATCGTTCTTGCAAGTTGACTGAGTAATACACGGTATGTCGCGAGAGTGTTGCAGAAGTGATCGCACTTCGGGATCTAAGGCGTCAACACGCTAAGTTCCAGCAAACAAGGATAAGTGAGGAAAGTATAGTCCAATCATTTGACGCTGAGCCACCCAACTCAGGGACGTTCGTACTAGCACCTAACATTCTACACAGTTCGCTAGGCGTTCAGATGCGTGATCAGGTGATACTCGATAGCATCGAGATTCATAAAGATTCAGAAAGGGGTGAAAAGATCATGTTCGAGTAGGAGACAATCACTGCTATGACTCCTATAGACTGCTGAGTTCTAACATAACATCAATTAACAGAGCGGAACCCTTCTCACACTCGTTAAGCCTCACTGGGACTCACATGCACCCCACATTATTATTATGTGTGCACCCATAATTATAAGGCAATTTGCATGCTTATCTCAGTGCCTCTTAACTCGCGCTAAAAGGTTCCCCGAATTCAAGCAATAAAACAGATGACGCCACAACATAGATCATGAAAGTTCAAGAAGAGTCGCACTCTTAATACATGTAACATGGGTTGGTAACATAGAAGTTCATACTGCAGTGCTAAGTGTGCATTCACGTGTGATGTTATTCATAAGCAAACACTGGATATACTATGCAATAGTAAACGAGAAACGAACCTTGCAGTCTGGAGCCGAGTGTCATGGTCGATTTCGGATCTGTTCGGTTATAGTCTGGTTTTATAAAAACGTTTTAAAACCAAGTTCACTATAACCAGTGGCTCTGATACCAAACTGTCACACCCCCAAAATACCACCCAAAGGAAACCCTATTAGGCGTGTGACAAACCAATAACGAGCCACCAATCATTTTGAACCAATCACAAGTTGTTAAATATAATCATCAATTATTAACGAAAAGTGCCTTAAATATGTTTAAATGAAAACCAACATGTTCAGCGGAAGCAAATGTTAAACCCAAGTTAAACAGTTTCAAAACCAATGTTTAGTATCAATGAATCAATCACATGAATCCCTCCAGTCGACCCATGACCACTCCGGCTTCTCCAGACAGCAAGTTCCCAAGTCCAATATATCTAACGACCTGCGAGCATGTAACACGTGTATCAGACAAAGCTGGCGAGTTCACAGTTTTTAGAAAGTGTTTGTTACCAGTTGTATGTAAAACAGTTCAATAACCAATGCAAGTAATATTGTTAATATCTCAATTCCGAACAAGACGGCTCCTGAAATACATGACTGCCCTTCCCACGTACTCCTATCTAGTACTGGGCCCCGACTGGGTCATTAGTTCACCTCCGTCCTATCTAGGAGCGGTGTGAGGGTGCCAAACCTAAGTAACACTACCAACTAATACCCGTTACCCTCCAGGTAACATAATAAGGGACTTACAAAAATGATAGGTGAGAATATTAACCAATATACCCGTTTTTACCCAAACCACTAACTGTCCCCAACCACTGGGACGCATGCTCGAATGTAGTGAACTCACCTGAGATTGCTCGGTTAGACTAAGTGCTTCCTTAACAATTGATCACTCGAATCCTACCGTGATTACCAAAGTGGTCAGTTTCACGAATTCACACAATACACATCCATTACACGTACTGCACACATAAACCAACATGTGGTATCACATATGTCATACAAGCCCTCTTTTCATGGTATACTATATCACAGAGTTACATGACGCCATCCAAATATCAGCCATGTAGGTTGCATGTTTTATAAATTTCACTAAGCTACACAACACAATATATACTTACATTCGGTCCATTTCATAGTTACCCAAACCGACCGGCCCACTCACAATTGTAACCCGTTTCCCTTAAATGATATGTGGGCTGCTCTATTCACTTACCCCAACCTTCTTACACCAATTATCATTATAATCACAACAAGATTCACATTGAATTAAACACCACGTTTCATCATAGGCATACTCCTAAACATCTTGTGGGTCAGAGTCATCATAACAGTTTTTCATCATAAATTATAGCAATATTATTCATCATAATTGACAACATTTGAATCAGTTCCATAATCTTATGACACCTCTTACCTACCCTATATATATCAAATCTATTAATCTCATAACAGTGACTCACCACTAGTTACGTTTTATTAAATCAAACATACAAGCCATCGTCACATCAAACTAATTCTCATATCAATAATAACATAGACTAATCTGACACACACACATGGGCCGCCCTTTTTGCTTGTTAAAGGTTACCCCCCTTTGACTAATTAAACCATCACATACCATATTATTGAACCGATCATGCCACTGTCATCCTACTTTAATTATGAATCACACATACAACACATACTATCATATATCAACCTCATCATATATGTATCCAAGGAATTTAGAGCCAAGCAAAGATAATAGCACACTAACCGAGAGCTTGACTGGATTAAAATGTTGACCGACTAGGGGGGTTGCATCGATGAGAGGGGGTTATCCACTGCCGTCGAGATATCTTGATGGGGGGGAATGATGTTTGTTTAGGGTTTTCTTATGTGAGAGTTGAATGATTTCATTATGACCATGCACCCCTTTAAACGAAAATATACAAACCCCTCACATAACCGGGCCTAACCTTGGGTTATTTACAAGAGAAGCTAGGCCAGACCTTGGGCCATAAGAGAATGCACATGCGGGTTAAGTGTGGGGGGTGGGGGGTTTCCGGCCCAGTTGTGCAATTAACGAAACCTACTTGAGTTATCTACTACATACGTACAAATACACGACATAGATAGTCAAGCACATAAACCACATTTGACGGTTTCACGCATAGATAACCTTGAATATTCGGGTTGTCACACCGTTTCCCTTATGCAACTGTCAGGTGTATGCCTACACCCCGTGCATAAGACGTGGCCATTTTTATTTTATAATGATGCAAAGGATATCCGGGACATGGTCATTAACCCCTAAAGGCCTTTATTTCAAACAAGACAGATTAAAACGGGTTACCTCAATAATTTAATCACAACCCGATTAAACATTCAATACCCGACCAAGACGTATTATTATAATACCGTATCCCAAGCTCGTATAGGGAAAATAAGTTAAAAGTATTTACTTGAGCTAACAATGCAATTTATACTCAGCCGTATTTTCTAATCAGCAAGCACAAGTACCTTTACTGGGGCTCTCAATCTGGAATGAAGGTTTTATTAACCTATTAGATTCCTAACGGGTCTTATTTAAGTCGTAACTTAGACCGGTTAGTTTTAAGGAAAAGTTTACGGTTCGAAACGCTAGATTAAGCGAAGACCGGATTAGAATGTGATTCAGACCCGACAAGTTTGAAGACTTGCATAATATGGGTAAACTAAACACATCCTGGATTTTGAGGTAAAAATGATAAGGTTTGACCCGTTTCGGTTAATTTATGCAAACTAGTTACATAAACCGCACCGAACGCGAATAATGCATCACGGGTAATCAAAAGAGTCATATATAGGTTTCACAAGTTAATATGCCTTAAATATGTTGTGATATCAGTAGGATATCTTCCATTATGCCCAAAACGAATTTAAAACCAATTTATGCCCCGTAGGGGTATTTTGGTCATTTTAAAGGTTATAAAAGGGGTTAAATAATAATCGGAGGTCCTGGTCTGATATAATCAGTAAAAATACTTAATTTAATAAGTTATATCAGTAGGGTATTGCATATATGTGAAATTTATCCTTTATAACCAAACTATGCACCGAAGGGGCATTTTGGTAATTTCACATAAGCTTTAAAGGTCAAATCTGGAAATCTGAGTTTAAAACTTTTGCTTACTGTTAAAGTATAAAATTTACTAAAAATATCATTAGATGTTAAGTCTTATATGTTTAAAATAGTTTTAACTCATACTATGCGTTTTAAACGCGTAAAAAGTCGCTTTTAAGCGATTTTCGGGTTATATAAGAAAAGCTGATATTTTTATCATTCCAGAAGGCTTAAAATATTTTATTTATCATATAAAATCAGTAGCAAAAGGTTTGGTATCAAAAAGTTATGTAAAACTCATTTTATAGGCCAAAAGGGCAAAACCAACGATTTCCGAATCAAAGCTATAACCCTATGTTATGCTCAGCCTAAAAATAGATAAAAATCTTCAAAAATCCCAAAATATTATTTTACATTAGCAGGTAAAAATTTTGGTATCAAATATTGGGTTTAGATAGGCTTTATGCTAATTACGTCGATTAATTAATAAAAAGCTTCTTAAACGATATTGAGCATAACTCCTAATCTAGACCTCAAAATGATGTGAAAATTTAAGAACATGTTTATAATTCAGTAACCAAGGTTATTTTCTTTTAAAATTTTCAAAATTCTCGTTTTAAGGTCAAAAGGGCATAATTGTCAACATTTAGGCATGTAACGGAAACATGCAATGAACTAGGATTACTATGGAACCAAGTTGTATAACCTCAGAGGGTTATGCTAACCTATAACATGGTCCTACAGGAATCCTAAGGCATATATAAACTAAGCTAAATCGGGTCAGAACTGAAAGTCAAAGCAAAAGTCAACTTTTGCGACTTTCGGTTCCGAACCGAGCCTAAACTCCGAATTGTCGGGTTGAACATGCCTAGACATATTCAATTAATATTTACCGAGTTATTAAAGTGACAAAACTAATTTTATTGCCTTTACATCATTAGTTATGAAATTTTGTTTAAAAACCGACTTGCTTGACTTTTATTTTAATTACTTTGACCCGACAACTAACTAAGCAAACGTGATAATTAGGAGGTGCCCTTTTGAGGGTTTAATACCTACCTAATTACGATCACGTAGCCATGTTCGTTGTGAACAATAGCTTGACCGTTTAAAAGTCAAAGCATTTATAAAAAACGCTTGACTTTTCGGCTATAAACGCTAAATAAAACAAACTAGTCACGAAAGGACACTTACAAAGGTCCAGTGGACTGAAGGAGGTTCTCAAGAAGCTCAAGATCCTCTCAAAATTCAGAGAACAAGCAGATTGAAGGAAATGGTATGAAGGAACAAGTGCAAACCCACCTCTATTTATAGTTTTTGGGATTGCACGAGATCGTGACAAGTGTCGGGAGGGATAACCAGATTAAAACAGGTGTCAAGTGGTCTTAAATTTCAGTGGGCAAGCCCCTAGATTGAATTATGTGAGAGTGGAAACCATTTTCAGCAAAAACCAGCAACAGAAAACAGCTTTTTGAAGCCGCACAAACCTACGCGGCCCGCGTAGATGATCTGTGTGGGCTACGCGGCCCGCCTACAAGCCCAGCCCAGCAAAAACTTTCAGAACATGCAGTTTCAGTCCCTGTACTTAGTTAAATGTCATTTCTGACTTATTTAAGGCCTGATATCCTCATTTCAAGGCTCTACCATGTTGCCTAAACATAGGGGGCATGAAATATGCTTAAAAATGTGACGGATATCGGTTCGTTTGGCCGTACGATCGCGTTGTTCGACTAATTACGACGAAACACGAGCGGATGCGAAAAACGATCCAAATTATGCGACGAATGGAATTTTATCAATCCAAACACTAAAATAAAATATTTTAGTGGTTACATAAATTTTTGGGTGTCAGGATGTATTCAGAACGTAAGATATGCGCGAAAGTGCAAACTTGTGCACTTTTTGACGCGTTTAGTCCCTGCTTGACCTAAAAGTTTATTTTTGCACATCAAACACCTCTAAGCCTATTTATAAGCTATGTAAAGGATATTTAGGGCATGTTTAACTTATAGTCAAGTTCCGGAATGTTCGCTACTATCCGATTCGATATACTTTTGCAGTTTGACGCAAATAGTCCTTTAATCGCACAAAGTAGCGCGAAATGTTGTTTAATGATATCCAAGCCTTCCATGGCCCATAATGGGTATTCCCAAGCATGTGTTTAAATATTACTATGCTCACGTTTGCTTAAATGGTCACCAAAAGGCGTAGATTCAAAAGTTGACGCTTTTGGTCCCTCTAATGCGCAAACTTGCGCATATCATCGTTTAATAGCCTCGTAGCCTTATCTAATCCATATTAGGTATTCTTAAGAGTATTATTAAATATCACGATGCTTCGGGTTTGCTAAAAGGTCATTCAGAGGTATAATTTAACATATTGACACTTTTAACCCCTTAAACTTGCAAAGTTACGCGTAACGTCACTTAAAGGTATAAAAACCTTAACCGGCCAATAATTGGCATTCCCAAGAGTATAATCAAATATCATGAAGCTCCCGGTTTGTTAAAAGGTCACTCAGAGGTAAGAATTAACATGTTGACGCTTTTAATCCTTCATTGCACAAACTTTCAATTAATTACGCAAACGGCTACACTCGATCAACAAGTGGCTCATTTGTGAATATAAATACCGTACTAGGTTATTCAGAAATTTATTTTAGGTATGCTAACACTTCCAGTCCTTTCATAATCAAAGTTTTCGATTTTTCAAAAAAATTTGTCCTTTAAATTCAATGTTTGACTTTATTAGGGTTTATTACACGTGTCAATACATCATTGGACGTGTTTTTACGAGTTGTTACAAAGACGAAGACGGATCCGGTCTTCCAAAACATCCCGACGAACTGCATTGTCAACACCTTCGTCCCTAACAGCAAGGTCAGTCACCGGGTTGGAAAGCAACAGCAAACCATCACCAGCATCAAGCATCTTCAAAACTGTAGAAAGTCTTCTCCATCGAATCGGTCTCCTATTCTCCATTTTTCCAAAATTAGGAAAAGAATATCACCCAAAGTGAATATATAGACCAAAAAAGAGAAGCAGTAACATCGAGATACGAATTGTGATGATTAAGTGTCAAATCAACTGCCGTCTCAACGGCGCTGCCACTGCAAGTATCACATCCCATTTAAAACCCACTGACAGGGCCCACACGCATTCCCAAGAACTACAATTAAGCCAGAAGACGAAGAGTCAGCACAAATTATAAGAAATGACGTCAGCTGTAACACCCGTGTCACTCCAACCATCAGACAAATGCCAAACCAATGAAATATAGTATTTCATACTTGGGATTTGTAAAAATATGTGTATCGTTTACACATATCAATTCTTGTTCAATTTCAAGCTTTAAATCGCTTTCTGGAGGGTTATACGCGCTCTGATGTGTAGATATAACCAGTTTAATCCAACGAACACTCCGGAATAGTGAAATAGGCTTAACATACCTCAAATAACCTATACATAACTTAGATATAAGTTTTGGAAGGTTTGGTGTGGTGAAATCAAAGTTTAATAGCTTACAGGGACTAAAGTTGACAAACTGCGAAAGTATGCCAATTTGAACTGTAACAGACATTCCGGAGCATGACCATAAGTTAAACATACCATAAATATCCTTCACATAGCTTAGAAATAGGCTTTGAGGTGTTCGGTATGCTAAAATAAACTTTTGTGTCATTCAGGGACTAAAAGTGTCAAAAAGTGCACAAGTTTGCATCTTTACGCGTAACTCACGTTCTGCATACATTCGGACATCCAAAAATTTATGTAAGCATGACTACATTATATTTTAGTGTTCGCCTTAAGAAAAATCCGTTCGTTTCGTCATTTGGATCGTTTTTCGCGCTTATGCGCATTCCGTCGTAATTAAGCGAACATCGCGTTCGTACGGCTAAACGAACCGACATCCGAGATATTTTTGAGCATGTTTTAAGTTCCCTATACTTTAACTTCATTTTAGAGCTTTGAAATGGGGTTAACGGGCCTTAAACGTGTCAAAAATGGCCAAAATACAGTTCAGGGACCAAAACTGTAATTCTGCCAAACTTGCACCATACGATGCGTATGGTATGTATACCATACGATGCGTATGGGGTCTGCAGACCAGGTGCAATGTTTAACAGCCTGTTTTCAGCAGGTTTAACCACAACCACATGTTTGCAACTTGCTTAATCACTAAGTTATGGAGCATTTGTGGCACCATAACATTCCGACAAGTGTACGGCCTTGATCATTGCCTCCTTTTCCAAGAAACGATCCTAGCGGTGGACCATTTCCTATAAATACTAACCAACATCACACCCAAAAACTCACACCTTTGAATCTGAACTTGCTCTCTAAGTTGTCGTGTTTAACACTTCATACCTGAGAGTGTTCGGGTTCAAACCTTCCATTCTTGGACCCTTCGTAAGTATTCTTTCGTTCTTTTCCTTATTTTATTGTTTTATCGAGTCTGAAAGTCAAACTTTGTTTGACTTTCTGCGTTGACCAGTAATGGTCAATGCGAAGTTCGTTTGAACTTCGCAACGTGATTGTAATCACGTTGGTCATAGTCCCTTGGGACTATGCCCACTGATTACCACGTTGTCTAGAGTCGTAGGGTAGGCGATCTAATAAATCGCCTATACCTTCGAACTCGACCCATTTGGTCGATCATTAGGATCCGACCAAATACATTAGGTGACCATAGTAGGTAGGGAATAACCTTCCGAGGTTATACCCTATGGTCACATCGTTTAAGTAGTTGTATGATAGGTAGTTTATATGCCTTAGGTAAATTACCAGAATACCCTTTTCATGTATAATTGGTAATTAAGCATATGTAACCTAAACTTTTGTCACATAACTGATTATGTAACATGTTTAGGCATATAACACTTGTCATAGGACTAGTTAGGCGGTCCGAACGCGTTTCACGCGAACGACGCGTTAAAGTAGCATAAGCTTCCTAAACGGGTCGTAATGGGTCGTAGACACTTAGGTTAAGTTTCATTTAGTATGTAGGCTTTGTTAAACCATATCACATGAGTTCCTACACTCATTTGGTTTACAAACCCTCATGCTACCCAGTCTTCCGATTTAGGTCCGGTTTATTAATGTAGTTACCTATATTAGGTGCCGTTTGATATTCCGCGATCTCTAGCATTGCTTGGTGGTTATCCTAGGACTTCTGAGCAATCTCAAGTGAGTACATAGACCCCTCTTTTACTGTTTTCCAAACTGTTTTGGGGTGGAACACATGTGCCTACTTGTTACTTTCCTGCTTTCCTGTTTTCACATCATATACTGCTATGTTCGTTAGTACATTATAGTACATGATTTCATTACATTTCATGCTATGTATTGCCATTGTGTGCATTACTTAGTACATCGTTTTACATGACATTTTGACATAGACATTTGACATAGACATTTCGACATAGACATTTTAACATGATTGACATTGATCATGTATTTCCCACAAAACATAACTTTGATTTAAACCAAGTTTTACTTCAATACTTTGTTTTTGTGCATATGGTTTAGTTGAGACATTTCACTTGCCATACATGGATATTTGACATAGACATTTGACATGGATATTTGACATAGACATTTGACATGGATATTTGACATAGACATTTGACATGGATATTTGACATAGACATTTTGACATGATTTACATCTTGACATGAATACTTTGACATATTATTCAATACATTTGACAATTGATTTAAACATAGACATTTTACATTGTTTGGTTTGGTTTGATTAAGTGATTAAGTAACGATGTGTGTGTAATATGATACAAGCATGGTGGATACGCCGCTGGTACTTCCTATATATAAGTGTTTGTATGGTATTACATGTCGTAACGTTATTTGAATCATTTCAGGTTGAGACATAGAACATTTTATACAAATAACATATTTTTCACAAGACATTGATTTACAAACAACTTATCTAATACAAACTCATTTTACATGGTTATTCATTTAACCATACATTATACATTATTTATACATATCATCTGATCTTATCGATTTTCAAATGATTTACAAAACAAAGCAAATAACAAGGTTCATGACTAAACATTTTCTCAAACATAAGTCATGAAACCTATTTTCACAAAACCTATGTATCTCACCGGCATTTTTATGCTGACGTACCATATTTTCACATGTGTTTTTCAGGAACTGTTGCATAAGATGATCAAGATACATATAGGCAGATTTGGGCTTTAGTGACAATAAAAGATGCAAGACTAGTTAATTATGTTGTATTTCTTTGTTTATTAATACATTGTAACACTTTTAATCAATAAAACGAAACTTCAATTGCCATGGATTTGAAACAATTAATTCTGTTACAACACTCCCCGACGATTTCGCCACGTTTTGTATGTTCCACGTGGTCGGGGTGTGACATCAGCTATCGTCAGCTCATAATTACACAAACCCTTCGCCCAAGATTGCAACAGTTCAGAATAAACAAAGGTATAAATATATTTCCTCTCAAACTATTCATCTTACCCAAAGTCAAAATTTTTCAAAATCACCATAATAAGCAAAGTGTTTCTTCTCATAGAAGATTCCTTACTCTCGCTCCCAAAAGCATTTCTCTCATATAGTCCAGTGCTCCACTTATTTGCATAAGTACAACACTGGACTGGGGGGGACTTGAAGGGGTAAGGTCCCAAAAACCTCGTAATAGATACTTGGGACCGTACCGAAACCTTATCTTTTAGCCCTTCCTTGACCTTGCGCGGCCGTGCACTAGTCCCACAAAGAGAGCTCGAGAGAAAGATAGCAGATAACACTTGCGCGCCAAAAGGAAGTTAATAAACCCTTACGCCTTCCTCCATAAAAAACAAAGGATAAGAATCCTTGTTTAATACTTCCGCTTAAATAGTACCTAGACTTGGATATTATTTACTCAACTGGTACACACGTGTAACACCCTTTATATTACTACACGGCTTTAATCGAAATTCATATGATTTTATATATATAGTGCGTCTAGGTTAAAACATAAGTTCCAAAGTGACCAAAACATTAGTCAACTACCGACTAATTCAAACATACATAAATTGTTTAGCAAATTGTTAACATTCCAAAAAAAACATAGTCCATTAAAGTTAGATATCGCGGAAGCTTCAAAAGTTCGTGTTCGGTTCTTCAAAAGATGCTTGATCATCGTCACATACTTGTAAAACCTGAAAACTGGAGATTATTGACAAAATTAGTGTTAGATTTCTTAGAAATATTGCTTAATCGAAGCTACGATCTAAACCGGATTTGATTAGCTAGGATATGCAAGTTTTGACAATTATTTATGGGCTCTACCGTAACTTACGGTGTCTACCGTAAGTTACGGTAGACACTGGATAACATTGGTCTACCGTAAGGCAGTGTAGAACTGCCGTAACATTCTTGTTCTCCACCGTAAGTTACGGTGGAGACCGTAACTTACGGTGGACTCTGCAACCTTGCTACTTGGCTCATTTATTCATTTTACCCAAACCCGAATCCTCGGATTTCTCATTCCAATAAACTAACATGCTAAATTCTCATATTCTAATATGTCTTTTTATCAACAACAACAAGGAACCAATTAACTATATTACGAAGCCTTTGCCACGCATTAATTGATTATTCGACCCGTTTGGCTCATCTTATGGAATCCTCCATTATGATGACTACCAACAAGTTCTAACCAATCCTTGTCTTATTATTCAACATAGCGAACATTATCGCTTTTAAATCAACACAACCTTCATTCTACAATTTACTACACATATGCAAATTATCTAAATTTACCCAATGTAACGAATCAAGTTACATACCTTCAATGCACGCCTTTCAAACGCAAGTCGCCACCGGCTTGTCCGCTTGGAGCTCAGGTATCCTTTCCTATAGAGTTCAACCAAGACATGTTTAGAACTTTTTTCAATTCATAGTTCGCATATTTTGCCGAAACATCACAATCATGCGGTTTGACTCAAATTTTCAGATTTAAGCCTTCTTTGAGGCATTTATGCAAACACTTTAAGGGCAGAAATATACATGATATATTATCAAGTTCATAACATGTCATATAGCCCTAAATTTTCATCAATCAACCACCTTACATGAACTTTAACTTCTAGAATTCTGAAATCACTTCACATATGTCAAATATTATTAGAACAACCACTATAATCCTAGTGTTTATCAAGTTTCACAAAACCCACTTATCACCTTTAATGGTGATTATGAATTCCACACAAAATAGGCATAATTTCATCAAGTAAATGGGTTAGGGTTTGTCCCTAGACATTATTTCATCCCAAACAACTAACATGTAATCATAAACTCGATTTTTCTATGTTCATTCAGAAATTTAGATGAGAATTTTCTACAAAATTCACATACATTATGATCCCTTTCACTGAGGTGATCACTAATCTATGTTCGGATTTTGATTTAGGACTGAAATTGGCCTTCAATTGATCAAATAGCATGAACTTAGGGTTTTGAGAAGCTTGGGTAGCCCCCCCCCCCCCCCTGCTTGGTCGATCTCCTGCACACTCCAAATGGAGTGTTTGTGTTTTAATAAAATGTTTTTATTAAAACTAGTTTCAAGTTAGACACTTTTGGTCCCTCTAGTTTCTTTTATTTTATTTCTATGTCTTTAACTACTCATAAGTAATAAACTAACTAGGTTAGTGTCATTATTAGTTATTTTATTTTACTAATTTATTTGCAACTTAATTGCAATTTAAGAATTTGTATGTTCGGGATGTTACAAGTCCACCCCACTTAAAAGGGTTTCGTCCCCGAAACCAGAGCACGTACCGAATAATGTAGGGTAGAGACGTCGCATCTCCTCTTCAGGCTCCCACGTAGTGTCCGAACCTTTTCTATGTTCCCACTTGATCGGTTTGTTTGTTTCGCAAGTGCTTAATCTTTCGGTCTAAAATCTCCAGTGGCCTTACCACATAATTCAGGCTATCATCCACTTCGATATCGTCATAATGGATGTAAGATGTTTCCTCTGCTAGACATTTCTGTAGTTGAGACACATGAAATGTGCCATGTATCCCACTCAACTCTTCCGGTAGTTCGAGGCGATAAGCCACCTTGCCAACCCGTTCGATGATTTTAAATGGCCCGATAAACCTCGGGCTTAGTTTCCCTCTTTTTCTGAATCTGATCACTCCCTTCCATGGGGAAACCTTTAACATAACCATGTCGCCTACCCGAAATTCTATCAGTCTTCGACTTTTGTCGGCATAAGACTTTTGCCTATCTTGGGCTGCTTTCAAATGGGCTCATACCACTTCAATTTTCTCATTAGTGGCTTGGAGAATATCTTTATGGGCCAGTTCGCGTGGTCCCACTTCACCCCAACACACCGGGGTTCTACACTTTCAACCATATAGCATCTCATAAGGTGCCATGTCGATACTCGAATGGTAACTATTGTTATATGAAAATTCGGCCAAAGGTAGATAGACATCCCAACTTCCACCGAAGTCGATGATACATGCCCGTAACATATCCTCTAGCGTTTGTATTGTTATTTCACTTTGCCCATCCGTCTGAGGATGGTAGGCGGTGCTAATGAAGAGTTTCGTTCCCATCTGTTCTTGGAAATCTCGCCAAAAATTTGAAGTAAACCGGGTATCTCTATCTGACACAATAGATACCGGTACTCCGTGACGTGCCACTATTTCATTTGTATACACCTCGGACATCTTTTCCGAAGTATATGTTTCACGTATAGGAATAAAGTGTGCACTCTTCGTCAATCTATCCACAATCACCCATATGGCGTCGAATCCCCGAATCGTTTTAGGTAGTTTGGTCAATAGGTCCATAGTGATATGTTCCCATTTCCAAACCGGGATCTCCAAAGGTTGCAGTTTCCCATAAGGTTTCTGGTGTTCCGCCTTGACTTGTAAACAAGTCAAGCACTTCTCTACATACTTCACCACATCCCTCTTCATTCCGGGCCACCAATAATTTTGCTTCAGATCGTTATACATCTTGGTCGCACCCGGATGAATAGAATATTGGGATTTATGGGCTTCATCAAGTAGTAGCGCCTTCACTCCACAAGTATTTGGAACCCATATTCTTCCGGATCGAGTCTACAACCCGTTCTTTCCATCCGACAAGTCTTTCAACTGGCCGATTATTCTTTCCTTCTTCCAGTTCTCCTCTTTAACCGCTTCTACTTGCGCCTCTCGGATACGTTCAAGTATACCTGAGGTTACCACAAGTTACATTGACCTTACTCGTATTGGGACATAGTCCGCTTTTCTGCTCAGAGCATCCGCCACCACATTTGCCTTTCCGGGGTGGTAGTGTATTTCACAGTCGAAATCCTTCACTGTTTCCAACCATCGTCTCTGGCGCATATTTAACTCCTTCTGATCGAAGAAGTATTTTAAGCTTTTGTGATCGGTGAATATGGTGCACTTTACTCCATATAAATAGTGCCTCCATATTTTTAATGCAAATACCACCGCAGCCAATTCTAGATCGTGCGTGGGATATTTCTTCTCATGTATCTTCAATTGCCTCGAGGCATAAGCTATAACCTTGCCCCGTTGCATCAGAACACATCCGAGCCCCGATAATGAGGCATCCGAATAAACCACCAAATCCTCGACTCCATCCGGCAACGTTAATACCGGAGCTTGAGTTAACTTCTCTTTTAGCGTGTGAAACGCCCTTTCTTGTTCAACACCCCAAATGAACTTTTCCTCCTTCCGGGTTAACTTTGTTAGTGGCGACGCAATCTTGGAGAAATCTTGAATGAATCTCCTATAGTATCCCGCAAGCCCTAAGAAGCTTCTAATTTCCGAAGGGTTCTTCGGGGAATTCCATTTCGACACGGCCTCGATCTTTGACGGATCCACCAATAACATGTCATATAGCCCTAAATTTTCATCAATCAACCACCTTACATGAACTTTAACTTCTAGAATTCTGAAATCACTTCACATATGTCAAATATTATTAGAACAACCACTATAATTCTAGTGTTTATCAAGTTTCACAAAACCCACTTATCACCTTTAATGGTGATTATGAATTCCACACAAAATAGGCATAATTTCATCAAGTAAATGGGCTAGGGTTTGTCCCTAGACATTATTTCATCCCAAACAACTAACATGCAATCATAAATTCGATTTTTCTATGTTCATTCAGAAATTTAGATGAGAATTTTCTACAAAATTCACATACCTTATGATCCCTTTCACTGAGGTGATTACTAATCTATGTTCGGATTTTAATTTAGGACTGAAATTGGCCTTCAATTGATCAAATAGCATGAACTTAGGGTTTTGAGAAGCTTGGGTCGCCCCCCCCCCCTGCTTGGTCGATCTCCTGCACACTCCAAATGGAGTGTTTGTGTTTTAATAAAATGTTTTTATTAAAACTAGTTTCAAGTTAGACACTTTTGGTCCCTTTAGTTTCTTTTATTTTATTTCTATGTCTTTAACTACTCATAAGTAATAAACTAACTAGGTTAGTGTCATTATTAGTTATTTTATTTTACTAATTTATTTGCAACTTAATTGCAATTTAAGAATTTGTATTTTCGGGATGTTACAACACGATAAGGAGTCACACTGGATTATAGCAATAACCTTCTAGAAAAAACTCAATCGTGCACCACCAGACGGTTATAACCGTCTGGACACGTGTCATCATCTCCGGACTCCCTGAAATCACGATGATGGCATGAAATTGGAGAGAAACCTCCACTTGCTTACTTTCCACGTGGCAACACCCCAGCTGTCGATCAAGATCACGATCCGTGTGATTTCACCATCTGATCAAAAGAATTAACGGAGGGAAAATAACCACTTACGGTGTTAGCATCTTCCGTTAATATTTCAACAACGAGTTTTCCAGCCCAAACTCCCGGTTATAAATATGAGAGTAATTCAGGTATGAACTTCAAGTTACACACACTTCATCAATACTTCTTCTTCTTCATAAACACATACTTGTTCTCACGCCGGAGTCGGGTCACGGAGAAAACCTCCATTTTCCCCGTAACGAGGCTAATGGTGTTCTGTTTTGCAGTGTTCACCGGAGAAGAAGACTTGTCCCTTCGAATCAAACGAGAGAGAACCACCCTTTTATGCAGAACATAACCCCCTGGATAATTTGATTTCGATCCTTTTATCCAGTGTTTCTTCAGTGTAAGATACAGATATGGGTAACACATATTGGGAATTTAGGATTCGTGAAATAACATAAAAATCATAATAAACATATTAAGATTTTATTTTCACATGGTAACACATAAAATATTAATTTCCTAACACAAATGGTTAAGGGTTTAGGTATTGGAAGAACACCTAAAGGGCTTAAACCAGTGTCATAGCTCTGATACCACCTTCTGTCACAACCCCCGTCCCCTAATAACCCAGGAACGGGCGATCGTGAGCCAGTTTTAGTGGTATTGGTGTTTATCAATTTGGCAGCGGAAAGTTTCATCAGGACGTTAGGAAATATTTTATCAGAGTTAAACACCAAAAATATTTAAATTAAAGAAATGGGATAAACCCAAGTTTCTCTGATAATACATTTATAAGTGGGACAAAACCCGATTTCTTATTTTGATATATTTATAGGGAATAACCCCAATTATTGAAACAATTCTCCTTTTTTAATTAGGTAACTTTTATTGCCACTTTTCTAAGCCTTCAGTGCTCTCCAGCTGGCTTTTATTGGCTTCACACTAAGTTACCTGAAACACGTGTTTAAAACATTTTATCAGCGGGAAATACTGGTGAGTGAATCCCAGTTTAATCAAGTTTAAATAAAAACCAATGTACAGTATTGAGGGCGGTCTCGCAATTACATTTGTTTCCAAGTCATACCAATTACCACCCTCGGTATTGTCAGACCTGACTTGTGGAATGTTACCCCTCCAGTAACAAATTTTGTATACATAACCCCAATATACCGACAATAATTGTATCCTTACAAATACTCAATAACTGTTTAATATATATTTAATTAAGTGATGTTTTGTAAAAACAATTTGCAAAAAGGAGATTACTCACAAAAAGGTTTACACAAAAAGAGGATTACTCACATTGCTATTATATGTCTTTCCTTTGTGACTTCCTGGTTATAATCTAGTAATTAAACAATGCACACGTGTTAGTATAATAACCCATTTTAACATTAGTAATACCCTCCCCGAGACGGCATTCCAACGACTACGTCGGGCAGAACCACGACAGCCGTTACGGAATCCTAGATCAATCGGGCAGCGTATCTAATACGTATCCAGGGGTTATAATACTTACAATGAGGTAGAGCTTCACTAATTAGGGGGTATAATGCCCGGGTATTACTTGGACTATAGAGAATTGAGAGAGGATTGAAAGAAAATGAACGAATTGGGCTGAAGGCTCGACTGCTCAATTTATAGGGCTGTTCGTCGACCTTGTCGCGCCCCGCGAAGACCACACCAAGGTTTTACGTGGCCCGTGAGAGGTGGTAAGGCGGCGGCTGGTGAGCTGAGTCATCGGGTGTGGCGACGCGTGTAGGGACACGTGGCGGCTCAAGGGCTCGCCCTGACTTCGGGTTGTCGCGGCCCGCGTAGGCTACTGCCTACACGTTCGCGGCCGCGAGCGAGGGTTAAATCTTGTTTTTATTTAATTTTATTAATTTAAATATATTTCGGGCCCATTTCTCGTATACGGGGTGTATTTAGGAGCGTTTAGGGTTGTCTAAAATATTTTAAGGAGGGTTGATATATCTTGGTATTATTCCTGGATTATATATAATGTACTCATATTAAGTATAGTAACTCAATTTAACTTTATCCCTACGTCACGAGACAGAACCCCAACGAACATAGTCAGGCAGAGCCTGGGCATGCGTTACGGGGCTCTAGATCAATCGGACAGGGTATCAGTTAAAAGGGGTTAAAACACTTAAAACGGGGCAGGGTTTTATTATTATTAAATAAATAATAAACAATATTTTTAGAGAGAAGGGGGAAATTGGCGACAAGTATGAGAGCCATGAGCAAAATTTTGGTTTCACCTTATGCATGTATTTATAGGTATTTTTTTCTCCAATTACCTTTGAGTGCACACAACAACTTTCTATCTCCTGATGACACGTACATGCATACATGTAACTCACATTTAAGGTTAGTAATGATTATTATTATTTTATTATATATTTATTTTTTTCTTTCAAAGCCACGTAAAGATCAAATCAAATTGATATGTTAATATTATTTTATTATTTTATTATATTTAATTCAGCTGCTTCACTTATTTGGCGCTTAAAAATATGACGTTTTATAAAACAATGAATATGTCATTAGAATGAGAATAGTGTTATCTACATTTTGAACCAAGTTTCATTAAAAATGGAGTAGGTCCAAATATAATGTATTTTTTATCGCTATAATTATTACACGATTCCTACGTTTGCCAAAATACTTTATATTTTTATTGGTCAACTTACCCATGACCTATTCGTGTAGTAACTTTATTTTAAATTTAAAATTTTTGGGAATGTTACAAAACATCAATTCTGAATTTCATGTATTCACTCAGAAATTTAGATGGAGATTTTCCATGGAAATTACATACCTTATAATTCCTTTTCAGAGGAGATCACTAATTTATACTCTGATTTTGATTTAGAGCCGAATTTGATCTTCAATTTATGAGTTTTGTGCAAGTTAGGGTTTTGATAGGGAGCTCCTGGATCGCCCTTGTGTTTTGTCGACCAGAAACACACACTTAAGTGTGTTTTTGGTGTAATTGTTTTGTTTTAATAACACAAGTTTCAATTTTATCAACTTTGGTCCCTCAACTATCATTCGGTTCTTATTTTAGGTGTTTGAACCCACTTATGAATTACTACAAGACTTGTAACTAACTGGGTCATTTAGTCCTAGTTAGTTTGTTCTCGTTTATTTAATACTTTGTAATTCTAATATAAAAATTTATATTTTCGGGGTGTTACAGTAACTGATTTAATTGATAACAATCTTAATCACCATTAAAGATTTTGTCACATTTCGTAAAATTGGGTCAGGAATCTTATTACACCATTGGAATCCTCCTAAAAAACCTAACAAAACCTCAGTGAAAGTTTTGTGTTAACCACATATCGCGAATTAATCCAAAGAAAATTCTAGGGCTCCTAACTGCAAACGGCGATTTCTCCCTCAATTCTTAACCTTTTCATGTGATTCTTAAACTTATCTTGTTTGATTTTTTCATGCTCTACAAAACCCTACTATCTATTTCGGTGATAGAAGGGCCAGTTAATTGGAATTTAATTTTAGTTGAAATTAGGGTTCTTCATACATGGGCCTTTGATGTTAGACATGTGTTTTGGTGAAATTAAAAGTAGGCTACTGTTATATATAATGTTAGTATATTCTGTATAATTTTTGAAAATTTTTAGATATCACTTGGATTTATTATGAATTATACATGTTTTAATCATTGGAGAATCAACAAAAAAACAAGATAATCACAAATAAATTCCATAAATACTTTTACTTATTAGTACTAATTATATAAATGTTATGGAATTTTATAGAATTTTCTATAATTTTCGGGAATCTTTAAATTTAAATAGGATTTATTATGATTTATACATGTTTTAATCATTTAAAAATACAATATCATGACAAATAAATTATATAAATATTTTTTACTAATTTTTACAGATTAGATAAAGGTATTGGAATTTTATACAATTTTTCTATAAGTTTTGATAATTATCTTATAATTAAAGGATTTATAAAATTGTTAAACAAATAAATTCCTTTATAAATATATATTATTTTAAATTAAAATATGTGATAATCATTAAATCTGATTTATAAAATTATTATATGAATTTAATGAATTTGTCTAGGCTTTTGGCATTTACAAAATATTATAACCTATCAAATTGGCATTTCTAAGAATTTATCATATTTAATAATTCTAGAAATATATATTCATTTGGTTATTTTGTTGGAATAATTATGTTATATAATTCAAGTTCCCAAATAGGAGAACCCAATTTCCTAAAATTAATATATTTGTCCGTTCGTTTAGTACTTTTGGTTATTGATATATTTTACGGTGCCTATTGTTATTATTTTAGATTCTATCTGTTCTCTTTGTGTGGTAATTCTCATGGATCAATTATTCGCAACTAGTAAGTAGATCTTTTACCTATCCCCTTTTGGTCATTATTTATTTTTGGGGTGTATCGTGTGTCTTGTTTCTATTGTTTTGATTGTTAACGACACAAGATAACAAAGGAAAGATCGGGTGGGGTCTTTTGGGTGGTGGGGTCAAGTTTCCGGTAACCATGTGAAGAAGAAACACGCCTGGCGCGTGACGTACACGCCAGGGCAAGTGGTGAGCGAGTCAGGCGCGTGGGGTTGGATTGACTCGGCACGTGTGGCGAGGTGCATGTTTGATTTAATTGTTGTTTTAACCCCTTAACTTTATTAACCCACTTAGCTATTGTTTCTAACTCAGTTTAATGTTTTCTTTTATATTTTCAACAAAAACTAACGAAAGTTATTAAAAAACTAATATTGTTAAACCCGGTTTTATTTACACGAATACGTTATCCATATTAAAACATAAAAAATATAAAAATTCTTATTATATTATATTATATATACTATTATTATTATTTTATTATTTTATTATACAATCTAATGAATAGTACTTTTAATATTATATACTATTATATATTATATACTATACTATATTATATTATATTATAATTATATATATATATAGAAAAAGTGTAACGTACAATAGGGCTTATCGTACGATATGTACGCGATCATCCCAGCCGTACGATCTGGTGCAAATTCAATCTTCGCATGTTATAAAAAGGCAAATGAAATCGCATGGCTTGAAAATGCAATGAAATTGCATGTTTTGAAATCCCATGCAAATGAAATCGCATGTGAAAAAATGGCTAGCATGGAGTAATGTGAAAAATGGCATGTGGTGTGTAGATGGACAAAATCGCATGTGAAAAAATGGCTAGCATGGGGTAATGTGAAAAATGGCATGGGGTGTGTAGATGGACAAAATCGCATGTGGAAGACTGAATTCGCACCAGATCGTACGGCTGGGATGATCGCGTACGTATCATACGATAAACCCTATTATACGTTAACTGACTTCTCTCTCTCTCTCTCTCTATATATATATATATATTTCCCCTATATAATTTAGTAACTTTCTTTTATGATTAGCATACACTATGATTTTTTTACAACTTTTTAAAGCTTAGATACAACTTAAAAGAACACATCATTTTTCATTTCTCAGAACTTGTTATGTGATGCACAGCATCCCACCAACTAGATATGTATAATCTATTTTTTGTATTTATTTAAAAACAAATATCTTTGTTTTAATATCATTCTTACCCCTAAACTTTGTGATAATGTCAAAATAACTCTTTAACTTTGTAAATGTCATTTTGACTCTCTCAAAATTTTAAAGTTTCGAGTTTACCCTAAAACTATTTTCTTATGCTTTTTTTTTTTGTATATGCTTTAACATAATTTTTGTTTGGAAACGATTTGAGTCGCTTATATAATGTTTTATTTTTATTTCGAGTTTACCCTAAAACTATTTTCTTATGTTTTTTTTTGTATATGTCGGTATAAATTCGAGTTTGTCTATGCTTTAACGTAATTTTTGTTTTGAAACGATTTGAGTCGATTATATAATGTTTTATTTTTATGTATGTTTTGAGTTGAACTACGTTTTGACGTAAATTTTGTTAGAAATATGTCATGTCAAATATAAAACATTTTCATTCAGCGGTATAAATTCGGATTACTCTACGTTTCAACGTAAATTTAGTTTGAAAACGAGTTGGGTTGAGTCACGTACGCATGGGATGAGTCACGGACGCATGAGACGCATGTGACACATGATGTCATTGAGACACATGTCACTTCTACATTGGAGGACGCATGGGATGAGTCACGGACGCATGGGATGAGTCACGGACGCATGAGACGCATGGGACACATGATGTCATTGAGACACATGTCACTTCTACATTGGCGAACGCATGAATGAGCCCTGCAGACGCATAAGCTCTCTCGTAATTAGTGATGCCCTGCTCCACCGATGAATAAGGTGGCCATTTTGGTAAGTCAAATTTATTCTTGGCTATTTTCGTAAATTTCTCTTTATTTTTCACCTGTGGGTCTAAAAAGGTTTCACCGTTGCCATTTTAGTCCACTAGGTTAACTTCATTCATTTTTTCTGTCAACGAGAAGGACAATTCGATCATTTTAACTATCAAATTTTTAATTAAGGTATTTATTTAGTTATAAAAAAACGCTACGTCACTTTTGTTGTACACTAGTTGATGCCCTGCCCGCGTTGCGGGGCGATGGCCAAATAATTCTCAATCAATTAAAAAAACACTATTATAGCTTTGTTAGGAAAAAAAACTAAAACGATAACAAGACCGTAGTTCTGAGCTCAAGGCAAAACTGTAGTTTGTCAGGATTAATGAGCGAGTGTTAGGCAGCTCCTTGACATGGAAAAAAATTAAATCCAGTCAACCAATTAAAAAAACACTTTTATAGTTTTGCTAGAAAAAACCAAAACGATAGCAATACTGTAATTTGAACTGAGGGCAAAGTTGTATTTGTTGACTTAGGTAAAATCGTAATTTGCCAAAATTTAAAGTGATGACAATACTATAAATTTGAACCAGAGACAAAATTGTAATATAACTATGCACTAAGGATAAAATTGTAATTTTAAGCTGGGGACAAAACTATATTTTTAATTTGAACTCGGGAAAAATCAAAATTTTGAAATGAGGGCAAAATCGTAATTTGAATTAGGGGGCAAAAGCATACTTTTATTTGAACCAGGCAAAAACATAATTTTAAACTTAAGGCGAAATCATAATTTCTGAAAGGGGCGAAAATGCGAAATCGTCATTTTTAGTTTGGGGCAAAAGCAAAAATTTATTTTGAACTGGGGCCAAAATTGTAATTGTAATATGGGGATAAAATCATAATTTTGAACCGAGGGCAAAATCGTAATTTTGCGTGAGGGACAAAAACGTAATTTTATTTTGAAGTGGGGGCGAAAACGTAATGTTATTTTAAATTAAGGACGAAACCGTAAATTAAAAACGAATATAAAATAGTAAAACGGGTGGTCAAATAGGGAAGTGGCACACAGTTGTGTGGCACTATTCCCCTCACTTCCTTTTGTATGTGTAGGAAACTAGGTGATGCACCCCGCCCGCGTTGCGGGGCGATGTCCGAATTATTCTCAGCCAATTAAAAAAAACAATACTATAGTTTTGCTAGAAATAAAAAGTAAAAAGAGTGTTAATTAGGCAGCTTTTTGATACGATTTTTAACTGGGGGCAAAGTCATATTTTTATTTTTACTTGGCGGAAAAATCAAATTTTTTCGAGGGTAAAATCCTAATTTTTAGATAGAGCAAAACCATAATTTTATTTTGCACTGGGGGAAAAGACGTAATTTTAAATTGAGGGTGATATCGTAATTTTGAACCGAGGGGAAATTCGTAAATTTTAGCTGGGGGCAAAAGCATAAATTTATTTTGAACTGGGGGCAAATACGTAATTTTAAACTGTGGGCAAAACCGTAATGTTAAAGTAGGTATAAAATAATAAAGTGGTGTAAATTCGTAATTTTAAGCCGGGGGGGGGGGGGAACAAAATTTTATTTTGAACTGGGACGAAAACGTAATTTTGGCTGAGGGTAAAAGCGTATTTTTTTACCGAGGGCAAAATCGTATTTTTTAGCTCGGGGCAAAAGGGTAAATGTATTTTGAAGTTGAGACAAAACCGTATTTTTTAACTGGGGGCAAAAACGTAATTTTAAAGTGGATATAAAATAATAAACTGGGTGTTCCAATAGGTATTGCTCGCCGCCCATTCGAACCAATGGGAGAGAAACACTATTGCATGGCGAAAACGTAATTTTAAAGTGTGTATAAAATAATAAAATGGTTGGTCCAATGAGGGAGAGACGGCCGCCCATTTCAACCAATGGCAGGGTGATACCTATTTTGTAAAAAAAAAAAAAAGAGTTAATTACATAGTTAGTCCCTGTGGTTTGCACAAAATAACAAGTTTGGGTACTAATAGTTTCTGATAACATTCTAGGGTATTAACTTTTCATTTTGTAACGTTTGAGTGTATTAAGCTTATTTGTAGGCTTAAAATCACATTTTGTTAGTACCTAAGTATGTTATTTTGTGCAAACCACAGGGACTACCTATGTTATTACCTTAGAAGTTAATACCTCCAAACGTTACAAAATGAAAAGTTAATACCCTAGAAGGTGATTTTAAACTATTAGTACCTAAGTTTGTTATTTTGTGCAAACCACAGGGACTAACTATGTAATTAACTCAAAAAAAAAATTAAGAAAGATAAAGCTAGCCGCCACCCCTGGCCAACCATATGCTTTTCCTGTTACCGGCTGACATCATCAAACTTGGGCAAAAACGTAATTTTAAAGTGGATATAAAATAATAAACTGGGTGTTCCAATAGGTATTGCTCGCCGCCCATTCGAACCAATGGGAGAGAAACACTATTGCAGGGCGAAAACGTAATTTTAAAGTGTGTATAAAATAATAAAATGGTTGGTCCAATGAGGGAGAGACGGCCGCCCATTTCAACCAATGGCAGGATGATACCTATTTATGTAAAAAAAAATTAAGAAAGATAAAGCTAGCCGCCACCCCTGACCAACCATATGACATCATCAAACTTATGATTGTAAATGTGGAAATGCAGCGATTGATTTGGTAATGTCAATCAAGTAAGTAACAAATCTTCAAATACATTAAATCAAATACATTCCACGTATGACAAATATCGTATGACACGTTAAATCAAATACATTCCACGTCACATGTTTCATTAAAAGATAGGCTGTTAAAGTTTGAATGATGACTTTGAAGTCAAAATAAGTGTAAAATTAAATACGTTTTTATTATAAGCCTAAGGGTGTAAGGGGCACTCACCTAAGAGGTGAGTCCCTTCTCTTACGCCCAACCAATCAATTAGTGCCACGTCAACTCCCCTCTTAAACTCCCCTAACACCCCATTTTGATGGCGGCACTCCCCTCTTTAGGTGACTTGGTTTTTTTTTTTTTTTTTTTTGTAAAATTATTAATGTTTACAAATTAAAAAAATATTAATAAAAAAAAATTAAATAAAAGACATTTCATTAAATTAAAAAAAAATACATTCAAACTAGAAAAGAAAAATACATTCAAAGTAGAAAAATATAAAAACAAACTACTCGTCGTCCGAATCAACTTCAAGGTGAGGCAGGTCTAAACTTCCGAGATGCTCAACGAGATCGTGTTTTAGTCTCCAATGCGTGTCTTCGTCAATGAGCTCCGTATAAGCTGTATCATCGAAGACGGGTTCGACTGGAGGATCTTGAATATGTACTGGTGCTATCGCCCTTCCGTCGTCTTTTATAATCATGTTGTGTAAAATAAGGCACGTATACACGATGGACCTTATCTTTCTCACCGTTTTCGAACGCATTGGGCGATTTAGTATTCCCCACTTCGACTTTAACACACCAAACGCCCGTTCCACATCTTTTCTTGCGGCCTCGTGTTGCCTCTTGAACTTTTTTTCATTCGGGTCGTGTGGATATGGAAAAGACTTCACAAACACGGACCAGGTAGGGTAGATCCCATCAGTAAGATAATACCCGCGTTTGTATAAGTGGTTGTTCACTTGAAACGGACAATTTGGCGCCGTTCCGTTTCGTTGAGCAAGAAATAATGGAGATTGTTGCAGCACGTTGATGTCGTTTTGTGAACCCGCCGGGCCACAAAAAGCATGCCAAATCCACAAATCTTGAGACGCCACCGCTTCTAACATAACCGTCGGGTATTGATGATCGCCTCTCATGTATTGTCCACGCAATTCTGTGGGGCACATTCTCCAGACGAAGTGTGTACAATCCAGACTACCCAACATACCAGGTAGGTGATGCCTATCCTCATGAGCCTGATACAATAGCGCGACGTCGTGGCTCGTTGGTCTACGTAGGAATTCACCGCCATACCTTTTACAGACCGTCTCGCAGAAATATTCAAGGCACTCACGAGAGGTCCTTTCAGACATATTTAAATACTCGTCCCCCTCGTCTGGTGGGTTACCGGTTGCAAGTTGTTTAATCGCCGAAGTAACCTTTTGCAACGGTGTGAAACTTTTCTTCATTCTCCCGTCTAAGCCTTCTTTAAACCACTCGTCAAACGTTTCCACGTCACTAACAATTTTTAGGAACAACGACTTGGACATACGAAATCTGTGACGAAAAGTATCGTCATTAAATTTTGGATTTTCATCAAAATAATCGGCCATGAGTGTCTCATGGCCCCCCTCACGATCTCGTCGGACAAATTTTTTTTTACTAGACGATGCCGTGTCTAGTAGCTCCGCTTGTTGGATGAGATTCTGGAAGAAAATTAAGCTAGTATCGCTTGACGATGCATCTCCATCGTCGGGAAAGTCGGGTAGGGTTGAAAGAAACAGAAGCCTGGGATCCATTTTGTATTTGAAAGATTTGAGTTTGAGAGTTTTGGTGTGAGTTTGAGAGTGGTGAGTTTGATTTAGGTTGGTTAATATATATTGTTTAAAAAAGTTGATTTTTTTTTTTTTTTTATAAAAATGACCGTTGTTAAACGGTCTTATTTCGAAATTCGAGCCAAACAACGCGGTATCTCCCCACCGATCCCTATCACCGAATCGGGTCCCCGCTTTGATGGCGGCGGTGTTCCCGATCGGTGACTAGGGTCACCGAACCCATTCCCCGCGAACGCCCCGTACACCCTAACTACGTGACAAGTATCTGAGAATGAAATAGTGTGAAAGGTATATTTATTTTATTTATATAAAAATCAAGGATATGTATTTGGCCTAACACTTTTCATGCTTAAACTTTTTTTTTATATATAAAAATCAATGATATGTATTTGGGCTCACACTTTTCATGCTTTAACTTTTTCCTTATGAAGGTAGTGGACGTTTACAATCTATGACTTATCCTTTCTTAGAGCATTCACATCCAATCCACTAAAAAAATACATACATTTCACTAAAAAACAACTCCTATATGAATATATTTCCACTAAAAACAAATACTTTTTCTCTCTCCTTTTCAATATATATTACATTTTTCTCTCTCTTTCACTCGCAACCACTTTCAATATATATTAAAAAATTATAGTGGGTGAACAGTGTCCCCCCAAATATACAGATGAACAGTAATATTTTCTCTCTCCTCCACTCACAACCACTTTTTATACTTTTTACATTTTAAAAACCCCACACACTACATATGATGGACTGGATGAAAATTCTCTTAATGGGTTCTTTCGAAATCTTAGCTGTAATGAGAATTTTGTTGTTATAATCACTTACTTGTTAATGCTTATTTTTTTTTAATTATATGTTTCTTAATAAAATGAGGGTTACTATATATATAGAGTTAGGTTAACGTACAAGAGCCCTTATCCTACATTACATACGCGATCATCTCAACCGTCAGTTTTTCATCCCACATTAAAATCGCATGTTGGTTTTTTGTAACAATTTCGCATGTTGGTTTTTTAACATGCGATTTCATCAAAATTACCACATGCGGAATTGTTACAAAAAACCAACATGCGATTTCATCAAAATTATTACATGCGAAATTGTTACAAAAAACCAACATGCGATTTCATCAAAATTATCACATGCGATTTCATCCATGCTATTTTATAACATGCGGTTTCACATCGCGTACGTAGCGTACGTTAAGCCATTTTGTACAATACATTTTCTCTCTCTCTCTCTCTCTATATATATATATATAGGAGAAGGATCCGTTAGGAACCACCCTTTATTGCAAGAGCCGCGAGAATCAAGTGTGAACACAACCAAAAAATACCTAAAAATCAAAAAACACTCAAAAATTTTTTTTGCTATTTTTTATAAAAAAATCGATATATTTAGTCACAAAAAAATAAAAAAAAAATTCGAGTAACAATTATCCATGCACATGTGCATATGTATCATTTCTTTGACAAATTCCGTAATACATTACTAATATCAGACAATTGCACTTTCATTTACACTACCATTCATAATACACTACTTTTTACATTAACAATATTAGAAATGCACATATGCATCTATATGTATGAACTTGTTATAACATTAACAACACTAGAAATGCACATGTGCATCTATATGTATGAACATGTTATAACGTGTTTTGGTACACCACTTTGAATACACCTTCCCTTTCATCTATCATACCATCCATAATACACTACCATTACCTCCTACCATTCGTAATACAATACCATTGCCTCCTACCATCCATAATACAATACTATTACCAATATTTCACTTTATTACATGTGCACCAACACCCTTTATACCATCCAAACAACATATTACATCATAAAGTGACAAATATAATCAAACCATCAACCACTAGATATAACTAACCAAAACACATGTATATGGGCCTACTTCATCATTTATAGTTATTGGTTGTTTTGTGTTTGTGTTTTACATTCTTGGGGGATATCCCATGTTTGAACTAGTATGGACTCTCCATACTACTTGTATTGTTTTGGTTTGTTGATATATAGAATCACCGGGGTAACCCTTTACCAAAAAAAAAACTTTTTGTACCAAAACACGTTATATGATGGTTATACATAATGATGCACATGTGCATTCTTAATATTGGTAATGTAAAAACTAGTGTATTGCGGATTGCAATGTATATGAAAGTGCATTTTTCTACTACTGGTAATATATTACGGAATTTGTCCAAGAAATGATACATATGCACATGTGCATCCATAACTGTTACTCGAAAAAAAATGTTTTTTTTGGTAAAGTACCAAAACGATTTTTATTAGAAATATATTAAAAAAATTTGTGTGTTTTTTTTGGATTTTTTTAGGTATTTTTTTTTGTGTTCACATTGGTTCTCGCGATAAGGGTGGTTCTCAAATAACCTTACCATATATATATATATATATATATAGAAACGGGATCAGGAGAGACGGTGAGAACGGATCCTGGCCCAACCCGTGGCAGGGAGCGCTAATTGTTATGCCGGGGTACGATTATCATTGTTCACTTCCCGTTAAACAATGGCGTTATGATTCCTTTGCCCAAAAATAATTAAATATAAATGGCGTTTTCTTCTTTATGCTAGTTTACATGGCGTTTTTTTTTAAATGTATTTTTTACGAATGGCGTTTATGTTTTAATGGCGTTTTCATCTTTATGCTTGTTTTTCATGGCGTTTTTTTAAAAAGTATTTTTTTACGAATGGCGTTTATGTTTAATGGTGTTTTATTGATTTCCTATAGTTTTGGCGTTTTGGCGTTTTTGTGTTTTCTACTTGTCTTAATTTAGTTTTTTTAACCATTTTTTAATGTTGTTTATGTTTTTAATGGTTACTATTTGTTAATTATTCTAATCATGGCGTTTTCTTTGATTTGCACAAATACGGTAGTAGATCACACAACCAAACATGTAGATGCAATAATGTAAAGAGTAAAACACGATAGTCAACATTAAAATACATGGCGTTTAGCTAATCTACATATTCTAACATTCTTTTTGCTATTCTCTCGTCTGCTTTGTCAAACAATTTACATATTTTTCTCCCCCTAAAGCCATGAATGTATTTAGACAACTTGTCAGTAGTTTTATGTTTTCATTTTCGCTATGAAACAGGATTTTTCCAATGTATTTTACCCTTAGTTCATTTAGCTGTCTTTGTTGGAGTTGATTTGGGGCATCTTCTGTTTCCAAACCACTTCTCCAACGAGCTATATCCCCCACGTATGTTTCCATATGCCTCATTGCGAAAATCACACAGTCGATGACGTTAGACTTTGTCCTCCAATCCATCTTTTGTCTGACAACCTTTGCCTTGCTCATGATCTTATGCTTTAGGTGATTTTTAATACGCAAGTAGTTTGCAAAAGCTCCGTGCTGTAGTTTTCACATTTTTTTGCATATATTAGTTTGGCGTTTTGTCAACATAGTTCCTATATTCAAAGTTCTTAAGATACTTACCAATTTTTCCACCCATCCTTCATACTTTTTTTGATGCTGACGTTATCCCCTACACCGCTGTTGTCCAATATATCAACTCTTTTGTGTTTCATGTTGAAACAGACAACATATAGATGTCTTTCCCAGATTATTGGCACGAAGACCAGCTCATAATCCTTGATGGTTTTATGTTTCTTGTCTCCTTTGAAACATGTGTTTTGCAGAACAGTTTCCATGTTTTTGTTGACTTCATTGTTTCGTGCATCTTCTGTTGTTGTTTCGTAGTATGCCGGAGTATTCTGTAATATTGAGTACCACATAATTAAACAACAAAACAATGTCCTATTATAATTTTATCAAATATATATAGCAAAAGAGTTACCAGCAGTAATTCTGTGCAGAATAACCTTGAGGGTGATTCATGAGCCTTGTATCTTTCTTCATAGTTCAGAATATATGCCCAACATAGAATAATTGAGATGTGTGTTTGAAATCCTGGTTTCATGCTCTCACAGATCACCCTCATGAGAAACTTTTCTCCCATCTTGAACAGCTTAGTTCTAAAAAAAACATCATTTGGCGTTTTAGTTATACAAACTCATTCTATTATAATACATGGCGTTTTGATTGTTTTTGCATGCATATTCTCAAGTAAACGTTATGAATGGAAAGTTTGGCGTTTTATTTTGAGCTGTTCTCCCATCTTGAACAGCTCAGTTCTAAAAAAAAAAATCATTTGCCGTTTTAGTTATACAAACTCATTCTATTATAATACATGGCGTTTTGATTGTTTTTGCATGCGTATTCTCAAGTAAACGTTATGAATTGAAAGTTTGGCGTTTTATTTTGAGAGAAGTGTACATACTCATAATCGCCGATTCCAGTGAAGATGTATGTGGAAAGGTTATTTTTAGGGTTTGTCCTTTTTTCATGTATTACCACTTGCCTCCTTAGATAAGGTGACAAACATGCCTTGCTCAATTTTTTATCTCTCTTCTCCTCTTCAGCCACATTCTTTTTTTATATTTTTATCTTCTTCATCATCTTTATCAGCTTTTTCATCACCAGGCAGCTCTTCAGGGTTTAAAATTTTATTTTCTTGCATCAGCTTTGTGATGTCTGGAGTGTTGTCCTCATCACCTTTCTCCTGCACATCTGACATGTTTGGCGTTTTTGGTGGTGATGTGTTGATGGCGTTTTCATCCTAGGGTTTATTGGGTGTCTCTTCCTCTTCAAAACTTTTCAAGAGGTTTTTCCCAGATGTAGTTGGTGGCTGTTCGTATGGCGTTTTATCAAACACTGCCCCTTGTTGGTCAACACTTTTGTTCACCATCTCCCCTTCAATTTTTTTTCTTTTTCAGTGTTGCAGATGTTTTTTATTGCTTTAATTACTTCATCCACCATCCTTGAATTATCAAGACCTTCTTTAATATCAATCATTTGTTTTAGATCTTGTCCTGGCAGCTCCAAAATCTCAGCAATATTCCTCTTAATTATTTTTTCCCCATTGTATCTTGAAATGTGATATTCAAGTGTCTTGAAATCACAACTCCACCTCTCAATATCGTTTTCGTTTACATCTTCATCTGATGATATAGTATCCTCTTCATCATCATATATGGGGGCTGTTGTAGCACTCGAGAGTTCGGCGTTTTGTTCTATTGCCACATCCCTTGTATCCCCTTCTCCTTCCCTTTCTCCTTCCCCTTCTCTTTCTCCTTTTCCTTCTCTTTCTCCATCCCCTTCACCATTCCCTTTCCACTCCCCTTCCTCTTCTTCTTCTTCTCCTTCCCCTTTTCCTTTTCCTACTCCTTCTACTTTTCCTTTTCCTTCATTTTCAACTTCAATGGCATTTTCATGAACTATTTCCACTTCCATTGCTTTTTTATCAACTGTTTCCACTTCAATGGCGTTTTCAATTCCAGCCATCTCCTTCTCCCTTTCTTCTTCATTTTCACATCCTTCCTCTCCTTGTTCTTCATTTTCAAATTCTTTGGCGTTTTCATGATCTGTTTGCTCTTCAATGGCGTTTTCTTTTTCAACCATCTCCTTTTCCCCTTCTTCTTCATTTTCATCTCCTGGTACCACCTCATTTTCATCCTCAGTTTCTTGTGTATCTTCTTCTGTTTCAGCTTGCATCTCTTGGACGTTTTCATCAACAAATTTTGAGATGTTCTCCAACAATGTCATACATTGTGAGTATTTAATGTGTACCAGGAGGCTGTTTGGGTATTCAGTCTTTGACTGTTTTAACAATGCGCTCATTTTATTGTAACAGTCTTCTAATTCTTTGTATGCTCCATCCAATTTATCAGCCATTTCCTGTTATATTAAATAAAAGGATTTTGTTTATCATGGTGTTTTTTGTTTTTTTTTTTTAAATTTATTATTTGAACAACATACCTCTTCAGGTTCTTTGTTTTGTTCTTCTTCATCAAGATAAAAGTTGTCATACTGTGTTACTCCTCTGATAAGAGCATGGTTTCCTGATGCAGAAACTTCAAACATCGTTTCCCGGCTTTCTCTATCCTCATTCACCATCCTTTGAAGTGAAGCCTCTTCATCATCATTGAAGGGCATGGCGTTTTGCACCTCATAGTTATAATGATCATCATGATCAAAACCATTATCATCATCAAACTCATCATCATGCTCATCGACCTTGTGAACATCATCTTCATCTTCATTCTCAACATCATCACCATCATCTTTATCATGAACAACAACATGCATTTTTCTTGTTTTTTGGGGCTTGCTTCCTTTACCTTTTTTGACTGTTTTCCTTTTTACTTCATTGCCCACAAGGTGTTTTGCCATTGCACTCTCAAATAAGTCAAGAGTTTCTGTTGTAACCCACTCAATTGGGTATCCTTCTTTTCAGTCCCATTTTTTCCTATTGCAAGCATCGTTCACCAAGGCAAGCTGTAACAAAATAGATTTTTCAAATGACATATATTTTTTGGCGTTTTAATAACCCACAAATGAATAGTGAAATTTTATTCTTACCGCAAGTATGTTCAGTGGCCATGTGTAATGCTTTTTGGGAGCCCATACGGTTTTGGCGTGTTGCAAGCATTGGATGATATAACTACACTAGTTCATTTGGTTAATTTGAACATCTGGTGTAACATTGTGCAAGAATTGTTTGTTGACGACTGCATTGTCAGTTGCATGCCCCATTATAGTGAAGAATGCTACAGGGAAATTTAGGCAAAAGTTTCTCCCAAATCCATGCATCATAGGTAAAACGTTATCAAAGTATATCCTCACAATTGGTCTGTTAACCCAGCCCAACCCTTGGAACTGTGCTTTCCACTCAGCCACCACGTGGTCTTTAGTTGTTGGTCTTTTTTCATGTTTATGGGCACCCTTCCATTTGGTATACCCGTTAAAGAGTTTACCAATTCTTCATTTATATGTATGGTTTGGTTGCCAACGTTTAGGGTGTTTGTCTTTTCATTATAATTTTCAACCAACCAGTACGCAAGCATTGTCGGTACTATGTGTATTTTCAACTTTAGTGTAGCACCAAACCTCATTTGGTGTACTGTCTTTCTTTGGTTTTCGTTTAGATTCATAAACCAACCAGTCAAGTTTGTAGGTTTTACTCTTGACAAGATCCTAGCCCCACTGAACTCATGATATGGTTCTTCCTCAACCTCCACATTCTGACTTAATGCCTTTCTCTTATTGGTGTTTTGGGCCTTTCCAGTATGCACATGTATTCTCAATCTTAACCTCTCTTCTCCTATAAAAAAATGATTTCATGGCGTTTTAATAGTATAATTTAACATAACTATGATACATTTATGGCGTTTTATAAATCAATAAGAGATTATAGATGTTGAATAACTCAATAACAGTTAAATGGCGTTTAAAACAGAATCCATACATTTTTTGGCGTTTAGTAACAAAGCTATGACAGGATTCATGTGTTGTGGCCTTTAGTAACAAACGATACATATTTTGGCGTTTTGGCAATAAAGTATGAAAGTGTATTTTTACATCACGAAAAGTAACATTTGTGTACCATGTCTTCTTGTTGTCTTCTTTCGTTGCTCGTTCGTTTTTTGGCGTTTTGGAGCAGATGACCCTTCCCCTTCCCCCCTTGTAGAAGCTGCAAATTTTTTGATAAAATTAGAACGCCAAAAGCATCATAAACTAGCACAATGTAAATCGAAGTTAACTCGCTATGTTTTTTTCCTCTGGATCTGGTTTGATCTTTCGACGCCATAGTTTTTGTTGTTTCGCTTTTTCTAGGTTTTCGTGTTTTACGTTGGTTTTGGGGAGGTTTTTCTAGGAAGTATATATGTTTCGGTCAGGCTTTGATGTGTTTTGTATATGTACATTTACCTTTTTTACCTTTATGTAAGCGTGCCACACTAATAAAAGTGATGTTATTTACGAAAATGTCACTGCGTCATGTAATCCATAGATTGTTCTTGATCTGATGGTTCCTAATCGTTCTCACCATTCTCACACTTTTAGTCGTTCTCTCTAAATCCTCGCCCTATATATATATCACAAGAATAAGCAATTTTATAGTATGGCTTGCAAGGGTATAAAAGAACAAAATTTGAGCTTAGCTTGTTTGATGTAAAAGATCTTAGGCTGACACATCTTGAGTTTTATGTCTAATTCTTGAACGAGGCCGGCCTTTATTTGTTTAAGGAACTCCACTTTAAGTTTAGGCAAAGATGGAGCTCGTTTGAGCTCGACATGATTCAAGTTTTAGTGCGACGATCTTGACATGAGTCATTATTATCGATGCTAGACGATCACAATCTCACAAATAACCTAAGCGGTTCTTTTTTTAATAGATAGTTAGTAATATAGAAATCACATAGTATCGAGCGCGTAAAAAAAGTTTTTAAGTTGAGTTCTCATAAGGAGCAACATACTTATCTAAAAAGACAGAGATAAGTTTATCTCTATCTCACCATCTTATATAAGTGCAATTTTACTTGTGTTTTTTATTGGTTATATTATTCTTATAGAAAGTTTTATAACATTTATTATGTGTTTTAGAATATACAATTTCTTTAAATAAATTATTATATTGTTAAAATGTTATCTTGCCATATTTGTCTTTTTAGTTACAACAAATTTGTTATATAGGAACTTTGACAAAAAGAGTTAATAATTAAAAATAGTTGTTTATTTATAATTAAAAAAACCGGGATTTATTAGAAAAAATAAAATTAAAAAGTAAATGAGATATTATAAATCAATCTACAATAGAAATATATAGTGTGGAATAAAGCCTCCATATACTTAGGTACACGTAGGTAGTGGGGGCTTTAACTAGTTCATTTTTAAACTAGCCCTGGATTGTTTACAATGGTTTAACTAAGGGGTTGTTTGACAACTTCTGAATGGTTAAGTACTTAACGAGTTAGAGGTCTGAACCATTAAGTGCTGAATCAATAAGATGTCTGAACCATTAAGAGTGAGTATACTACCTAACCGTTCAGAGGCAAATGTCTGACCAGTTCAGATTAGAGGAGTTAACCAATAAGACTCAGTATAATGTTTAACCATTTAGAGGCAAATGTCTGAACCATTTAGACATTTGCTTGCGAAACAAACAGTCTGAGCCATTAAGTGCGGAACCAGTAAGAGGTCCGAACCATTAAGAGGTAAACAAACAGCCCCTAAATGTTTTTAAAAAACAAGGAAAAGAGATCCAATTAGTTCCATTAAATGTGGCCCCCACGTTGTCATCTCTAACGCTCGTGGTCACCATGGCAGATCATAGGAAAACACCCCTCGGGCGGTGTTCTCGGTGCTATCAAGATGATGTGGCGGGGTGGTGCTAAGCCACACCTCTGAGCCTAAGTGGCATGGTGTAGGTGACCAAGGTAATATTCGTAAGGTTGTTTTTAATTGATTACATGTCGGTCCTTGTTTACCCATACTTTGGACTGATACATGTTTTAAAAAATTAATTAAATGGTTGGTCAACATAACCGTTGTCACCATTAAACTCGTGAGAACCACCATAATCACCATCCCTTGTTTTCCATCTTCTGGTAACATCACCAACATATCCACCATCAACCCCTATTGTTCAGTTAATCTTCACTAATCACTACCAGAACCACTATCTATGTCGTTCTCAATCATCTTTACCGTCTGACTCATCACAACAACATCGTGCTCTGTTCTTCGTTGCTGGAACTTGTCGCAACCCCCGTCCCCTAGTTACCAGGGAACGGGCGGCCGCGGTCATTTTCGGTGGTATCGATATTTATCATTTTGGCAGCGGAAATTACATCAGGACCGTAGTTAGGAAATATTTTATCAGAGTAAAATACCACGCTTTTAATATATTAAACACATGGGAAAATCCCAAGTTTTAAGTACACGCATTTTTCATAGGGATAAACCCTATTTTATTTAATAAAACATCTCTTTATTTTAGGTAACTTTATAGCCACTTTTCCAAGCCTTCAGTGCTGTCCATGTCACACCCCGATATTTCCACGTATTACCGGTGGGGAGTATCGTGACGTAGTTGATATCATAATAGTCAAACAACACAATTTTAAATGCACAGCGGAAGCAAAAGATGAATCACATTACAAACCGAATATAAAGTAATATCAAAGTATTACAAACGGACTGTAAAGGATCCACAGGCGGATCAAATAAAAAGGAAACATAGTTCATCAGATTTAAAATGCATCCAAGCTTGCAAGACTCTTATTGATGCTAAGGAGAGGCCAGCCTATTTCGATTAGTACCTGCACTTAGCCTTTTTGGAAAAATACGTCAGTTTACATTGGTAAATACAATTAACTGACTCATTTTGAAAAGGTTTAGAAAAATTGATTTGAATGCACAAGGCACAAAATATTTTTATAACTTGGGATAATTATTTATATATAAACTTGTAAAAGAATTACATGTTCGTTATACGTTCAGTAGCCCGGGTTGACACCGGGTTAAAGATTAATAGACACACCACATGATATAGTCCCGCGGCGAGTTATTCTCGAAACCGGCGGTTATACCTTATTATTTATATATGCACTGGCGGGTGTATGCCTACACCCCGTGCTTAGGTCGTAACCATTTCTATGAATGATGCCAAGGATATCCGGGACATAGTCATTAACCCCCCAAAGGCTTTAAGCAAACAAAACAATTTAAATGGGTCATTTCAATAAATTAACCTTCATACGATTAAAAATTCGATGCCCGACCAAGCGGTATTTTATATATCGTACCCCAAGCCCGTATAAGGGAAAATAAGTTAAAAGTATTTACCTGAGCAAGTATAACTCACAAACAACAAGTGCAAGTAGCTTTTACCGGGCTCCTAATCTGGAACGAAGGTTTTTAACAACCTATTAGATTCCTAACAGGTCTTAATTAAGCCTAAACTTAGACCGGTTAGTTTTAAAGAAAGTTACGGTTCAAACGCACGATTAAGCGAAGACCGGAATAGAATGTGATTTAGACCCAACAAGTTTGGAGACTTGTGTAATATGGGTAAACTAAACACATTCTGGATTTTGAGACAAAAATGATAAGGTTTGACCCGTTTCGGTCAATCTATGCAAACTAGTTACATAAACCGAACCGAATGCGAAAAATGCATAATGGGTAACCATAAGAGTCATATACAGGTTTCCTAAGTTAATATTCCTTAAATATGTTGTGACATCAGTAAGATATCTTCTATTATGCCCAAAACGAATTTAAACTCAAATTATGCCCCGTAGGGGTATTTTGGTCATTAAAAGGTTATAAAAGAGATTAAATATAAATCTGAGTTTCAGGTCTGATATAATCAGTAAAAATACTTAATTTGATAAGTTATATCAGTAGGGTATTACATATACGTGAAATTTACCATTTATAACCAAACTATGCACCGAATGGGCATTTTGGTACTTTCACGTAAGGTTTAAAGGTCAAATATGGAAATCTGAGTTTAAAACTTTTGCTTACTGTTAAAGTATAAAAATTTACTAAAAATATCAGTAGGTATCAAGTCTTATATATTTAAAATAGTTTTAATACATACTATGTGTTAAAAACGCGTAAAAAGACAGTTTTAAGCGATTTCCGGGTTTTATAATGAAAGCTGATATTTTTATTATTCCAAAAGGCTTAAAATATTCTATTTATCATATTAGATCAGTAGAAAAAGGTTTGGTATCAAACGGATTTTTAAACTCATTTTATAGGCCAAAAGGGCAAAACCGACAATAACCGAATCAAAGCTAGAACCTTATGTTATGCTCAGCCTAAAAATAAATAAAAATCTTAAAAAATCCCAAAATATTATTTTACATCAGTGGGTAAAAATTTTGGTATTAAAAATTGGGTTTAGATAGGCTACACGCTAATTACGCCGTTTAATTAATAAAAAGCTTTTCATTTACGCTAATGAGCATAACTCCTAATCTAGACTTCAAACTGATGTCAAATTTTAGGGACAAGTTTATAAATCAGTAACTAAGGTTTCTATTCTTTTACATTTTCAAAAATCACATTTTAAGGTCATATGGGCATAATAGTCAACATTTAAGCATTTAACGGAAACATGCATATGAATCGGATATAAAAATGAACCAAGTTGTATAATCACATAGGGTTATACTAACATGAAACCTGGTCCTAATAAAGCTCTAAGGAATTTCTAAACTATGCTCTAATGGGTCAGAACTGAAAGTCAAAGCAAAAGTCTACTTTTGCGATTTTCGGTTCCGAACCGAGCTTAAACTGAAAATTGTCAGGTTGAACATGTTTAGACATGTTCTTACATTAATTACCAAGTTATATAAGTGATAAAACAGGTTGCATGGCTTCTACATTGTTAATTATGTGTTTATGCGAAAATTTGGTTTCTGTTGACTTTTTATAATTTACTTTGACCCGACAATTGACCTAGTTAGAGTGGGAATCAGAGGGTGCCCTTTTAAGGGTTTATTACCCACATAATTACCAACTCATAGGTACTTTCAATTTGAGATTTGACTGGACAAATTGTGAATAATCATGAAGTCAAACCTTAATTACGACGGTTAACTTTAGGCTAATTAACTAAGTAAAACTGAATTAAGAAAGGTTAAGGACACTTACTGAAGTCCTATGCACGACTAATGGCCTCTAGGAAGTGTGCTTGAGCTCCAGGAATCTCCAGAAGTTGAGTTGTGAGAGTCTTCAAGTGGGTGTGCTTAATGTTGCAACATTGGAGCTTCTTATATAGTGAATTTAATCACATAGGATCATGCCAAGCAAGTCTACAGGTGTTATATGATGCTTACAGGTACCCCCTATGCATGAAAACCTGTTGGTGCAGCCCCTGGTATGTAAAAACAAGCTCCAAAGTCGGTTACACAGCCTGAACTGGCAGCTGTGCACATTTTTGTCGCTGCAGACAACTAGGCAGCCCGCGTAAGGGTCCTTAAGGACCTTATGCGGCCGGTATGAGTGCCAGGGTCAGGTTACACAAGTTTCATTAATTGCATTTTGGCCCCTGGTCCTTTTTAAACGTGGTTTTAACCTTATTTCTTGCATTTTCAACCCTCTAACTTGACTTTTAAGGGCTCCAAGACATAACCAAACTTTGTTAAGTCCTTGGTTAACTTATGATCACCCGAAAAGTCATAAATTTCAACGTTGACGCTTTTAACCCCTCGTATACGAATGTTATCATAACTTTCTCATACTTTATCGAAACCTTGTGAAATTTTTATCACTTATTCTTGTGAGCATAATTAATTGTTACAAAGCTTCGGGTTTGCTAAAAGGTCAATCAGAGGTATACTTTAAACATGTTGACACATTTAACCCCTATAGTTTGTAATCTCTCACTTTCTTCCACAATTAGCTTTGTATGATCCATAATTCATTCGTTTAAGGGTATAAACATCGTATAGGGTTATTGTAAGGTATATTTATCCATTGTTGACACTTTAAACCCTTTTATTCACATACTTTCTTTGTTTGTCAACTTTAGTCCCTCTAAAGTAATTCTTTACACGTTTTAAGCTCATGACACGTGTTGATATATTATTGGACATAAATTTTCGAGGTGTTACATCCTCACCCCCTTAAAAGAAATCTCGAACTCGAGATTTACTAAAACAATTGAGGCTACTTTTCTTTTATTGTGGACTCTACCTCCCACGTGTACTCGGGACCTCCAGCGGGCATCCCATTTGACCTTCACAATCGGCACTTGCTTCCTTCGAAGCTTCTTAACCTGTCGATCCTCGATCGACAAAGGTTTTTCAACAAACTTTAAGCTCTCATCTATGTGCACATCCTTATGTGACATGACTAGTGATTCATCAGCTAGACATTTCTTCATATTGCAGATGTGGAATACATTATGAATACCACTGAGCTCCTCAGGCAATTTCAATTTGTAAGCCACTGATCCGACACATTCGATGATCTCGAATGATCCTATATATCTGGGGCTTAACTTACCTTTCTTACCAAATCGCATCACTCCCTTCCAGGGTGATACTTTAAGCAGAACCTTATCACCTACCTCAAACTTTAGAGGTTTACGCCTTTTGTCTGCGTAGCTTTTCTGCCTATCTCTGGCAACTTTGAGACGATCTCTTATCTGCATGATTTTATCTGTCGTCTCCAGGACTATATCAAGTCCTGTTAGTTGGACATATCCAACCTCTGCCCAGCAAACGGGCGTTCTGCACTTCCTTCCATACAAAGCTTCAAATGGTACAGCTTGTAACAACCTGCACTTTCGTGCGTCGTTACTGCTCGTCATACTCGTTACGCCTAGCACCAGAGATTCGGATCATAATGTAACTACACCGCATACAGCGCTATGTAGTAGTAATTTCGCATATTATCGCATATACTATCACTATCACATCACATCACATTTGCACTTGCTGACAACTACGGAGATGTCAAGCGAGGACCAATTCTACCCTCCTTGACAGCCGTAATGCGTCGCAGTGCAACTCATTACTCGAAACGCAATAACGCTCACGATGATATCGAGAAAGGACCTATTATACCCTCCTCGATGACCGTGAAGCGTCGCAAGTAAGCGCTTATTCGAAACGAAACCCGGACTATTGTAACACTACTTTAAAATATGGATACGTAAATACGACCCCTAGTGATTATATACATATAAAATAATAATAATACAAATAAGATATAGGAAGCGCGTACCCCAAAAACTATCACAACACTCGAAAACGGAGAAATTCCCCGCGCCAAACCCAACCGGAGTGGCCATCCGGATAAGCCATCCGAACGGATGGGCCATCCGAACGGATGGGCCATCCGACTCAGCACCCTCCAGCCTTCTCTGTTGCCTATAAATAGCATGTCACATCACTTGAACAGTGATGTGACAGCTCTCCCTCGACCAACACACTCCTGGACCCTTTTCCTCTGGATTCCTCGCGATTCCGGTAAGACCTCGAACTAAAACTTGTACTTCTATGATCTACACTCAACTCTACATCATCCTATCTTTTAAAACTCAATTTTTAACCATGAAATCTACTGATTTGAGGTGTTTTAAGGTGATGTCACCAAGAGTTCATATGAACTTCAAAGTGTGACCTCATCCCACCATAAACGACTCAGATCTGGGTGATTTCCATGTGTTTTTTACAACAATCTCACCTAAAAATCTATGTATTTAATCAAAGTATTGTGCAATTTGTGGTTAAACATGAGAAACCGTCAAGAACGGTCGGTTCTGATGGAACAGGGTGATTCCCAGCTGATAGAACGGGTCGGAACTGATGAAATTTCATTTGTTAATATGAAATCACACCGTCCCAGTAAAACCACATGTGTTCCTTCTAAAAACATTCAAAAACAGTTGATCAGGAAGTTGGAACAGACGTGTCATCCGAACGGACAACATGTCATCCGAACGGACCACATGTCATCCGATCGGATAGCATGTCATCTGATCGGATAGCATGTCATCCGATCGGATAGCATGTCATCTGACCGGATAGCATGTTATCCTACCGGATAGTATGTTAATCGACCGGATGTCTGTCATCCGCCCCCAAAAGAACTGTTATTCGACCGGATCGTCTGCCATCCGAACTAACCCGCTGTTATCCGACCGGATGAGCCCATCCGACCGGATGAGCACCATCCGACTGGATAACTGCCATTACAAAACTACTTTCCGCTTAAACCGTGCATCGTTTACAATACCATCCAATGTTTAACGCATACGTACTCTAAACCGATTCAATCAAATTGTGCTCTCGCTAAACACACACTGTGAGTGTACTTGAACCCTTTTTAATCGCATTTCTGGGTGTAACATACGTTCCTAACAAATCAAACTTATCAAGCGGATTATTCAATCAATCGAATTATCACTTTCGAATAACTGTTATGCATAGATATACGTGATGCTAGTTACATATGTGCTAGGACTTATACTCGCGACATCCCACCATGACTAGTATAGTACTATTGCGCCCGACGGGGTCTAGTTTGCCATCGCGTATTCGAGCATCGAGGACTTAGTTGGTAGTATCAGTCTTGTGAGTATATATGTCGTGTGTTACGTTTATGCATGTGGAAGTTCGCAGTACCTTTTTAAATCTACTACGCTACATATCAAACCTGTATACTCGCCAATACTTTTGTATTGACTTTATTTTAACGTATGTTGCAGGTTAGGTCGCAGGCTATTTCAAATCAAGCTAGGAAGTCTAGAAACTCAACTAAAAGCTAGGTTGTCGGATTTGTATTGTTCGAGAGGACAAGAAATCCGTGATAACTTATGTGATTGTATTATTTGTTAGTATGGGATAACGAATGTAATAAATATTATCGCAATATAGTTGTTATGGATTCTCTAGAGCAATCTGATTCGCCTAGTGCCGCGCCCTGATGATTCCGCCATCGGTTGGGGTGTGACAGATTGGTATCAGAGCCATAACTATAGGGAATTAGGCAAGACTTGACCTAGTCCGGGTCGACGTCTTAGAAATTGACCTAGTCTATAGTCTAAGTACCCACAGGCCGAATCATACGAACCAGTAAGGTTTGTATCGGGCCTACTTGATACTCTCGATCGAAATTGCTAAAAACTACAACTTTGTGTGAACACCGCATACTACAGCTTCACATGAAAAAGCCTTTCCTAAGGCTGGAATACCACTTAGCCTTTCCTAAGGCTGACACAATACACACATTTCGAAAATACTCGCATATCACAACCAAGCGACCCAGTCGAGACCAGGTGTGAAAGCCAAGAACTCTCGACAGGATTGCTCACTCAGCGCATTTTTCTAGCACAAGAACCTTTCATTGAGTTAGGAGTGACATCCACATCTCGAAGAAGGTCTCCATTTCGAAATCTAGTGGAACTCTCGAAGTTGTTCGAAGAGCATAACCACAATTAGGAATGAAGTTGTTAAGTCAGGGGTGAAACCCGTACCTTAATAAGCCGTTCCACTCTCTATAAATTGGTTTTCAAAAAGTTCTCACCAAGGACTCGACTATCACGATAACTCGAGCCACGCAATGACTAGGAGGACGAATGCCATGAGCTGCATCCCAGTGGAAGCATGAGCCCTCTAGGACAACGCGCGTGCACGAACTTGTCAGATGCAGTTGGGTTACCTTGGGTAGTCAACGCCTAAACACCCAGGGCACTCTATCTATTTTCTAGCGTACGACTCGCCGATTTTACAACTGGTTGGAGTTTATTTACGCTTGTGTGTTTGCATTTTGAAGCTTTACGCCTTATCGATTTTTCCATTATTCGATTTTCGCTCCCTGCTTTATCAATGCACAAATCGCACAGCCATCGCAATCTAAAACGAAACCCGAATGTTCGCAACAAAACTAATGCATAACCTATCGCCTTCGCTCTCGCTCTCTCACCTCAACGCGTCCTCGCATATTCTAAATCGACCTGTGTGTGTATAATTACAAATTTCATTTATATAAATATGTATATACGTATAAACCAACAAGTCATTGTGTGAGAACTTAGGGATTTCGTGTCTCCTATGTGGCTCCTACGTGATTTCGCATTACTATTATATTATCGCAACAAGTTTTGGACGCGCTCAATCGCATCGCAAAACTCAAAATCATTATGATCGAATCTCACTCCAAGTCTCTTCCTGTCTAGATGCCTTCCAACAACTCTACCTCGAGAATGTCAGCAAGAAGACGAGCCAAACGAAGGGACGAAAAGAGGATCGCCTCCCTTGTGGTTAAGGGAGTGGCCAAAATGATTCCCCAGATCGTCGTTCAAGTGCACTCTCTTAGCAACCCTCGAGCTTCGGAGGACGTCAAGACAAAAGAGCCGCAATCTACTTTTCTTTACAAACACTTCAAAGCCTGTGATCCGATGGAGTTCACGGGTGAAGGAGGTGTATCTCAACTACTCCAGTGGTTCAATTCTATCGAAGTTACCCTTCTTCAAAGTGGGTGTCCCGATAGTTTCCGTACCACTTGCGTTACTAGAGTATTTCAATCGCGAGCACTCGACTGGTGGACCGCCGAACGAAACAAACGTGGGACCTCTGCAGCTTACGCTCTCTCTTGGGATGAGCTGAAAGAGCTCATGAAGAAAGAGTACTGTCCTCCTCACGAAATTCAGAAGCTAGAAGACGAATTCTGGAAAATCAAGCAAGTCGGAGGTGACAACGTTGACTACACCGCAAGGTTCAAACAGCTTAGCGTAATCTGCCCAAGTCAACACTCCAGAAAAAGCCATTCCGAAGTACATTCGCGGCTTGCCTGAGTGTGTGGGTGATTTTGTCGAAGCTGCAAGACCTGCTACCATCGAAGAAACCTACCGCTTAGCCGCAAAAATCAACAACAAACGACTCATGGAAGGGTTTTTCTCCAAGAATCCTGTCAAACAAACTTATCAAGCGATCGTCGTTAATTCTTCAGATGATCCTGTCGACGATTCTTCTGACGAGTCTGCCAATGATTCTTCTGACAAATCTGTCAACGATCCATCCGACGAAGCTGCTGACAGTTCTTCCGACGACTCGACCAAAGGTTCTGTAAGCGAGTCCTTCGACGAATCCTCCAACGACGACACCTCTTCGCAAGACACCGACAAACCCAGCCGCAAACGAAAGACTTCAAGCCCGAACTCCTCAAAAACCGAACTGCTGCAGCCGAAGCCTCTTCAAGCAGTCCCGGTGTTTCCAAAACGAGCTTACACTGGAGCTCATCCCCAGTGTTACTCATGTACCTATCATCATCCAATTGGGGCTGACTGTCGCTATTGCAATAACTGCAACCGTTATGGTCACTTCACCCGCAACTGTCGCATCGAACCGTGAACCTGAGTATAACAACAACAGCTCCAACAAAAGTCTTCAACACCAAACATCTAGCAAGTGTAGGATAATGTTGTAATGATACGAATTTCAACGTTTATTTCTAAGAATTGAATCTACTCTATTACTCGATGTTGCCACTGTGTGTAACGTTAACTCTCACTTTCGTTCTCTCTTTCACTCTCTAATCGCCGCACTTAGACTAGATTCACACACATACTATGTACTATATCACGAAATAATGTGTTTTACCCTCACTACACTCTTAGAACAAGGAACAATAAAGTGCAAGGAACGATTAATCACGGGTGCACACGGGATTATTTGGATCAGTGCACGGAGATCGTAATGAATTCTAAGGTGCCATAAGCGTTTCGACAAAGTGTGACACCAAATCACGGGATTTAAGTAGTAGGGGTCAAGCAAGGTGTGCTTTATCATACTACCGAAGTTCCGTGAAGAAAGTGCCACGTGGAGTTGAACGTTATTAGACCTATTATACTATTGTGATTATTTTCAATGCACTACACTCAATCGCCAGGCGTAACAACCAAACCGCATCATCACGAGACTTGTCGTAAGTCTGCAAACGCAGTGCAATCGCCTCATCGATGGACTCTGGAGAGTCTACCCCCGCAGAGCAATTGCATCGACACAAGACTGGTCGTAAGTCTGTCGTGACCAAACTCATCAAGTACATTAACGCTCACGATGTTGTTGAGTGAGGACCTATTCTACCCTCCTCGATAGCCGTGATGCGTCGCAACGTAACGTTAAGCTTATTCAAAACAAAGCTCGGCTAATCGCAATCGCTTATCATGTGTATCTCGCAATCTCTATCGATTACTACGAGGATCACTACCGCTTATTATGTGAATCGCTATATCGCTTGCTGTGTGACACTCTATCGTTATCGCCATCGTCTATCGCTATCTGTGATATTTGTGTTGAGTTAGCACACATAACCTCGCTCCACGAAATGAGGCTCATATGGTTAAAGCAGGGCGTTTTAGTCATATCAGTAGACTTTCGTGGAGAAAGGTCATGTGTGGTCTAATGTTAGTTACACTCTGTGGTGTTAGTCAATCAAATCGAACCGCATAAATCGCGCATACCTCCATCGCTTGCAACGCAACAACTGCCGCTTATCGTAATTCGTTTATCGCCGCCATCATTGTTGGTGTTGTGTTTGTGTTATTCGCTTAATCATCAAATCGCTTACCGCTTATCGTGTATAGTCTACTGCTTATTCGCGTATCGCGTACCGCTTACCGCTTGTTTGGTGTTCATCGCAGTCTGTGTGGTATTAGTACGCATGACATCGCTTCACGAGGCAAAACTAACCTGGTTAAACGTAGTGTTTCGCCATGTTAGCAGACTCTCGTGGAAACGTGCCATGTAGGTTCAAAGTGGAATCAAATAAAAAACGCGCTATTCGCTTATCGCTTATCGCTCGACGCCTACCCAGACACGACACATAAATGTTTTGTGTCATTAGGCTACTCGCGCACGTTGTTATAGCTACATTGCAATTCAACTCGCCAGTTTAACCTGTTCGATTCTATCTTATACTCGGTCCGACTTTTATCGATTGGGCCGAGTAAGCGCAATTCTATCCGTGTCATATCGGCACACGTGACACCGCCTCACGAAACGGAAGTAATATGGGAGAAACATGGTGGATACGCCGCTGGTACTTCCTATATAGCAGTAATTTCGCATATTATCGCATATACTATCACTATCACATCACATTTGCACTTGCTGACAACTACGGAGATGTCAAGCGAGGACCAATTCTACCCTCCATGACAGCCGTAATGCGTCGCAGTGCAACTCATTACTTGAAACGCAATAACGCTCACGATGACATCGAGAAATGACCTATTCTACCCTCCTCGATGACCGTGAAGCGTCGCAAGTAAGCGCTTATTCGAAACGAAACCCGGACTATTGTAACGCTACTTTAAAATATGGATACGTAAATACGACCCCTAGTGATTATATACATATAAAATAATAATAATAATACAAATGAGATATAGGAAGCGCGTACCCCAAAAACTATCGTAACACTCGAAAACGGAGAAATTCCCCGAACGGATTATATAAAATAATAATAATACAAATAAGCAAGTAAGCGCTTATTCGAAAACTATCGCCATCCGAACGGATGGGCCATCCGACTCAGCACCCTCCAGCCTTCTCTGTTGCCTATAAATAGCATGTCACATCACTTGAACAGTGATGTGACAGCTCTCCCTCGACCAACACACTCCTGGACCCTTTTCCTCTCGATTCCTCGCGATTCCGGTAAGACCTCGAACTAAAACTTGTACTTCTATGATCTACACTCAACTCTACATCATCCTATCTTTTAAAACTCAATTTTTAACCGTGAAATCTACTGATTTGGGGTGTTTTAAGGTGATGTCACCAAGAGTTCATATGAACTTCAAAGTGTGATCTCATCCCACCATAAACGACTCAGATCTGGGTGATTTCCACGTGTTTTTACAACAATCTCACTTAAAAATCTATGTATTTAATCAAAGTACTGTGCGATTTCGGGTTAAACATGAGAAACCGTCAAGAACGGCCGGTTCTGATGGAACGGGGTGATTCCCGGCCGATAGAACGGGTCGGAACTGATGAAATTTCATTTGTTAATACGAAATCACACCGTCCCAGTAAAACCACATGTGTTCCTTCTAAAAACATTCAAAAACAGTTGATCGGGAAGTTGGAACAGACGTGTCATCCGACCGGACAACATGTCATCCGAACGGACCGCATGTCATCCGATCGGATAGCATGTCATCCGACCGGATAGTATGTTAATCGACCGGATGTCTGTCATCTGCCCCCAAAAGAACTGTTATTCGACCGGATCGTCTGCCATCCGAACCAACCCGCTGTTATCTGACCGGATGAGCCCATCCGACCGGATGAGCACCATCCGACTGGATAACTGCCGACAGAAGAGCCTGCACAAATCTTTTTTAGAAAAACAAACACCACCTAAGTCATTATTAGATTTGAGTTTTGACATTACATACAAGGCTGTAAATGAACCGAACACGAACAATACCTTGTTCGAGTTCGTTTGATAAGGAATGGACATGCTCATCCACGATTCACGAACGCTTACCGAAAGAGATTTATTGTTTGTGTTCGTTCATTAAGGAAATTAACATGTTCATGAACAGTTTATGTGAACACAAACAGACACAAAAACATGTTCATGAACATAAATGAACACAACTGAAAGTTATATATTTATTTTAAATTAAAATATGCATTTTTACGAGAAATATTGCGAATAATCCACCAAAAATAAACAAGTACTTAATATCTATCCAAACATCATCATCATCAATATACCTAGTAAAATTTTCACAAATAGCAAAACTAAGGTAGGTATAGTTGACATAAGTAACACAAAGATTAACTAGCTTGTCACACTTTAACGCAAACTAAATTGAAATGTTCAAATAAGTGATGTTAGCAAAGGCTATAGTATAACTATAGTTTCAATTTTTTTAAAAACTAAAACCAATAAAATAAAATTACTACATAAAAAAACATTTAACTACCGAACATAAATGAACATAACCGAACATTAACGAACATAACTAAACGAAGGCAACTTCTGTTAATGTTCGTTAGTTTAACTTATCGAACGAAACTTCTTGTTCGTGTTTATTCATTTATTAAATGAACGAATACAAACAAACTTTTCATCAAACAGTTCATAAATTATTCGTTGAACGTTCGATACGTTTCCAAACCCTAATTATGTATGATCAACTTAAAATACCCCACAACCCACTCAAGCCCTTGCCACACTTTTTCCATGCCTCTTCAATAAAAAAATAAATATCAAGGTTGAATTATGGAGCAATAAATACATAACAAATCCGCTGTTGGAAACTGCCCACTGGAAAACCAAAACCATGGCCCCTGGTATTCATCCAAATCAACTCTATCTTATTAACCTTTTCCGACCAAACTTCAAAGAATCATCATCATCTTTATTATCTTTTCACCCCTAAAACCCTCTCAATCACACTGTCATCTTCACCAAAAATCATCACACCAAAGTACCATTTCATCTGCTTCTGTTCCACTTTTCCTGTCTTGTCCCCATCTTTTTCTGTTTCTTTAACGTCAAGATCGAAACTTTTTTATCCCCTTTGGGTATTCACACACAATTGTTTATAAAAGTTGTGTTTTTTGATAATACCCAGTTTGGGTTTTTGGATAAATGGGGATGGAGAAAGTGTCAGGTGAAAGGAAGAAGAGGAGGATGAGACAGAAGAAGAAACTTTCAGTAGTTCAGAAGCTTTATGATACATGTAGAGAGGTGTTTGCTGATTGTGGTCCTGGGGTTGTTCCTTCTGTGGAGGGTATTGAAAGGCTAAAACATATTTTAAGTAAGTTTTTTTTTTTTTTTATATTTGTTTTTGATGTTGGGTTATTGGTTTTATCAAATGGATCTTTGTCTGATTGATGATTTATTATGTTTTTGATATTGGATTTGTGATCAAGAATGCATTTTGATATGTGGGGTGTTTTGATTTTTGAGGGTTAGGTTTAATTTGAGTGTCTTGTTAATGATTTTGTTCAGTTTTGAATGTTATGAGCTTGAGTCTATGATCAAGAATGCATTTTGATATTGGGGTTGTTTTGATTGGTGAGGGTTGGATTTAGTTTGACTGTCTTTTTATTGAATTTGTTCAAATTTGATGTTCTTGAGGTTGAATCTATGATAAAAATAATGCATTTTGATATGTGGGTTGTTTTTATTTGTGAGCATAGATGTTAACGGCGAATAACGACAAATAGCGATAAGCTACGTATGTGATTACATTGCGAATAACGATAAATAGTGGGCGGCGCGATACACTAGAATTTTTTGTAATTTTATGTGTATATTATATCAAAGTGTATATGCTATTTTACATGGATATTTAACAAAAAAAAACCTAAAATCCAACTATTTTATAGCTGTATTTAATTGCTATTTATATTTAGAAAAAACTATCGCTATCTGTCGCTATGTCGCTACAACCCTAATGGCGAGCCTAGACCTATACACTACATAGCGTGCTATAGCGATCACTACGCTAGCTATTGACAACAACGTTTGTGAGGGTTGGGTTTAATTTGGCTTATCTTTTCAATCAGTTTGTTCAATTTGATATTTTGTTTTCTTGTAGTTTGTTTAGTTAAATTTTGAAATTAGTCCATTTTAACTTGGTGTTAATTTAGCTAAAACTTTAAAGCATCAGGTTTGAAATTTAGAGAAAAAATAGAAGTTTATTGTAATTAGGAAACCTTTGGTGCTTAGTTTCATGTAGTTTGTTTAGTTGAATTTTGATTTTAGTTCAAATTTAGCCTAGTGTTAATTGGGTTAGATTTTAAAATGGATAAATGACCAATTATAACTATTAAAAGCATTAGGTTTGAACTTTAGAGAAAATAAAAGTTTATTCTAATTAGGAAAAGATTATGTGAAACAACATATAGAAAGTGTTGAAACCTTTGATGCTTTGTTCAATCTTGTATCTGCTGCTTATAATGTTATCTATAGATTTTGATGGGAATTAGTTACTTATCGTATGACCGAATCTTTCGTCGGCAACATCTATCAAACCGAATGAGTTTGCGTGCAATATTTTGTTGGTTAAGCTGGTGGAGATGATGCTTGTTTTGGTATGTGTTGCCGATGAACCGTTTAAATATTTGGCATTTTTGTTTATTTTGGGTCAGCCCAACCCGTTTACTGTCAAAATGTTCACAAAACTTAATTCTGCATAAACTGTTTCTATAAGCATCATATTGTTGATCTTCTGTGTCAGGTTTAACTTTTAAGATCGACTCTAAATATGTAAACAATGGCATGCTTATATATAGGTTGTCTAATTTGACTTCCAATCACACTTTAACCGATTAAATCTCTTGAAAAGTAACAACTTAATATGATTATGGGGTTAAGAAGATAACTGCTGAATTTTATTATTTTATATTTATTTTTCAGACGGAATTACCACATCAGATGTCGGTGTATCGCCTAATATGCCCTATTTCAAGGTTAAAGAAACCTCAACATTTCCTAAAATCACATACCTACACCTTTCTCATTGTGACAAATTTTCGGTATGTTTTATTGTAAATTTTCGTACTTCATACCTATCAAACTAAAATCTCTATGCTTAAAAACAAAGATGGAAAATGTGGGTCGTTTTTATTGATTACGTTTCATCGTTTCAGATTGGGATTTTTCTTTTGCCTCCGTCGGGTGTCCTGCCGCTCCATAACCACCCTCAGATGACGGTTTTTAGTAAGCTTCTGTTTGGAACCATGCATATCAAAGCATATGATTGGGTGGATGACAGTGCTACAGTTTCTACTCCTGAAGCTGATTTATCAAAGGGTGAGTTCTTTTTTTTTTCTTTAATTTTTTTGCCATGTTAATGTGATTCCGATAGTAGTAAGTTCCATCACGTAACAAAATAGAAAAAAGAGTAAAATGTCATTTTCGTCCCTCAGGTTTGGTCAGTTTTGCGACTTTCGTCCAAAGGTTTGTTTTTTCGCATCTCGATCCAAAAGGTTTGATATCTTGCCATTTTCATCCAGCTCGTTAACTTCGTCTATTTTTCTCGGTTATGCTAGGGGTATTTCTGTCTTTTTTGGTAACTTAAAGGGCAATTGAGTCTTTTTCACTTAAAGGGCAATACTTGTACATTATGCTAAATGCTTGTACATACGTGAAAAAGACCGAATTGCCCTTTCGGTTGACAAAAAATACGAAAATACCCTTAAGGTAGAAAAATGAATGGAGTTAACGAGCCAGATGAAAATGACAAGATGTTAAACCTTTTAGACCCAGCTACGGAAAAACAAACCTTTGGACGAAAGTGGCAAAACTGACCAATCCTCAAGGACAAAATGGCATTTTACTGTAGAAAAAAAAATAAAAAAATTCGCCCATGCACATGATTATTACTTGATGATGACCAAGTGGTCCGTCTACATATGGCAAGGTCTCAAGTCAAAACACATACTTTTTTACTTGTCAAAACCTGTTGGGTTGACCTGAAAGTACACATCTTGCCCCACACTTTGTTGACTTTGGATCTATTAAACAAAACTCATGCACCCCTATTTTATAGGTGAAGTGATCCCTGTTAGCGTACGCTTGGCAAAGCTCAAAGTCAACTCCGCCTTCACTGCCCCATGCAACACATCAATTCTTTACCCGACTGATGGTGGTAACATGCATTGCTTTACAGCCATCACATCATGTGCCGTTCTTGATGTTCTTGGCCCGCCATATTGCGACCCCGAAGGGCGACATTGCCAATACTATCGCACTCATCCTTTCACTTGTTTCTCAGGTCTATTACCCATTACTCTCCTCAACTAACCAAATTTACACTCTTTTATTTCCATAAGTAACTCATAAAAATCGTAACTTTTTAATCGTATAACAGTTGACGATAAAAAGTTGCCCGATGGTGAGAAGATTGAAGACCATGCATGGCTTGAAGAGATAGATAAGCCCGCAAGCTTATCGGTGGTTGCAGCTATGTACAACGGTCCAAAAATAGTCGAGAAATGAGAAATGATCTGCTCTTCCGTGTTAGAATTCTGCACAAAAAAAAAACTTGTCTTTTTTTTTTTTTCGTTTTTCAGATTTGTCGGGTAAAGATGGGTTTGCATCGGATCTTCGCTTAGTTGAAGATCTTGTACATAATTTGAGCATAACCATCAGAAAGGATACATAACTTCTGGAGCTAGAACGACTAAATTAAGGTACAAAGTTCTTCGTACTTTCTTGATTTGGTCGTTCTGGCGCGTCGGAAAAAAGTATTCACCATAAACGGGGATAGAAACAGAAAATATGGTACTTTCTTGAGTTGTTTCGAGACAAACATGTTGGTTTCTATAAATGGGTTTAGTTTTATATTTCATGGGTTTGAGGATTGTGCTAGATTTGGTTTGTTTCTACTTCAGGATTAGCCATTTGAAATGGAGCTCCAGGTTTCCATTACCTGATTCGGATTAGTTCTATACTATATGGGTTTTTGCTCCTTATAAATTATTCTTTCCCAACCATCAAATAAGGGAGATATAATCTTTAGCAAAAAAGTTTGTAGGGGTATGTTGTGTAACTATAGCCAAATACCTTTTCTTAACAAGGAAATTAAATAGAAATTTCCTAAACGCTAATTTTTTTTGAACGGCTAACAGAATCAATCCCGAACACTCTCGGAGCACACACTGGACCAAACGGAGTAATCTGAGAGTCCACCATCAATTCTGGGAAAAACCCGATAACCCATCTGTCCGTGGACATAACGATGAAATTACCGGTAAAACCTGTTTGGCTCAAGGATCGAACTCAGGTTTCTTTGGGTCTCCTATCATTGCCCATCAATGCCGCTAATACTAGATTATTGGCAAAGACAGCGTGATTAAAAAATATAGCTTTGGGCAGGGATGCTTTGCACATGAGATTCTTGGTCGTTCAAAAAAAAAATGTTAATTGGGAGATTGGTGTAATATGAATCTTCATTGATGCTACCGCTTTGTATTGTTCATCTCTAGCTCCTAGTCGTTTTTATAAAAATCGTTGTGCATTGATGATTTGATTCCCTATGTCTTTAACCAGTGTGGTAGATCATGTAGCGGAGGTGTGATGATGAGGATTTAATAAGAATGACGATGGCGTTAATGATAACCAAATAAAATGGATGATGAGAGTTGCGGGATTGTGATCGATGTGTGTGTTTTGGTGCAAGGATAGTATGTAGTTAGTAATTTTAATTAACTGATAATAAGATGTAATCTATATTTATTCATATCTATATCTATACTAGTGTGAGGTTCATTGGGGAACACTAAAAAAGTGGGGAACAGTGGGGAACCGACTCAAACGAACTCCGATTGGACTCATTCCAGCTGCGTTGAAACCGGCTCGTCGAACCCTAACTAGGATCTCTTAACCCTAAACCCTAAATCTTAACCCCTAAACCCTAAATATATTAGGGTTTAGCTTTAGGGTTTATGGTTTAGCTTTAGAGTTTAGCTTTAGCTTTAGCCTTTAGAGTTTAGCTTTTAGGGTTTATAGTTTAGATTTTACGGTTTAGCCTTATTTTTTAGCTTTAAGGTTTAGAGTTTAGCAATAAGGATTTAGGGTTTAGAGTTAAAAGATCTTAGTTAGGGTTCGACGAGCCGGTTCCAACGCCGCTAGGATGAGTCAAATCGGAGTTCGTTTGAGTCGGTTCCCCGCTGTTCCCCACTTTTTTAGTCTTCCCCAATGAACCTTCCCCATCTATACTATATAGTAATAAAATAAAACTTTTTGAAGACATCACAATTTCTGGTTAAGTCAAAAAAATATTTTTTCACTTCTCTCTCCATTTTAAAAAGATAATGATTTTAAATATCTAAAATATAAACATTTTCTTATTAAAATTTACTAAACATAAGATTTCAATTATATTTATTTTAGAATATAATTCTTAATTATTATTATTTTTATATATAATTGTTCAATCATTATTATTTTTATTTCATCAATTGCTCACGATATACAAAATCTTCACGAAAACTAATAATTTTAACAAGTTAGATTTATTCAACTTTTAACAAGTTATATCAACACACCTTACACATTAGTTTGTAACATAGTTATTATTAAATAAATAAAAACCTAATAATTATCTTAAATTTAGACACATGGAAAAAATAGAAAGTAAACCTACTAATCATCATTTTTCCCTGTTCAAAGGTTGTTAGTTTCATAGAAACTATCATGATTGTTTTCCTTTTCAAATAAGATTGGTTTTGTTGCACGGTGTATTCTATTGTTTTCTATTAGGCCGACTACCGAACTTTTTCGCTTAGTAGTGGAGAGTATGTAGTTTTCGTATAGAAATTTTTGGTATATACTTATTCGACCCCCGGTTTATAGAAATTTTTAGGTCTGGTGACTTCCGCCCCTCCCCTCCAGGTCGGAAATCTCAAACTTTGCCACTGATAGGCAATGAGTGAAGTGGTGCTAAACTGCTAACCGATTCAGGATATAGAGCAAATTTATAGTTTCGCTAGTCAGTTAATTGTATAAAAAAAAATTAATATGTATTTGAGTCTAGACTTTTAGACATTAGACCATGTGTAGTGGTGGAACAAAATAATGCTCTCACCATGGGGCATTATTCGACACGTGTAATCCCAATCAGCATGGGGCATTATTGCAAAAATGGTGTAGTGGGGCATTATTCCAATAACGCCCATATTATTTTTAAGGCAAAAAAAAAAATCAAATGGATGTCAGGTTGAAAAGTGAAGTGTCGGAATTGAGGCATGTGGGTATCTCAAAAGTCATTGGTGGACAAAAGTGGTTGTCAGAGGCATCTCAAAAGTGATTGGTGGGTCAAAATATATACAAAGCAATTTGAGCGTTTTAAATAAAACGCCAGCAACAAAATTTTTCAAAAATAACGCCGGAAAACGCCGGCCGTAATGGGGGTGGGGGCGTTTCCGGGCGTTTTTTTGCAACTTTTTTTAAAAACCACGCCCCACTACAGGTGGTCTTACAAATACTTAAAGATTATATAACCTCGACCAAAACAACAAAATTGTCACATTACCAACATTCAAACAAAAGGTTTTAATTTTTTTTGGTTATGTAATGGTTCAGTTCGTTTTCTAAATATTATACCTAAAGATTTTCTAACGTCAACCAACACAATAAAATTATGAAATAATCATACATTCATCTAAAAGATTAAAAATCTGTATAATGCTTGGGTTATCTAATGATGGTGTTTCGTTTATAATAGATATATTCTACACAATGTTTGGGAGATGTATAACATTGAGCAGCGAAGTACCAAACAGTAACCACACCAAATCTATACAACCCAAATACAATCACTCAAAAACAAATTTGACAGTTTCTTCTACACACTCACACATAAACCAAGAAAGGGAGAAGCTAGTATCACGCCACCACAACCACGTGTAGCCGCAGCTTCCATTCGGTACATCGTATCGATATGAATTGGTGTGTATGGTAAATTTACTTTGTATGCCTTTTCATTTACCCAGATGAGATGAATTGTATGGAGGTTATATTATATACGTTGTATGGTGGTGCGTTGTTTTGTTTAAAAACAATCAAACAAACGGTGGGGCTATTAACTTTTCAAAGGGTGCGTCTGTTTATTTGTGTCGTGTGTTAAGTTGGTTTTTGTATAAGTACGAGTTGACGCGAACTCGCGCATTGCTGCGGGACTGTTAAACCGAATAAAATATAAGTGTTAAAACATTCAATCACAAACACGCGTTGCGGACCGTCACGTAAAACTATTTATGAAAAGAATGACTATGTTGAAACGATAACATTGGTTACTTATGCATCGGGCACTCGTTACAGTAGAGAAAACCCAAATGTCCAAAAAAAAAAAATACATCGATCTAGAACTATAAATTTAAATAAATTGAAGATTTGTTTCTTTTATGATCAACGCACAATTTTGCCTACTTGAATTTGAAGTGAGTAAAAATATACATTTGGGAAGAAGTAAACGCATTTCTTTAAGGACACAAAAAAATGATTTTGATTACATAAAATTTCTTCAAAACATCAAATTTGCCTGCTTGAATTTGAACTCACATTTGACTTTCCTGTTTGGTGTTACGGTATCTTTGTTGATGCAAAGAAAAGAACACGGACAGGGACAGAACACTCTAATTCATTTGCATAAAGAAAAAGTACACATTTTCAAAGACTTTATATAATAGATTAGTACATCATCTGGGTGTTCAAAATAGCGACAAATTTCATACCTGATTTCGATTGCGGCTCCTTATTTGGGTATCCGTCATCGCCATCACCAGTCTTGCTTTGATTCTAGTTCAAATCGCATCTTAAGTCGACGACTACGACCCCTATAAACGCCGCATTTGTTAGACTGTTTGCATGATAACAAAAAACCCAGTTCTTTGTTTGATGTCAACACCATTCTATTTCCATTCGTCAATGTTGATAAAAAAAAACCCACTTCTTTGTTTGATGTCAACACCATTGTTAGATCGATTCTTTGAACACACCACATAAATTCGTCTTGAATCTTCATCATCATAGAACCTGGATCAAAATTAAAATAGAAACAAATCGAGCAGTGAAACTAACAAATATGCGACTTCATCCTATATACGTACACAGTGAAACTAACAAATAAAATTAGATAAAGAATATACAAACAAATCGAACGAAGTCTAAGGCATAAAATCGAAATCAGGACCCAAAATGTGGGAGCCCATTTATAGTTTATTAATTTTAAGTTTGTAGTTAATTAATATTGTGTGTCTTTTGAATGCTTTAATCGATGCGTTGGTATGATTAACAGTTATGTAAATACATATGATACTATTTCATTTCGATATGCATATATATCATGAACCGGTGTGATGAATCAACACCCCTCTTCATAAGATGGTTGCGTAATGTCTTTTGTTCGAACGGAAAAGATAAGCACGTTGGTAATTTTTTTTTTATTGTAGTTTATCTATAGACCTTTATAGAGCATTTCCCATGTCTAGAAATGTAATTTCACCTACAATTTTTAAGACGTGATCCCAACAGTCACGCTTTGTTACCCTAATTTTTCATCTCTGCTCCCAAATTTGCCCTCATTCAATGAGGTTTCACTCAATTCTTACGTATCTTGGAATGATTCAGTTGATGATTCACTGAATATTTATGTTTCAATCGATTGTAATTGATTAGCCCTTGAGTAACTGAATTGATGAGAGCATTGAATCGGCGTTGCTTCCCCTCCCTGTTTGGTGAAATCCTTCAATTCAATGCCAATGGAAGTGAATCGTAACCCTAACCCTCTGATTGACCAGTCGTTTCAACTTAATCGTGATATATCCTTTCGCCAATGGAAGTCAGATGCAAACTTTTCTGGCTGTCTACAGGTACAACGAACATGACGCTGAACTTTGGATGGACGTCAACCACGAGAAAGAGTGTGGGCAGTGACCAAAGGTATTCGATTAGGGTTTCCCAAGGAGGAAGAAAGTGGCATTCTTATCCGTGTCGCCATTGCTCGAATCCAAGAGGCGTTCTGACCAGGTAAGATTACTGAATATATTCCTTGGATCTTGATTCACTAAACATCTTAGGTTAATCTTAATCCTGGTTATACTTGTGTTCATAATGGAATAGCATTGCTTCAGAATGTCATATTTATATTGTTTCTTGAATTCACATGCCAGTTTATGAGTGGATATTTCTATTTAAATGGTGTACTGGTAAGAAAGATGAACGTCTTATAATCAAATATCCAAATCCGAATCTGTTTTTTGCTAGCCAGGATAGTTTATACAGTCGCGTTTTGATTGTTAAAAGAGATGGTAAACTATCTATACGCACAATTTTTTAATCCGAATTTGTCTGTAATCTGAATTTGGTAAACGATTTTTTGCTACCCAGGTTAGTTTATACTTTTGTGTGAAATATTCTTTAATGGATCTTGATATGATTGACAATAGTTAACTGGAAATGCTATTCAGATCCATGTTCATGTTGATGGCTGAATGGCTGAGGGCTGATATTTTTTAAGATGTTATTGATGGAGATGTTTTTTCTTTCAAAAGACTACATTATTTAGTTTAACATTGTTGATTGGTTATTTCCAGCTGCGTCCGACATGGCCCAGAATTCGACAACCGGGAACAAAGCTACAGATGAAAGTACATTTTCGGCCAAAGGTTTATGCCAGACTCGAAGTTGATTTCAATTAGAGGAGAGCAAGGTAATTTCAATAAGTTAATATGAGGATTTAAATAAAACATCTAATCAATTTGGTCAAATCGGGTCTAATCTTTCTGTTTGTTTTATTTCACGAATAGCTAAATTAACCTTAAAATTGTCGTTGAAAATTACCCATGTAGCCATTAAAAATTACCCCATGACGTGGGTGCTTTTATACACACACAATTTATGTATGATTTTTTAATCATTTAAGGTTTAAAATATATTTTCCGTTTCATATTGACGACTCCGCGGTAACGCGCGGGTTCTCCATTAGTATGTCTTTAAAATTTCACCTTTGTATTCAACATCACTGCAATTACTGAATTCAGGTCAAGGAGGTTAAAGGAGAGGTGACCCCTAAGCATACTAAACTGTTACACTTTGAGGAATAAGGCAGACAAAAGGGCATAGGCCTATGGGACAGGGTTAGTCCCTCTTACTTAACCCAAATATTCTACATGTGAAAAACCAATATACACCCTACATTATTTTCACTATCAGAAAGATGAATTTAAGGAGGGTATAGTGTGGTATTTCATATTTGAAGTATCCCTACGATTTGCTTCTGTCCTTGTTTTTTTCTTGCTTCAATATCAGATTTTTATTAGTTTTTAATTAATTACTAGATGGTAGTTAAATAGAGATTAACAAAGGGGTCAAAAGATTTTCATAAATACACGTACGAGTTTTGTTCTGTTGTGAATCTTTCTCTCTTGGTTCAACTTTCGGTTATCTTCTATTTATTTTTCCTTTGCTGGTATCTCATTCCTGTTTTGTCAAGAACCAAAATGGCTATTTTTAAAACGACCCGTTCTGACCCGGTTGCCCACCCGACTTGCCCACTTTGTCAAGTATAACTAAGATGTCGTGTGTGTTCCGGTACCGGTACCAAATATACCCGGTGCGGTTCGGTACCGGTATGGTACCAAAATGGACTTGAAAATGATGGGAACTTTTCTTAACCGAAGGATATAAGGTCAGGCAGCATATACGACTGGTTTGAATTGCTGGGTCATTTCTTGTTGCGGATTACTCATGGTAAATCAGTACACTCCTCCCCCGGCACTCATTTCATTATTTTACAAAAAAAATTGCTATTTACATAAAGAGCTGGATACAGTATTAGAGAATGATTGTTGGTGATCTACAAAATATGGTGGTACTAAAAAGTTGTAAAACACTTTATTGGTTATCTGCAAAATATAGCTAAGGGGTAGGAAGATGGAAAGGTTAAGTGATAGTTCTGCTATAATGATTGTACGTGACACGTTTAAATCTGTACACTTGAAGATATGTTCACACATTTCTGTTTTTAAGCTCATGTTTCCTAGGCTTACTTGCAGTGCCCCGATTTGAGAGGAGATCGTGTTTCGAGGGTTTCTATCCCCTTCATTGACCAGGTATATGCCTTTATAGTGCTCGATATTGGTGAGTTCTCTAACATTTGCATTGGCTCATTTCAATTGATCATACAGAATGGACGAACCGACAGAAGATCAAACTGATCTGAGACGCTATAGCTGTGGATATTGAAACCGGACCTGTAATGAGTTATGGTAGTCAGTTGGTTTCGATTTTGGGTTTCGGTATGCCTCACAGGTAAAGGACCGATATCGAGAAAGGAGCTATAACAAGGGTAAAGGCTACGTTGATCTACAAGGTTTGCATTACAACTTTCAATATCGTAAGGATCATGCATATCAAGTTCTGAGGATTCTTGCAGTCTTTTAGTTACAAGTGCTTGAGAATTGATATACATATATTGATATAATAAAGTTAATGCTATATTTGTATAACAAGCACATGCATACCTGATCTTAACATTCAGTTTAAAATAAAATGTGTTTATAGACTAGAACTGATAGTGCCTTACAATTGTCATTGATAGTGTATATTTCTAAACTACTTTAATCTATTTATAGTTATAAAATAAGACGTGTTTAAAATGTGTAATATTTCTAATCTATTTTAATCTATTTATAGTTAATACATTTCATCAACCGATCCATGAACTGTTAGCGTCTTACAATTGTCGACTCCGCGGCAACGCGCGGGTTTCCCACTAGTTAATATAATATTTCAATTTAATGTTTTTTGTCTGTTGCAAATCATGTTGGTAAATTCTTTTTAGTTTATTAATATAATAGTATTTCATTTTAATGTTTTTGTCGCTTTGTTTTGGATGACGCATCGGTTTGATTATCTAATAGGGTAAATTACACTTTTCGTCCTTTATGTTTGTAGCGGGTTGCAATGGATAGCCTTTAACTTCAATAATTACAGTTACAATCCTTTATTTGGAAAACACATTACATATTTCGTCCTTTAACACTGACCAGGTTAAAAATTTAAATTATGTCTATCCACTTAAGGGTATTCTGCTCATTTCATGCTTTTATTTAAAATGTTCATTAATAAATAAAACCAAAATTATTAAACATCCAATTCCCCAATCCCCAACCCTAAAATCTCTCCCTTCCTCCTTCTCTCTCTCCAACCAACCTCTACCATCACCACTAAATCCAGCCGCCACCACCACTAAGGCGTCAAGTAATCAAATATTTGAGTTAAATGCTTGGTTGGTCCCTGTGGTTTTCAAAAATTGCAGACTTGGTCCCAATGGTTTACTAATTACACGCGTGGTCCCTATGGTTTTCAAAAATGCACTCGGTTGGTCCCCAGCCCTAACATCAGTTAAATTTCTCAGTTAACTATGTGTGAAATGACTATATTACCCTTAGAACAATTAAAAACCTAAAACTATATTACCCTCTGCAGCATCATCTTCATCACCATCACCATCATCATACCCATTTCCCTCCCTCTGCTCTCTCTCGATCTCATCACCATCATCTTCTCCGATCTCCCTCGTCTCCGTTCTCCGGTAGCACCACACCTACCTCCGACAAACCCCCAACAACCACCTGCCATCTCCCCTTGTTTCACACAAACCCTAACCTAAATTACACAAATCCTAACCTGAATCATCGCACAGTGTGGCCGGCAACGGTGGGTCTCGACCGAGTGGTGATGATGATTACTCGGACGGGGCTGTGAATGGTTGCGAGCAACAGATTTGGAAGCGTTGAATGACGGTGCAGGTGGGCCTCGAGGGCTGTGGTGGTTTGCGGCTGTGTCAACGGCTGTGCATCCACAAAGAACATCTTTCACCATTAAAGTTGTTTGCTGAACTTAGTCACGAATAGCCTTCGATTCAGCTTGAATATCATGTGCAGATGCCAGAACTATAGAAGACACCTCAGAGTTCAATTCCGAACCGGCGGTGGTTGTTGATTTGTCGCCGGAGAAGCTCCGATCAGAACAGTGCTCGGTGGTGTGTGGTGATTATTGCAGGGGTTACAGTTGTTAGCGATGATTGAAGGTGGATGATGACAAGGATTACGGGTGCTGATTTGTGTATCGCAAACAGAGAGGAGAATTTGGGGGAATGAAATTGGGGTTTTGGGATTGTTGGATGCTGTGTATCGAAGAAGAGAAAGAAGACAAATGAAGATTGTGTTTTGAAACCAAAAAATGTCTGATAATGTTCTAGTGTGTTTATTGGGTTTTATGCAAAATTGTGTCTGATAATGATGTGAATTGGTTTTTATTGGGTTGATGTGAGATCGAGAGAGAGCAGAGGGAAATGGGGATGAAGATGATGATGGTGATGAAGATAATGCAGGTTGTGGTGGGTTTATAAATAAAGTTAATAAGCGAGGGTGTTTTGGTCATTTAACATGGACTTAACTGAGAAATTTAACTGATGTTAGGGCTGGGGACCAACCGAGTGCATTTTTGAAAACCACAGGGACCACGCGTGTAATTAGTAAACCATTGAGACCAAGTCTGCAATTTTTTAAAACCACAGGGACCAACCAAGCATTTAACTCCAAATATTTTCATGCAGTCATGAATTTGTAAAGCAGATTGAAATTGAAAATTGAAAAATAATAAAAATGTCAAAAGCATGGAATAGAAAACAAAACATGGTTTTGACTTTCTACTCGATCCTTTCCCATCTCTCTGTCCTTCTATTCTAACACAAAACCCATCAAATTGAAGGTTAGATTCATGGTTTATTTCTTTGAATCAAACGGTGATGAACATCAAATAGTCGAATCGCAACACCGCAAGCTCCTCTTTCTACAATCGCCCAAAAAGCCACCGCTATGAGCTTCACCGCTCACGCGCAGGAGCGTTACCTGTTACTTTTCTCTCTCTTTCTCCATTTATCTCTCTCTCTTGAATGTGTATCAGCGTGTGAGTATTTTATTTTATTAAAAGCAAACTGGTTGTTGTTGGTGGTGTTATTGGTTGGATGATGAAGAAGGGGGTGTTGTTCAACTTTGTCGCCGTCGTTCAAAAGGATTCTGAGAATTTGCCGCCGTCGTTCAAACAGATTCTGAGACTCTGTGGTGTGGCGATTTGGATGGATGGAGGTGTCGGAGTCGCGGATCTGGATGGAGGCGCTGTGATGGTGTTGTGGATCTATATAGAGGCGGTGGTGTGGTGGATCTGGTGGTGGTGGGGGTGGTGGTTGTCACAGTGGTACAGTGGTGGTGAGGGTTGGTTTGAGAGAGAAAGATGGGAGACACATCTGAGATATTTTAAGTAGAGGATAAGATTATAATTGTTTATTTTCTTAAATATATTTTAAGTATAATAGTAAAATTACTAACCTACCCTCATGTGCCATATTTGACTGAAAAAATTAACTTAGTTAGTGCTAAAGGACGTAGGGTGTTATGAGTTTTACAAAAAAAAGGACTGTGACTGTAATTATTGAAGTTAAAGGCTATCCATTGCAATCCGGTACAAACATAAAGGACGAAAAGTGTAATTTACCCTATCTAATATTTCATCCAACGCAGAGGTTTAATTATCTAGCATTTCATTTTAATGTTTTTGATGGTTTGTTTTAGTTGAGACGTCGGTTGATCGAAACCACCGTTAAAGGACACATGGTTAAGGGTAGAGGATATAATGTGCGGTGAGTGGATCGGTGAGTGTGAGTCACCGATCGGTGACTATACCCGGTTGATGAAGATGAGCGGTGAGTTGGAGAGAGGGAATGATAATCGGTGATAGTTCACCAAATTGATTGAGTGAGAGTGATGGAAGAGAGAGAGGAGAGAGAAGAGAGAGGAGAGAGCAACCAATCAAAAGTGAGAATCACTCAAACACCCTAGGGTGATTAACCATACCCCCTGATTGAGTGCAAAATGGGGAGTTGACATGGCGTAATATTATTGGGTAGAAAATCACTCAATCACCCTAGAGTGATTAACCATACCCTCCACCCTAAATAGTAAATCTGAAACATCGCATCGCTTCAAAAGGTTGTCATAAAAAAAACTTAAAAGGGACATCTGTGATTTGAAGAGGTGCAAGTTGCTTTTTGTATACGTATATAGATAAAGATAATATAATATCTATACTATATTATAATGCATGAGGGAGGGGTATTTTAAGATACCCAAAAAATAAGAACTTTTTCTCCCCTTTATTTATAGAAAGACCCCTACAATGAGGGTAGTTTGGACTTTTAAATAATATTTATTTTTTAGCCCCTAAACTTATTACACTTAAATCCCTGATGTTTTAACAAAAATTATAGATAATTAGTTACAATTCACTCATCCACAACAAACTTATAATTTTTTACGTATTCTTGACATATCTTATAAACTATATTGTTTAAAAAAATCCAAATATAGCATGACGACCTACACATTTTTGTCGACGTTTCGATAGTTATCTTGTTTAATATCAATGCACGGATTAAAATGTAGAAGTCGATAATGGTTTAATGTACAAATAATTAGTACTTGTGATCTAATGCGCCTAATTTACAAAGATGAGTTCCATCTATGCAAACCAAAACAAAAAGAATTAAAAGTACCGTAACATAAAATGAAGATATTATGTGTCACATTTTATTTTATTAAAACTGCCTAATATCTATACTTAGATATATCTTATAAAAACTTAAAACTAACCACAACAAACTTCCTAAATAAAGGGGTGACAAATTGTCACACCCCGACCACGTAAAACAACAAAACGTGGCGGAAACGTCGGGGAGTGTTGTAACAGAATCATTGTTTCACAACCATGGATTAAACAGTTTCGTTTTATTCAATTAAATGTATTACATTACATTGGAATTAGAAACAAAACATGAACAAATAGACTTTAATTGTTATTAAGTCACTAAGGCCTCGTCCGTTCCTATGTGAGCATGCATCAATATCATCATCAAATATCATCAACTATGGTACCTGAAACACATGTGAAAATACGTCAGCATAAAAATGCCAGCGAGTACATAGGTTTTATGTGAGTGTCAGATTCATGGCTCGTTTTACATGTTGCAATACTTATTTAAAAACCTTGTTTTGAAAAGTATAGTATTGCGACATAATTAACCAACTCAAATCAAGTTGGATATGATTTATAAAATCTCATAGCCATGATTCTTAACTCCAAAACATTTGTTTTATTAAATCAAATTGTAAAATATCTCGTAGAAACTCGTTAATAAAACTCGTATGGTTTATATTATTCAGAAAACATCATTGTGTGACACCGTTTCAAAATCGTTTACCCAAGTGATCTAGATAACGCAACGATATATAATGTGTTAAAAGCACTTATATATAGGAAGTACCAGCGGCGTATCCACCATGCTTTTAACACATTACACCCGCCCCGTTACCTAATCACTTCCCTAACCCAATGGTTCAAACAGTTACAAATGGTTCACATATATCAAATGGTTACAAATGGTTCACATCAATCAAATGGTTACAAATGGTTCACATATATCAAATGATTACCAATGGTTCACATACATCAAATGGTTACAAATGGTTCGAACAGTTCAAAATGTAAAACAATGGGCTAGCATGTTAAGTGAACATACATAGCAAAACATAAAGAAATCATGTACTAATAGTGTACTAATGAACATAGCAAGTATATGATATGAAAACATGGAAAGCATGAAAGTAACAAGTAGGCACATGTGTTTCACCCCAAAACAGTTTTAAAACAGTAAAAGAGGGGTCTATGTACTCACTTGAGGATGCTTAGAAGTCTTGAATAACTACCAAGCAATGCTAGAGGGATCACGGAAATCAAACGGTACCTAATATAGGTAACTAAGTTAATAAACGGACCTAAATCGGAAGATCAGATAGTATGAGGTTTCGTAAACCAAATGAGTATTGGAACTCATATGATATGGTCTAACGAAGCCTACATACTAAAATGAAACCTAACCTAAGTGCTCACGACCCATTACGACCCGTCTAGGTAGCTTATGCTACTTTAACGCGTCGTTCGCGTAAAACGCGTTCGGAACGCCTAACTAGTCCTATGACAAGTATTATATGCCTAAACATGTTTAATTATGTTGCATAATCAGTTAAGTGACAAAAGTTTGGGTTACATATGCTTAAATATCAATTATGCATAAAAAGGGCATTTTGGTCATTTTCCTAAGGCATATAAACTACCTATCATATAACTACTTAAACGAAGGGACCATAAGGTATAATGTAAGGACTTGCAAAAATGTCCCAAAACGACTCGTAAGTGAAAACCCGGACCCCTGAAACCCTAACGTACATGAAAAATCAAGAAAACAAGAAAATTGGTTCTCACGCGGGCCGCGTAAAGGTAAGCATATGCTTGCGCGGGTCACGACAACTCATCAAATCTCCGGATAAGCGAACATGCCACGTGGCAGACCTAGGTGTGACACAGATGCCCTAATCTACGACTAGGTGACTCTCGCGGGCCGCATAAGAATCTGTTAAATCTTACGCGGGCCGCGTAAGACTGAAAATCAGGCTATAAGTAGCTTGTGCGTGGGGCATTCACCTGAACTCGAAATTTTCACTTCAAAACGACCAAATTCTGCAGAAAACAAGCTTTTAGGAATCAAGGCGCTGCTACGATACAGGGTACTAACTCGATCGCTGCTATGATTCAATGTCCGATCGATTGAAACCAATCCGATGGATGTTTAAGTGCTGCCCAAATTAGGGCTATACTTTGTCATTCGTCGTGAATTCGATGGATGTTTAAGTATTGCACTTTGTCATTCGTCGTGAGGGTTTTAATCTCGTGAGTTATCATAAATGTTGTATTAAGTTACTGACCTAGTTCGTGTGCATTATTATTTAAATTAGGTTACAAGGCTTATCAGTAGACTAAACTCTGCCCGTTTAAACTTGCAATGTGAGTCCTTCTCTTTTTATCAAATAATGTTTTACAATACTCCAATCAATTTCAGAAGTTATAATTACAGGGATTAAGTCGTGGTTATATTGAATCACTGGCTAGTGGGGTATTGTGCACATTACTAATTTCTCTCGGTTAGGTTCATCAACCTAACCGTGATAATCATCACTACTTGGGTGAAAGGACCCAATAGTGGTATGACCATCGTCACCAGGAGGTGACACGACGCCAGATAAAAATAAGATAGTAGCCATTGTAATCGCTCTTATGCTGTAATTTATAACTATGTGTCGTTTTATCAAATTTGAGTGACTCGCCAGTATTTCCCCGCTGATAAAATTTATTTAAAACATGTTTCAGGTGACTACTGTGAACCAAGGAAAAGTGCTACGGAGCACTAACAAGCTTGAAGTAGTGGCTCATTTAAATAAATAAACATGTTTTGTAAACCAGGGAATTTCCTAGTAAAATTCCTCTATTGTAAATAATGGGGTTTATTCCAAATTATGAAATAAAATAATCGGGCACTTTCAAAGTTTAAAAGATCCTGTTTAAACTTCCGTTGTCAACTCAATTAATTAATACCACGGTTTTCTGTCCCGCGACTCCTGGACCGGGTAAAACTGGGACGGGGGCCGTGACAGAAAAAGGTGGTATCAGAGCCATGCTACTGATTCAAGCCAAAGAAGTGTTCTGCTGACACTTAAAGTTTTAAATTATGTGTGAGGAAATAATTTATGTGAGTATGTGCTTTATGTTACAGTATGGGCAAGCAAAGAATTTCGGACATCTATCGTCAGTTAGATAGCTCACCAAAAGATAAGGGAACCTCATTTCAACCAAATTCCTCAGGATACTCAGCAGATACTCAGGAAGGAGTATTTATTCGTAAGGCACAGTCTGAGAAACCATTTACCCCTAAGAAAAGAAGTTGGATTATTAGAAAAAGCCGAGAAAAAATAAGGAAGTCACAACCAAAAGGAGTGATAATTAGTAAGGAGACTTAGGAAACAGGTAATAACCCACCATGGGAAGATGAATTAGACGAACCATGGGAAAATCTCTACATGTTAGCCACTACAGCAGTAAATGTTAACTTATAGTTGAATCGCCAAACCAGTACCAGCACCTATGCCACCTACGAGCCAGAAACTTAAAAGAACTTCATCCATAAGATAACAACCTAATAGAAGAAAGAGACAGAATAAACTTTACATAAACGCATGTTGAGCATAATACTCCTATAACCTAGCTAGACTAAAATAATTTACGGATGCATAACCACTAGTATATTTTGAATTTCAATTGTAATTTGTAACAGATATATATATATATATATATATATATATAAAATCGCAATATTTCGTTTTAATCAATTTATTTGTATAATTGTATTAGATATTTGTAATTAATATTTAATTTTTCTGATTGCCATTCTGTGATTCTGTGAGAATTTAATCTACCAAATTTGAACTTAGAATTTTGTATGTTTCTTCATGTATGTTAACAGCATGAATGAACTATCAGAAGCCCTCCAAAACTTTTCTATCCATAGTTCAGATATGGATATCACCAGTACTTTTACTGACTACCATGCTGACACTGAAGAGCCAATGGTATTCCAAGCCCAACCTCAGGAAAAACCTAAACCAAAGAAAAGAAGAAAACTTGTAGGCTGGAGGCGTGTGCGTAGGAAGAGGCCAGCAACATAAAAAGTTATAAAGACTGAGGATCCCAAAGATAAGGGCAAAGGAATAGAGATTGGGGAGAGTTCAGGTCAAGCTCAAGATATGCCATCGTGGGAAGAGCTGGACCGCCAACTAGCAAATAGCGACCTCATCGGACCTGCCGATGAGACTCTTTCCAATTACCCAGCTGAAGCCCAACTTCCAGTCAATCTGGAACCTGCTATTCATGATCCCCTTGTTAACCCCCGACCTTTAGGAGAGCTGGAGGAATGGTGGACCACTGACTGGCAGTTTCAAAATCTCCTGAATAACCCTAATACCTTTTCCCCCCAATTTGATACGGAGCCTCCACTACACCCGCCTATGAGCTCCGAAAACTTGGCTGAACTCCGCCATTATGGCGAGGAGTTGATTGATGCAGGGAACCGAATTAGGGATATGGGAGAAAGGATATCCTGGAAGTACGACGAGAGAGAACGTCGTTTCTGAAATGCCAGCTAACAGGGATCGTATGTGGTTGTGGGAACGTGTGTTTAATAACAATATAATAATAAAAATATAATTATGTGAAATAACTTAAAAATAAAACCTTTGTAAGATAACTGGTGTGCACGGATGCCTATTATAATATATAAAATATCGAACGTCGAAAAATCGACAATTTTGGCTATACGTGTTGATGTGATTATGTGCGATTGTTTTGTTATGTTGATTGTTAATTATTTTCTGCTAATCACTTACATATATTAATTACCAGATGGAACATGCTGGTAATGAACCCATTAACGAAGTTAACCAATCTGAACAAAACCATGAAGATCAATTTCTGAATAGGCAAGATATCGAGAATATCGTTGCTCAGGGAATAGCCAATGCTATTCCAGCAATCCTTGCTGCTGCCCGAAACTCAGTTGAACCATAACAAATTATTCCTAGCAAACGTACTCATGAAGACAACTTCAGTAATAGCGTAAATGGAGGCGGTAACATTAATAATAATGATAATGATGTACTGCAAGCCCCAATTCTCAAAAGAATGAAAGCTGCAACGCCTGGTTGCACTTACAAGGAATTCCTTGCCTGTAAACCTGTTTAGTTTGCAGGCAATGAAGGGGCGACTGCGGCGCTGCGTTGGTTGGAGAAAACCGAAGCAGTGATTAAAATAAGTAAATGTGCCGAGGAAGACAAGGTCATGTACGCGTCGCATCTTTTTAAATAGGGGGCACTAGAATGGTGGAATACGATGTTACAAGCCAAGGGAAGTGACATGGCCTATGCCATGGGTTGGGAAGAATTTAAGCGTCTGGTAGAAAGAAAATTCTGTCCCGAGTATGAGAAAGAGCAGATGGCGAACAAATTCCTGAACCACCGGATGGTGGATGTAGACTGTCGAGGGTATACTTCGACATTCTTCGAGTATGCTAGAGTTGTGCCAACCCTGGCTTCGCTAGAACCGGTACTTATTTCCCGCTATATTTGGGGATTGATTGGCGATATCCGTGATATCGTTAAAGCTGCAAGACCTCGCACAATTGATGATGCAGTGGAATTAGCCAACACTTTGACGGACGGACTGGTACGTACGCGAGAAGAAAATAGAAAGAAGGAAGTGGCTCAAAAGATTACCCAGGGATTCCGTATGGGTAACCGTAGTAATTTCAAGAAAAAGGGAACTGGGCAATCCTCCACTGTTCCATTCTGCAATACCTGTAAAAGAAAGCATTTTGGTAGATGCAAAGGGTATTGCAATTTCTGCAAAATTCCGGGGCATCAAGAAGAAGATTGTAGGAGGAAGAAATCAACAATCTGCTACAACTGTGGAGAAGCTGGACATCTTAGGCCAGACTGCCCGAAATTGGTCAAACCAGCTAATAACAAAGCCAAACCTGCAGAAGGAACTACCAAGAAAAACGCAAGAGCCTTCCAGTTGACAACTCAGGAAGCAGAGCTAATCCCTGACGTGATAGCTGGTACGTTCCTAGTTCATGACGTTTATGCAAAAGTATTATTTGACTCTGGTGCAAACCAAAGTTTTATAAATACTTCATTATGCCAAGCTCTTAACCTACCTTTAACCAAACTTAGACAAATTTTTACGGTAGAAACGGCATATGGGAATTCTTATAACATAAATAAGGTTTTGCGAGAAGGAAAGATAGAACTCTTAGGCCATAAGTTTTCTGCAAACCTGTTACCTATAAATTTAGCTGGATTTGATGTTGTGTTAGGAATGGATTGGTTAGTAGCCAACCATGCTCAAATTCTTTGTGATAAAAATTCCATAGAAATTCATACACCTACAGGAGACTTAGTGATGATTACAGGAGATAAGCCGCGAAAACCACTGAAATTCATTTCAATAATGAAGTTGGCCAGTTATTCAAGAAAACAAGAAGTGGTGTATATGATTTCAGTATTCATTAACGCAAAAGGTAAAGAACTTAAAGAAATTCCAGTAGTATCAGAATACCCGGATGTATTTCCAGAAGAACTACCGGGGTTACCACCCAATAGGGAAGTAGAATTTAGAATTCATCTAATTCCTGGAACTACATCGATAGCCAAGTCACCTTATCGGTTAGCACCCACCGAAATGCTAGAATTGAAAAAGCAGTTAGATGAATTATTAAACAAAGGGTTCATACAACCTAGTTCATCCCCATGGGGAACTCCAGTGTTGTTTGTGAAAAAGAAAGATGGTTCGATGCGAATGTGTATCGATTATAGGGAATTGAATAAGGTTACAATTAAGAATCGATACCCATTACCTAGGATTGATGATCTTTTCGATCAACTTCAGGGAGCTAGATATTTTTCTAAGATAGATTTACTTTCAAGATACCATCAGTTGAAGGTACAAGAAGAAGACATACCTAAAACTGCTTTCAGAACTAGGTATGGTCATTACGAGTTTACAGTCATGCCCTTTGGGTTAACAAATGCTCCTGCAGCATTTATGGACATGATGAATAGGATCTATAAACCGTACTTGGATAAATTTGTAATTGTCTTCATTGATGACATACTTATTTATTCCAAAAGTCAGGACGAGCATTGTGAGCACCTACATGCACTCTTAACTTTGTTAAGAAAATAAAAACTTTATGCCAAATTCTCGAAGTGTGAATTTTGGCTACAAGAGGTGCAATTTTTAGGACACATGGTGAATCACGAAGGTATTCACGTAGATCCCTCCAAAATAGAAGCGATTACCAAATGGAAGGTCCCGCAATCAGCTATGGAAGTTAGAAGTTTTCTAGGGTTAGCTGGATACTATAGACGATTCATTAAAGATTTTTCTAAGATAGCTATGCCATTAACTAAGCTAACCTGTAAAGCAGTTAAGTTTGAATAGGGACCTAGGCAAGAGGAAGCTTTTAATATTTTAAAGCAAAGATTAACAAACACCCCAATCCTTGCCTTACCAGAAGGGACAAAAGATTTTGAAGTATACTGTGATGCTTCTAAGCTAGGATTAGGATGTGTGTTAATGCAACGCAAGAAGGTAATTGCGTATGCTTCAAGGCAATTGAAAAAGCATGAGGAAAACTATACAACGCATGACTTAGAATTAGAGTTAATAATTTTTGCCCTTAAGATTTGGAGACACTATCTGTATGGAAGTAAGTTTACTGTTTATACAGATCATAAAAGCTTAAGATACATATTTGGGCAAAAATAATTGAACATGAGTCAAAGAAGATGGATGGAAATTCTAAGTGACTACGATTGTGATATTCAATATCACGAAGGAAAGGCAAACGTAGTCGCTGATGCCTTAAGTCGTAAGTATCATGAAAAGCAAAAGCGAGTTCGTTCCCTTAGATTAAATTCACAATTAGACTTAATGGAACAACTGAAGAACATTCAAGAAACAGCAATCAAGGATGATGCTGAAGGAATGAAAGGACGAATAAAGGAATTAGAGCAAGGAAGTGATGGAATTTGGAGATTCCACAAAAGAAGGATTTGGGTACCTAAGCAGGGAGAATTAAGAAATAAGATTTTAGAGGAAGCCCATAAATCTAGGTATACCATGCATCCTGGTAACAATAAAATGTACCAAGATTTAAGGAATAACTTCTGATGGATAGGAATGAAAAAGGACATAGCTAGATATGTTTCTAAGTGTCTTACTTGTTCACAAGTTAAGGCAGAACACCAGAAACCCTCAGGTCTACTTCAACAATTAGAAATGCCTGTATGGAAATGGGAACTCATAACCATGGACTTTGTTACTAAGTTGCCCAAGACCAGAAAAGGTAATGACGCGATTTGGGTAATTTTGGATCGGTTAACCAAATCAGCTCATTTTCTACCCATGAAAGAAACCTTTAGCATGGAAAGGCTAGCAAAGTTATACGTAGACGAGGTAGTATCCTTACATGGAGTCCCACTCTCCAATGTATCGGATAGAGATAATCGTTTCACTTCCCATTTCTGGACAAGTTTCCAAGAAGCAATGGGAACCCGACTAAATATAAGCACTGCATACCATCCTCAAACAGACGGACAAAGTGAAAGGACGATTCAAACCCTTGAGGACATGCTTAGGGCATGTGTGATAGATTTTGGTGGGAACTGGGACAACCATTTACCTTTAATTGAATTCTCCTATAACAATAGTTATCATTCAAGCATCGAAGTTGCCCCATTCGAAGCACTATATGGACGAAAGTGTAGAACTCCAGTTTGTTGGGCAGAAATAGGAGAAAGTCAATTATCCGGTCCTGAAATCGTACAAGAAACCACCGACAAGATCACTCAAATCAAGGAAAGACTGAAAATGGCTCGAGATCGTCAGAAGAGTTATGCAGACAATCGGCGTAAGCCACTGGAATTTCAAGTTGGAGACAAGGTACTCTTGAAAGTTTCTCCTTGGAAAGGAATAGTCCGATTCAGTAAGAAAGGAAAACTAAGTCCAAGATACGTGGGACCATTCCCAGTAATCCAACGAATAGGACCAGTTGCCTATCGCTTAAAACTACCAGAAGAGCTAGCAGGGGTACATAACGTATTTCATGTATCCAACCTCAAGAAATGTCTATCAGACGAATCCCTGGTAGTACCTCTTCAAGACATAGAGGTAAATGAAAAGTTAAAATTTGTAGAGAAGCCACTGCAAATAGAAGACAGAAAGATTAAGTTTCTCAAACACAAAAGACTGGTACTGGTCAAAGTCAAATGGGATTCGAAGAGAGGACCTGAGTACACTTGGGAGCTGGAATCGGAGATGAAGCGAAAGTATCCTCACTTATTTCTATAAATCTCGAGGACGAGATTTTAAATAAGGTGCGGAGGATGTAAGGACTTGCAAAAATGTCCCAAAATGACTCGTAAGTGAAAACCCGGACCCCTGAAACCCTAACGTACATGAAAAATCAAGAAAACAAGAAAATTGGTTCTCACGCGGGCCGCGTAAAGGTAAGCATATGCTTACGCGGGCCGCGACAACTCATCAAATCTCCGGATAAGCGAACATGCCACGTGGCAGCCACGTGGTAGACCTAGGTGTGACACGGATGCCCTAATCTACGACTAGGTGACTCTCGCGGGCCGCGTAAGAATCTGTTAAATCTTACGCGGGCCTCGTAAGACTGAAAATCAGGCTATAAGTAGCCTGTGCATGGGGCATTCACCTGCACTCAAAATTTTCACTTCAAAATGACTAAATTCTGCAGAAAACAAGCTTTTAAGAATCAAGGCGCTGCTACGATACAGGGTACTAACTCGATCGCTTCTACGATTCAATGTCCGATCAATTGAAACCAATCCGATGGATGTTTAAGTGATGCCCAAATTAGGGCTATACTTTGTCATTCGTCGTGAATTCGATGGATGTTTAAGTATTGTACTTTGTCATTCGTCGTGAGGGTTTTAATCTCGTGAGTTATCGTAAATGTTGTATTAAGTTACTGACCTAGTTTGTGTGCATTATTATTTAAATTAGGTTACAAGGCTTATCAGTAGACTAAACTCTGCCCGTTTAAATTTGCAATGTGAGTCCTTCTCTTTTTATCAAATAATGTTTTACAATACTCCAATCAATTTCAAAAGTTATAATTACAGGGATTAAGTCGTGGTTATCTTGAATCACTGGCTAGTGGGGTATTGTGCACATTACTAATTTCTCTCGGTTAGGTTCATCAACCTAACCGTGATAATCATCACTACTTGGGTGAAAGGACCCAATAGTGGTATGACCATCGTCACCAGGAGGTGACACGGCGCCAGATAAAAATAAGATAGTAGCCATTGTAATCGCTCTTATGCTGTAATTTATAACTATGTGTCTTTTTATCAAATTTGAGTGACTCGCCAGTATTTCCCCGCTGATAAAATATTTTTAAAACATGTTTCAGGTGACTACTGTGAACCAAGGAAAAGTGCTACGGAGCACTAACAAGCTTGAAGTAGTGGCTCAGTTAAATAAATAAACATGTTTTGTAAACCAGGGAATTTCCTAGTAAAATTCCTCTATTGTAAATAACGGGGTTTATTCCAAATTATGAAATAAAATAATCGGGCACTTTCAAAGTTTAAAAGATCCTGTTTAAACTTCCGCTGTCAACTCAATTAATTAATACCACGGGTTTCTGTCCCACGACTCCTGGACCGGGTAAAACCGGGACGGGGGCGGTGACATATAACCTCGGAAGGTTATTCCCTATACAACTATGGTCACCTAATGAGTTTGGTCGAATCCTAATGATTGACCAAATGGGTCGGGTTTGAAAGTCTAAGAGATTGTTTAGATCGCTTACCTTACGACCCTACATAAGCACTAAACCTAAAGTGACGAGCTAAACATGTTAAAACATGTTTAACGAGGTTTGAAAACAGGTTTGGTATCAAAACAAAGGGTCTTGATACCTAAAAGTAGTTTGGTTACAAAATACGCAAGAATACACATTTTGGCCGAAACTATGACTCGTCACTATGCCTAAATAACGTGGTAATCAGTAGGTATAGTCACAAAGGACTATGACCATCGTGATTACGCTCACGTTATGAAGTTCAACCGAACTTCATGTTGACCATAAACTGGTCAATGCAGAAAGTCAAACAAAGTTTGACTTTCACGATAAAAACGCGTAAAAGAACGAAAGAATACTTACAAAGGGTCCAAGAACGGAATCTTGATTCCAAATATTCTCAGGTATGAAGTGATAAACACATCAACTTAGAGAAATTTCAGAATCAAGGTGTGAGTTTGAGAGTGAAGATGGTGGGGGTATTTATAGTTTTTGCACAACCGTTAAGATCGTTCCTCGATAAACGAGCATCAATCTGGACCGTCCAAGTGGGCACAAGGTTTTGGAAAACTAGGGGTGCCCCAAAACCATCAAATGGTATTGCAAATGTTACAAAATAGCCCCTAAACTTCAAGTTAAGTGCTGAAAATAACCTGCCATTGCTGAAAATTGAGTTTCTGCCCAGATGAGGCTGTGGCGTCGCACCACGGCAGGGCCATGTGGTGGTGGCGCAGCGCCACCATGTGCTAGTTCCCATAAAGTTTGCCAAAATGGCAGAAATGGTCCCTACACATGTTTAAGGCCTGTTTTGATGCGTTTAAACCCCGTTAACCCATTTTCAAGGCTCAATAATGAAGTTTAAGTATAGGGAACATAAAACATGCTCAAAAATATCCCGGATGTTGGTTCATTTGGCCGTACGGTTGCGTTATTCGGTTAATTAGGACGAAACACGAACGAACACGAAAAACGGTCCAAATTACGCGACGAATGGATTTTTATCAAGCAAATCACTAAAATAAAAATATTTTAATAATTACATAAATTTTTGAATGTCCGGATGTATTCAGAACGTAAGATATGCGCGAAAATGCAAACTTATGCACTTTTTGACGCTTTTAGTCCCTATTAATCAAGAAAGTTTATTTTTTGCGCACCAAACACCTCAAAGCCTATTTCTAAGCTATGTAAAGGATATTTAGGGCATATTTAACTTATGATCAAGTTCCCGAATGTTCGTTACAGTACAAATCGGCATACTTTCGTAGTTTGTCGAAATTAGTCCCTGTAAGCGAATAAACTTGATTTCGTCACACCAAACCCTCCAAAACTTATTTCTAAGTTATGTAAAGGTTATTTAAGATATGTTAAGCCTATTTCACTATTTCTAAGTGTTCATTGCATTAAACTGGTTATATTTACGCATCAGTGCGCGTATAACCTTCCAGAAGACGATTTAAAGCTTGAAATCGAACATGAATCGATATGTGCAAACGATACACGTATTTTTACAAATCCCAAGTATGAAACACAATATTTCATAAATTTGGTATTTGTTTGATGGTCGCAGAGGCACAGGTGTCACAGTCTCCCATACTTTAGGAAATTTCATCCCGAAATTTATTCGTAGGAGTCTGTCTGTGACGCAGTGTTAAATAATTGCCTTGCATGGAATCTAGGGTGTTTATCTATTTGCGTAGAATAACCCATCAAAGATTATGTAAGGCATAATCCTGTCATATCTCTCAATGGACAATCTTTAAAAATGAAAATGAAGGAAAAATCAAGGATATTCATTTCCCTCGATGGATATTCTTCAGAAACGAAAATGAACGGAATGAGTCATTTTCCTCAATGGGTATTCTTTAGAAACGAAAATGAATGAATAATCAAGAATATTCATTTCCCTCGATGGATATTCTTCAGAAACGAAAATGAACGAATAATCAAGAATATTCATTTCCCTCGGTGGATATTCTTCAGAAACAAAAATGAACGAAATGAGTCATTTTCCTCAATGGGTATTCTTTAGAAACGAAAATGAACGAATAATCAAGAATATTCATTTCCCTCGATGGATATTCTTCAGAAACGAAAATGAACGGAATGAGTCATTTTCCTCAATGGGTATTCTTCAGAAACGGAAATGAAGGAAAAATCAAGAATATTCATTTCCCTCGATGGATATTCTTTAGAAACGAAAATGAACGGAATGAGTCATTTTCCTCAATGGGTATTCTTCAGAAACGGAAATGAAGGAAAAAAGAAAAATCAGGGATATTCATTTCCCTCAATGGATATTCTTCAGAAACGAAAATGAACGGAATGAGTCATTTTCCTCAATGGGTATTCTTCAGAAACGGAAATGAACTGAGTCAACTCTAGACACATGACAAAACTTGCTGTGGTTTCTGTGCACTGAATTCCATAATTATGTATGCATCCATAATTACGTAATTCCTTGCACAGTCCGCACAGTTTGTTTTGTAATGTGAAGGGGAATAAAATCAAACCTGTGATGAGTGTGACTAGACTATCATAGGGTCCTTTTAATTAGATCGACAAATGATCTCTTTAATTAGACCACCAAGGAGTCTTTTCAGCTATATCATCATATGATATTCCTAACCAGATTTTTGGATCAATCTGTTTAACTAGACCACTCAAGGGGTCTAATTATGGAATAGTACATTATAATCCAAGGGTCTTTACTATTACGTAGAAGCCCATTAAGGATTTAAGGTAGTACCTTTGGATATCCTACTATGAATCCCTTATACGAAGATATGGAAGATTCTACGATGATTTTGATAACAAAAACTTGGATCACACAAAAACATAAAAGGGAACACATAAGCACATATTTGTTTAATTTGACCTTTAATTTGTTATCTTTGGACACGGTGTCACGGCCCCCGACCCGGTTTTACCCGTTTCAGGAGCCGCGGAACAGAAATCCCGTGGTATTTATTTAATTGAGTTGAACAGCGGAAGTTTATCATCAGGATCTTTTTAAAGCTAAAATTTTCCCGATTATTTTATTTCACAATTCGGGATAAAACCCCGGTAGTTTACAATCAGTTGATTTCACTAAGAAATCTTTATTTTACAAAATATATTTCTTTATTTTATAATGAGCCACTTCCTTAAGCTTGAATTGCTCCACAGCACTTTTCCTGAATTACAACAGATCGCCTGAAACATGTTTGAAAAAGGTTTTGTCAGCGGGAAATACTGAGTGAATCATTCTATTTACTAAAATGACACATTTGTTATAATTTACAGTATTAAGGAAAATTACAATGTTTCTGATATCAACCAACTACCCACAGTACTTTGTCACTCGACCCATTGGCCCATTCGTCCAATGGTGTCTGTGATTATGGTCATATCACCCCTTGGCTGCCCCAATGGTGAAGATTATCAAGTAATGTATACAAAACCCCACATACCGGCTGTAATATGGTGATTACATAAACTTAATCCCTGTAATTATAACTTTGAAATAAATAGGGTTTTGTAAAGTAATTTGATAAAAAGAGAATGACTCACATTGCAGATTTAATTTGAGCAGAGTCTAGTCTATGGATTAGCCTTGTTAACCTAATTTAAATAACAATGCACACAAAACGGGGTTAGTAACCAATACAGCATTTACGATAACTCACGAGATCAAATTCTCACAACGAACGACAAAGTGCGATACTTAAACATCCATCGAATTAACGACGAACGACAAAGTATAACCCTAATATGGGCGGCACTTAAACATCCATTGGATATATTGATCGGTCGGAAAATGAATCGTAATAGCGATCGAGTTATTACCCTGTTTTGCGGCAGCAATTCGGGATTCGTGTGTGTTAATAGTGGTAAACAGTATGTATCTCAGTGCATGTATCGAAGTTTTACGTCGTTTTAACTCCCAATTTCGATTGCCAATGTCTGCTATTTATAGTCGAAATTTCACTTTGCTTACGGACCGTAAGCCTCAAATTGTTGCGGTCCGTAAAGGTGCTTACGGACCGTAAGACTTAAAATGTTACGGTCCGTAAGGGTTGAAACTAGGTTATAGGGTAGCCACGGTTGGGACTAGCTTTGCTGATTTGACAGATTCTAAATTTCGAATTTTGACAGCGAGTAATTTAGATAATCGTTAACTTAGGGTTTACCCCCCTTGAGTTTTAGGGGCCCTGATCCTGATTCTGAAATTTCTAAAAATTTTAGGGTTTGCGTAGAATCACTTGGGTGTCTCAATTAGGGTTTCCTATTGGACAAATTAATTTAATAAATAGGACTTTTAATGAGGGTTGTTACATTCTCCCCACCTTAATAAAAATCTCGTCCTCGAGATTTACTGGAATAAGTATGGATACTTTCGCTTCATTTCTGATTCCAGCTCCCAAGTGTATTCAGCTCCTCTCTTTGAATCCAACTTTACTTTAACTAGCACTAGTCGTTTGTGCTTGAGAAACTTCACTTTTCTGTCTTCTATCTGAAGAGGTTTCTCAACAAATTTTAACTTTTCATTTACTTCTATGTCTTGAAGAGGTACTACCAGTGATTCGTCTGCTAAACATTTCTTGAGGTTGGATACATGAAATACATCATGTACTCCGGCTAACTCTTCTGGTAGTTGTAACCGATAAGCAACTGGTCCTATACGTTGGATCACTGGAAATGGTCCTACGTATCTTGGACTTAGCTTTCCTTTCTTACCGAATCTAACAACTCCTTTCCAAGGAGAAACTTTTAACAGTACTCTGTCCCCAACTTGGAATTCTAACGGCTTGCTTCTATTGTCTGCATAACTCTTCTGGCGATCTCTAGCAGTCTTCAGTCTTTCCTTGATTTGGGTGATCTTATCAGTCGTCTCTTGCACAATCTCCGGACCTGACAATTGACTTTCTCCTATTTCTGCCCAACAAACTGGAGTTCTGCACTTTCTTCCATATAGTGCTTCAAATGGGGCAGTTTCAATGCTTGAATGATAACTATTGTTATAGGAGAATTCGATCAATGGTAAGTGATCGTCCCAATTTCCACCAAAATCTATTACACATGCTCGGAGCATGTCTTCTAAAGTTTGGATCGTCCTTTCACTTTGCCCGTCTGTTTATGGATGATATGCAGTACTTAAGTTTAGTCGAGTTCCCATTGCTTTCTGGAAACTTGTCCAAAAATGAGAAGTGAATCGACTATCTCTGTCTGATACAATGGAGAGCGGAACTCCATGTAAGGATACGACTTCATCTACATACAACTTTGCCAATCTTTCCATGCTAAAGGTTTCTTTCATAGGTAGAAAGTGAGCAGATTTGGTTAATCGATCCACAATTACCCAAATCGCATCGTTACCTTTTCTGGTTTTGGGTAACTTAGTAACAAAATCCATTGTTATAAGTTCCCATTTCCATACTGGCATTTCTAATTGTTGTAGTAGACCTGAAGGTTTCTGGTGTTCCGCCTTAACTTGTGAACAAGTAAGACACTTAGAAACATATCTAGCTATATCCTTCTTCATGCCTATCCACCAGAAATTCTTTCTTAAATCTTGGTACATCTTATTGTTTCCTGGATGCATAGTATATCTAGATTTATGGGCTTCTTCTAGAATTTTATTTCTTAATTCTCCTTGCTTAGGTACCCAAATTCTGCTTTTGTGGAATCTCCAAATTCCATCAACTCCTTGCTCCAATTCTTTTATTAGTCCTTTCATTCCTTCAGCAACATCCTCTATTGCTGTTTCTTGAACATTATTCAATTGTTCCATTAAATCTAATTGTAGATTTAACCTAAGAGCACGAACTCGTCGTTGTTTTTCATGATACTTACGACTTAAGGCATCTGCAACTACATTTGCCTTTCCTGCGTGATACTGAATATCACAGTCGTAATCACTTAAAATTTCCATCCATCTCCTTTGCCTCATGTTTAACTCTTTTTGCCCGAATATATATCTTAGACTTTTATGATCTGTATAGATAGTAAACTTACCTCCGTACAGATAATGTCTCCAGATTTTCAGGGCAAAAATTACGGCTCCTAGTTCTAAGTCATGAGTCGTATAATTTTCTTCGTGCTTTTTCAATTGTCTTGAAGCATACGCAATTACCTTCTTGCGTTGCATAAGCACGCATCCTAATCCTAATTTTGAAGCATCACAATATACTTCAAAATCTTCAGTTCCTTCTGGTAAGGCTAAGATTGGAGCATTGGTTAATTTCTGCTTTAATATTCTAAAGGCTTCTTCTTGTTTAGGTCCCCATTCGAACTTAACTGCTTTACAGGTTAGCTTAGTTAATGGTACAGCTATTTTGGAAAAATCCTTAATAAACCGTCTATAATATCCAGCTAAACCTATAAAACTTCTAATTTCCATTGCTGATTGTGGAACCTTCCATTTGGTAATTGCCTCTATCTTAGCAGGATCTACATGAATACCTTCATGATTCACCATGTGTCACTTCTTGCAACCAAAATTCACATTTTGAGAATTTGGCGTACAGTTTTTCTTTTCTTAACAAAGTTAAGAGTGCATGCAAGTGCTGACAATGTTCTGTTTGACTTTTGGAATAAATAAGTATATCGTCTATAAAGACAATTACAAATTTATCCAAATACGGTTTACAGATCCTATTCATCATGTCCATGAATGCGGCAGGAGCATTCGTTAACCCAAAGGGCATGACTGTAAACTCGTAATGACCATACCTAGTTCTAAAAGCAGTCTTAGGTATGTCTTCTTCTTGTACCTTCAATTGATGATATCCAGAGCGTAAATCGATCTTAGAAAAATATCTAGCTCCTTGAAGTTGATCGAAAAGATCATCAATCCTAGGTAATGGGTATCAATTCTTAATTGTAACTTTATTTAATTCTCTATAATCAATACACATTCTCATTGAACCATCCTTTTTCTTTACAAATAACACTGGAGCTCCCCAAGGGGATGAACTAGGTTGTATGAATCCTTTACTTAGTAATTCATCTAATTGCTTTTTCAGTTCTAACATTTCGGTAGGAGCTAACCGATAAGGTGCCTTGGCTATCGGTGTAGTTCCTGGAATTAGATGAATCCTAAATTCTACTTCCCTATCTGGTGGTAATCCTGCTAACTCTTCTGGGAATACATCTGGGTATTCTGAGACTACAGGAATTTCCTTAAGTTCTTTATTCTTAGTATTAATGATCACTGAGACCATATATACTATTCCTTGCTTTCGTTCATAATTAGCAACTTTCATTACTGATATGAACTTCATGGGTTTACGTGGTTTATTTCCTGTAACCATGATTATTTCACCAGTAGGTGCCTGAATTTCTATAGAGTTTTTATCACAAATGATTTGAGCATGGTTGGCTATTAACCAAGCCATTCCTAACACAACATCAAATTCAGCTAATCTCATAGGTAACAGATTTGCAGCAAATTTATGACCTGAAAGTTCTATTTCTACTTTTTGCAAAACCTGATCTATTTTAACTGAATTCCCATCTGCAGTTTCCACTGTAAAAATCTGCCTAATGTTGGTTAAAGGTAACTTAAGAGCTTGACAGAATAAAGTATTTATAAAACTTTGGTTTGCACCAGAGTCAAATAATACTTTTGCGTATACATTGTGAACTAAGAACGTACCAGCTATTACATCTAGGATGAGTTCTGCTTCTTGAGTGGTTAGCTAGAAGGCTCTGACATTCTTTTTATTAGCTCCTTCGGTTGCCTTGGGTTTGTTGTCTACTGGTTTGATCAATTTAGGACATTCTGTTTTATAATGCCCCGCTTCTCCACAATTAAAACAGATTATGGTCTTCTTTCTGCAGTTTTCTTCACGATGTCCTACACCTTTGCAAAGGTTGCAGGTTACATTACATTTTCCATAATGCTTCCTTTTGCAATTTCTACAGAAAGGTGGATTTGAAGATTGCCCTGCTCCTCTTCTCTTGAAATTATTACTATTACCCACCCGAAATCCTTGGGTAATTTTCTGAGCCAGTTCCTTTTTCCTGTTCTCGTCTTGCGTACGTACCAATTCATCAGTTAGGGTGTTGGCTAGTTCCACGGCATCGTCAATAGTGCGAGGTCTCGCAGCTTTAACGATATTGCGGATTTCGCTAATTAATCCCCAAATATAGCGAGAAATGAGTACCGGTTCTGGCGAAGCCAGCGTTGGTACCACTCTAGCATATTCAAAGAATGTCGAAGTATAACCGCGACAATCCACATTCACCATCCGATGGTTTAGGAACTTATTTGCCATTTGATCTTTTTAGATTCAGGACAGAATTTTCTTTCTACAATAATCTTAAATTCTTCCCAGTTCATGGCGTAAGCCCTATTTCTTCCTTTAGCTTGTAACACCGTGTTCCAGCATTCGAGCGCCCCTTCTTTGAAAAGATTTGACGCGTACATAACTTGATCGTCTTTATCACATTTACTTATTGCAATTACTGCATCGGTTTTTTCTAACCAACGCAGTGATGCAGTTGCTCCTTCATTGCCTGCAAATTCAGTGGGTTTACAAGCAAGAAATTCTTTGAAAGTGCAACCAGGTGTTGCGGCTTTCATTTTCTTAGGGAGCGGAGCTTGCCGTGGTTCATTATCGTGATTAATATGATTATTGCCTCCATTTACGCTATTACTGAAGTTATCTTCAGAAATACGTTTACTAGGAATAATTTGTTGAGGTTCGGCAGGTTTTTTAACAGCAGCAACGATTGCTGGGATAGCATTGGCTATTCCTTGTGCAATGATATCCTCGATATCTTGCCTAGTTAGTAACTGCTCTTCATGGATTTGCTCGGATTCATTTACTTCATTTACAGGCTCATTACCAATGTTTGCCATCTGATAATTAATATATATATATATAATTAGTATAAAAGAAATAATCCAATGTCACAATTAATTGCACATAATCACTTAAACGAATATACAAACAAAACTGTAAATTTTCTAAAATTCCATTTTTATAGATTATATCGTGCTTCTATATACAACTGTTTTATTATTTATATTACACATACTGATTTTTATTAATATTACTATTACACAATAACAGTTTCATCAACCCACTATCTCTCGTCATTTGTCTTCTAAAAACGAAGCTCCCTTTCATCATATTTCCAAGTAATTTGTCCCCCTATCTCCCGGATTCTACTTCCCGCATCCATCAGCTCTTCACCAAAATGGCGAAGTTCAGCCAGATTTTCGTTACTCATTGGTGGATTTGGTAATGGTTCAGGATCAAACTGGGGAAGAAAGGAATAGGCATCATTGACAATGTTTTCAAATTGCCAATCATTTGTCCACCATTCATCCATTCCTACCGGTTGGTTATGGACTATTGGTTCTGGGATTGCTGGTTCAAAATTCATAGGGAGTGGATTTTCAATAGGACGGGTAAAAATATTTGTATTGACAGGCTGAATAGTTTCACAGCTTGCCAATAGAAAAACTATTTCTTCCTGAAAAGTCCTTCCCTGGTTTTGTTTGGAACTTTCTCCAATTTCTATCTGAGTTGGTCTAGAACCTTGTCCAACTTCCATTTCTATTTCCTTAGAGTATTCCTCAAATTGCATTTCCATTTGCCTAGAATCTTCCTTGACTTCAGCCTCCATCTCCTGCTGTTTCGAACTTTCCCTGGTTACAGTTTCTTTTCCTTTTTCTAAAGGATTATTTATTTTAGGAAGTTTTGTAGCTGGCTTTTTCCTACGTATACGACTTCCCCACACGTAATTCTTTCTTTTCTTTCGTTTTGGCTTTTTCAAAGGTGGAGCGTTGAATTCTATTGGTTGTTCCACATCAGGAAAATACCCAGTAAATTCTTTAGAAACTTCTAAATTTACAGGGTGTAGGTTGAGATTCTCTAAAGCTTCTGATAACTCATTCATGCTGTTTAACATACAAGTAAAATGCTAAGTTAAAATTTATAATAAATTTTTAGAAATAACCTTTAAATTTTATTACACATCCTGTGACTAATTTATACAAAGGAAAAATAAATAAAACATACTAAATTTTATTTATTTATTAGATGACGTTTGTAATTGATATGGTTGCTAGTCTAGAGTCATGGTATTTTAGAGATTGGCATTTATTGCTACAGTGGCTAGCATATAAAGGTCCGCCCATTTTTCATCTAATTTGTCTTCCCAAGGTGTTTTACTGGTTAATTCCTGGGTTTCCTGTTTAACTTTCTTTTCTCGGGCTTTCTTTATTTTCTCCTGACTTTTCTTAAGAATCAAACTTCTTTTATCCGGAGAAAGTGGTTTCTCGTATTGGGCTTTTCGAACAAATATTCCTTCTTCAGGAATTGCAGGAAGTTTTGAGGATTTGGTTTGGGATGAACTTCTTTTCTCGTTGAATGACCTATCTAATTTAAGATAGATGCTTGAAAGCTTTTTCTTACCCATACTGTAACTAACAAATAATCAGTTAATAAACACATAATCACATAATAGTAATCAGGAAAAATTAAGTATTTTATAAATACTTAATTAGCTTAACTCAGTGGCTCTGATACCACCTTTTTCTGTCACGGCCCCCGACCCGGTTTTACCCGTTTCAGGAGCCGCGGAACAGAAATCCCGTGGTATTTATTTAATTGAGTTGAACAGCGGAAGTTTATCATCAGGATCTTTTTAAAGCTAAAATTTTCCCGATTATTTTATTTCACAATTCGGGATAAAACCCCGGTAGTTTACAATCAGTTGATTTCACTAAGAAATCTTTATTTTACAAAATATATTTCTTTATTTTATAATGAGCCACTTCCTTAAGCTTGAATTGCTCCACAGCACTTTTCCTGAATTACAACAGATCGCCTGAAACATGTTTGAAAAAGGTTTTGTCAGCGGGAAATACTGAGTGAATCATTCTATTTACTAAAATGACACATTTGTTATAATTTACAGTATTAAGGAAAATTACAATGTTTCTGATATCAACCAACTACCCACAGTACTTTGTCACTCGACCCATTGGCCCATTCGTCCAATGGTGTCTGTGATTATGGTCATATCACCCCTTGGCTGCCCCAATGGTGAAGATTATCAAGTAATGTATACAAAACCCCACATACCGGCTGTAATATGGTGATTACATAAACTTAATCCCTGTAATTATAACTTTGAAATAAATAGGGTTTTGTAAAGTAATTTGATAAAAAGAGAATGACTCACATTGCAGATTTAATTTGAGCAGAGTCTAGTCTATGGATTAGCCTTGTTAACCTAATTTAAATAACAATGCACACAAAACGGGGTTAGTAACCAATACAACATTTACGATAACTCACGAGATCAAATTCTCACAACGAACGACAAAGTGCGATACTTAAACATCCATCGAATTAACGACGAACGACAAAGTATAACCCTAATATGGGCGGCACTTAAACATCCATTGGATATATTGATCGGTCGGAAAATGAATCGTAATAGTGATCGAGTTATTACCCTGTTTTGCGGCAGCAATTCGGGATTCGTGTGTGTTAATAGTGGTAAACAGTATGTATCTCAGTGCATGTATCGAAGTTTTACGTCGTTTTAACTCCCAATTTCGATTGCCAATGTCTGCTATTTATAGTCGAAATTTCACTTTGCTTACGGACCGTAAGCCTAAAATTGTTGCGGTCCGTAAAGGTGCTTACGGACCGTAAGACTTAAAATGTTACGGTCCGTAAGGGTTGAAACTAGGTTATAGGGTAGCCACGGTTGGGACTAGCTTTGCTGATTTGACAGATTCTAAATTTCGAATTTTGACAGCGAGTAATTTAGATAATCGTTAACTTAGGGTTTACCCCCCTTGAGTTTTAGGGGCCCTGATCCTGATTCTGAAATTTCTAAAAATTTTAGGGTTTGCGTAGAATCACTTGGGTGTCTCAATTAGGGTTTCCTATTGGACAAATTAATTTAATAAATAGGACTTTTAATGAGGGTTGTTACACACGGATATTTAAAACACACCAGGAATCCAATCCGTGGATTTCATTTGGCACTTTAATCATTTTCAAGAATCTATCTAAGAAGATATGATGATATTCCGAAAATTCGATTTTGTTTTCAAAGAAACGTAATATTCGAATTAAGGTACACAACAATTTTAGGATTTACGGAAATACCCTTAGGTACCCTATTAAGGTTTTATAGTGGTACTTTGGGTATTCGTCCAGAGTTGTAACTTGCGCCTTGTACTTCGTTTCTTTGGAAGAAACGAGTACTTAGGGTTTCATGGAAAACGCAAGAGATCATAAAATGGAAGAATTTTGGGGGTAGTCTGTTCTTCAAGGAATACGATTCCCTGATTGTCGGTATTGTAGGGGATATGTTGTTTATACATGTAACCACATAAATACATTGCAATGTAAATAAAAGATTTATTTATAAACTACGATAACAACTGTTTCATGGACCTTGACAACAAAAGAAAATAATACATAAGACGTGATTATTTCTAAAAGGTGTTGTCTTCTAGTCGGTTAGATGCTCATCCCTGTGCTAGATTTGCATTAGCAAGCTTTGGGCAATTTCTTCGGAAATGACCCATCTCGCCACAGTTGTAGCAAGAACCTGGTGGAAAACGAGCTTGAGTAGGATTGTTGTCAGCTTGATTTGGTGCAACTTCAGCTCGGCAAACTCTTGCTGTATGAGCTATAAGTCCACAAATTTGGCATTTGCAGCACTTCACACTAGCATGATGATGAAGGTTACATTGGTTGCACAAGGGTGCAGTTCCTTTGTATGGCTTCCTAGCAGGGGGTTGAGCTGGTTGGTTGGGGGCAGCTTGATCATTGTGAGCAACCACGGCGAAGTTCTGGTTTCGCTTCTTTGACTTCTTGGAGGATCCAGTCTGTTTATCTTTGGGTTTCGATTCCTCGATTGGTTTCTTATCACCTTTTCGGAAAAGTTTACCTTTCCTGATTTGAGATTCAGTCAAGGTAGCAGATAGCTTAATGGCCTGCCTAACTGTAGTGGGGTTACTACCAGTCACAATGTCTTATACTGGGTCAGGGAGGCCATCAATGTACTTTTCGATTGCCTTATCCAAAGGCGTAACCATATTCGAGCATAACAGACTTAACTCCTCATAACGGTCCTTGTAGGCTCGATGCTCACCACTATCTTGCTTAAGATCGTCGAATTCCCTTTCCAAGGCCCTGATCTCGTGACGAGGACAAAATTCCTTCATCATCAGAGCTCGAAGCTCTTCCCACGTTTGAGCCAGTGCCACATCGACACCCTTATATCTCATCACACCATTCCACCATGTTAATGCTTGTTTCTCAAAAACACTCGATGCGAATTCTACCTTTCGCTCGTTTGGACATTGAACATGTCTGAAGGTGCTCTCTAGACTCTCGAACCATTACAGAAGTGCAATCGCTCCTTGAGACCCAGAAAACTTTGATGGCTTAGCCGAGTTGAACGTCTTGAAGTTGCAGGGGGCATTATTGTTGTTGAGAGCTTGGTTACTTTGAGCAACGATGTTCGGGATTGCAGCAGTCATTTGCTGCGTAATGATAGCTGCCAGCTCTTCATTAGGTACCTGATTTTCGCGTCGTGGAGGCATTCTAAAAGGGGGAAACAAGAGAGGAAACAAGTGAAATGGCATTGAGTAAGAATAGGATGTTACAATTACCGACCAAAAGCATGAGTGATGGTCATTTGTTTGAACCACGAAGCAAACAAACGACACACAAAGGCTGAATCAAAGTAAATAGGTCCTTATAATGTATCGCGAAGACATGCTCGCCTATAAGTGGACACTCACCCCAAGAGTTCCCAGGAAAGAGTGACTGGTCCGATATTGCGGATTTGTACGAACACTCTAGCCTTAGACAGAAAGCTCAGGGTACAGGCACCCACCCTTCCAGTTTGCACATGTTCACATTATTTAGACCTAAACTTTGATGAGATTTTGAAAGCTTTGAAGGTTCAAAACCTTATAATAAATCATCCTAGAATAGATGATTAGTTTTCAAAGCAGATTCGAATTTTGTGTTCTTATTGTGGTTGCTGCCTAAAGATAGGCAACGGTATTGTTTTATGACTAAACGCAAGTAAACTCGCGTTGGGGTCCTAGGAAGGTTATAGTCTAGGTCAAAGCATTACTAATAACCTAATTCCCTATAACCATTGGCTCTGATACCAACTTTTCTGTCACACCCCGACCACGTAAAACAACAAAACGTGACGGAAACATCGGGGAGTGTTGTAACAGAGTCATTGTTTCACAACCATGGATTAAACAGTTTCGTTTTATTCAATTAAATGTATTACATTACATTGGAATTAGAAACAAAACATGAACAAATAGACTTTAATTGTTATTAAGTCACTAAGGCCTCGTCCGTTCCTATGTGAGCATGCATCAATATCATCATCAAATATCATCAACTATGATACCTGAAACACATGTGAAAATACGCCAGAATAAAAATGCCAGCGAGTACATAGGTTTTATGTGAGTGTCAGATTCATGGCTCGTTTTACATGTTGCAATACTTATTTAAAAACCTTGTTTTGAAAAGTGTAGTATTGCGACATAATTAACCAACTCAAATCAAGTTGGATATGATTTATAAAATCTCGTAGCCATGATTCTTAACTCCAAAACATTTGTTTTATGAAATCAAATTGTAAAATATCTCGTAGAACCTCGTTAATAAAACTCGTATGGTTTATATTATTCAGAAAATATCATTATGTGACATCATTTCAAAATCGTTTACCCAAGTGATCTAGATAACGCAACGATATATAATGTGTTAAAAGCACTTATATATAGGAAGTACCAGCGGCGTATCCACCATGTTTTTAACACATTACACCCGCCTCGTTACCTAATCACTTCCCTAACCCAATGGTTCAAACAGTTACAAATGGTTCAAATATATCAAATGGTTACAAATGGTTCACATCAATCAAATGGTTACAAATGGTTCACATATATCAAATTATTACCAATGGTTCACATACATCAAATGGTTACAAATGGTTCGAACAGTTCAAAATGTAAAACAATGGGCTAGCATGTTAAGTGAACATACATAGCAAAACATAAAGAAACCATGTACTAATAGTGTACTAATGAACATAGCAAGTATATGATATGAAAACATGGAAAGCATGAAAGTAACAAGTAGGCACATGTGTTTCACCCTAAAACAGTTTGAAAACAGTAAAAGAGGGGTCTATGTACTCACTTGAGGATGCTTAGAAGTCTTGAATAACTACCAAGCAATGCTATAGGGATCACGGAAATCAAACGACACCTAATATAGGTAACTAAGTTAATAAACGGACCTAAATCGGAAGATCGGATAGTATGAGGTTTCGTAAACCAAATGAGTATTAGAACTCATATGATATGGTATAACAAAGCCTACATACTAAAATGAAACCTAACCTAAGTGCTCACGACCCATTACGACCCGTCTAGGTAGCTTACGCTACTTTAACGCGTCGTTCGCGTAAAACGCGTTCGGAACGCCTAACTAGTCCTATGACAAGTATTATATGCCTAAACATGTTTAATTATGTTGCATAATCAGTTAAGTGACAAAAGTTTGGGTTACATATGCTTAAATATCAATTATGCATAAAAAGGGCATTTTGGTCATTTTCCTAAGGTATATAAACTACCCATCATATAACTACTTAAACGAAGGGACCATAAGGTATAACCTCGGAAGGTTATTCCCTATACAACTATGGTCACCTAATGAGTTTGGTCGAATCCTAATGATTGACCAAACGGGTCGGGTTCGAAAGTCCAAGCGATTGTTTAGATCGCTTACCTTACGACCCTACATAAGCACTAAACCTAAAGTGACGAGCTAAACATGTTAAAACATGTTTAACGAGGTTTGAAAACAGGTTTGGTATCAAAACAAAGGGTCTTGATGCCTAAAAGTAGTTTGGTTACAAAATACGCAAGAATACGCATTTTGGCCGAAACTACGACTCGTCACTATGCCTAAATAACGTGGTAATCAGTAGGTATAGTCACAAAGGACTATGACCATCGTGATTACGCTCACGTTATGAAGTTCAACCGAAGTTCATGTTGACCATAAACTGGTAAATGCAGAAAGTCAAACAAAGTTTGACTTTCACGATAAAAAACGCGTAAAAGAACGAAAGAATACTTACAAAGGGTCCAAGAACGGAATCTTGATTCCAAATATTCTCAGGTATGAAGTGATAAACACATCAACTTAGAGAAATTTCAGAATCAAGGTGTGAGTTTGAGAGTGAAGATGGTGGGGGTATTTATAGTTTTTGCACAACCGTTAAGATCGTTCTCCGATAAACGAGCATCAATCTGGACCGTCCAAGTGGGCACAAGGTTTTGGAAAACTAGGGGTGCCCCAAAACCATCAAATGGTATTGCAAATGTTACAAAATAGCCCCTAAACTTCAAGTTAAGTGTTGAAAATAACCTGCCATTGCTGAAATTGAGTTTCTGCCCAGATGAGGCCGTGGCGTCGCACCACGGCAGGGCCATGTGGTGGTGGCGCAGCGCCACCATGTGCCAGTTCCCATAAAGGTTGCCAAAATGGCAGAAATGGTCCCTACACATGTTTAAGGCCTGTTTTGATGCGTTTAAACCCCGTTAACCCATTTTCAAGGCTCAATGATGAAGTTTAAGTATAGGAAACATGAAACATGCTCAAAAATATCCCGGATGTCGGTTCGTTTGGCCTACGGTTGCGTTATTCGGTTAATTACGACGAAACACGAACGAACGCGAAAAACGGTCCAAATTACGCGACGAATGGATTTTTATCAAGCAAATCACTAAAATAAAATATTTTAATGATTACATAAATTTTTGAATGTCCGGATGTATTCAGAATGTAAGATATGCGCGAAAATGCAAACTTATGCACTTTTTGACGCTTTTAGTCCCTATTGATCAAGAAAGTTTATTTTTTTGCGCACCAAACACCTCAAAGCCTATTTCTAAGCTATGTAAAGGATATTTAGGGCATATTTAACTTATGATCAAGTTCCAGAATGTTCATTACAGTACAAATCGGCATACTTTCGTAGTTTGTCGAAATTAGTCCCTGTAAGCGAATAAACTTGATTTCGCCACACCAAACCCTCCAAAACTTATTTCTAAGTTATGTAAAGGTTATTTAAGGTATGTTAAGCCTATTTTACTATTCCAGAGTGTTCGTTGCATTAAACTGGTTATATTTATGCATCAGTGCGCGTATAACCTTCCAGAAGGCGATTTAAAGCTTGAAATCGAACATGAATCGATATATGCAAACGATACACGTATTTTTACAAATCCCAAGTATGAAACACAATATTTCATAAATTTGGTATTTGTTTGATGGTCGCAGAGCCACATGTGTCACACAAATCTAAAATTAAACTCTAATGCACTTCTATAGTTACTACTATAAATACATAGCAGGACACCCCTGTATCTATTGTTAAACAAAGTAAAAAAATGGATCCAGTTCTGAATTCAATTGTTGTGAAAAACCAAGCATGCGAGATTGAAAATTCTAAGGTCAGTTCTATTATATCGCAGCAGTAAATAATTGTTTTCTTTTATTTACTTTTATGTGAATGTTAACTTATTTGATTTTTCAGATTCAGGTTGCATGATGAACATGCCAATTTAAACAACCCAGTTGTCGAACAAGCTTCTAAGGTATTGATTTTGTTGGGTTTCAAGTATAATTTTTGCGTATATCTTTCATATTAACATGTTCGTTATGTTATTATATGTGTGTTTTATTGCAGGATGATGATGATAAAAGTGTTGATATTATTTCAAAGGAAGAGATCCAAGAGACTCTCTGAATGGAAATGAAGTGAGGTTATTAATTTAAACGATTCTGAGGACAATGACAAAGAAGAGGAATTAGAAGATACTGCCGATTTAAGCACAAACCAGAAAACCCGATTAAAAATACCTCAAGTGTCAATTCAGAAGCAAAACGGATTTCATGCAGTCTAATATGAAATCTATCAAGTGTTTTTATGTTTTTTTTTTTCATTTTCAATTGTTATGTTTGATCTAGACGTATGAATAAAGTTTATTTTATACTTGAAATTTATTTTTGGTGTTAATATAATGAAGGACCATAATAATAAAGTTCAAAATAAAGTTAGTATCCTAAATTTACAAGTCAACTGAACTTATATAAGTTAATATTCTAAAGTTGCAATAAATAGATACAACAGTTAGATATAGTCAAGCTGAAATTATAAAATATTGCAGTTATTTTTGGATATTTATTTAATAATTTTTATTTATTAATTAAAAAAAATAAAGTAATAAGCTTTAAAGCTAAACTAAAAAACTGAACTTACTATGATATAAAGTTAATCAAGATATAAACTCTTAACATCCTATTTTTTAATAAAAACTATTTTTAAAATTTTATAAAAATATAATTTATATATATTTAACAATTAAAGTTAAAGGTGTAAAACGTACTTACGAGTCAACTACTATTTTTTTTATTTTATAAAAACAAAATTTTTAAACTTTAAGCTTATTGGATGAGAACCATGTGTGTTGGATCGTCGTGTGACCCAAACGAGTCAATCAGAAGAATTTATGATCCATATCAAAGGCGGAATCAGTGATATAGATGTGAAATCAAGACCGTTACAAATGAACCAACTACTCAGCTATTTATAGGGGATGTAATTTCGTACGAAATAACTTAGTGCTATTTCGTGCAAAATCATACAATCACACACAAACCCTAATTTTGATCCTGCTGAGTACTGGTTTATCCTATCTAGACACAAGACTCGATAAAGACGAAGTTAACAAGCATCTATGCACCAACAGACTCCCCCTTGGATGTTGACGAAGTCTTTAACATCAAATCTTCAGTCTTTAGTCTTTGTATATCTTCTAACTCTGTCCAAAATATCTGGCACTGTAAGCATCCTTCAATCTCTATCTTCAAACTCCTCTTTGAATGTTGATCCAGAATGTAGACTCCCCCTTTCAATATACTGGAGCTCAAATTCTGGTTCAAACTTTACACAAACTTTGCCATGGGGATCTTGTTTCCTGTTTCTAAAAAATATAACATTACAATCTATTGACTTTTAACATCCTTTCTCGTTTTTATCAGCTTTTAGAAATCCACTTAAGTAACTAGGTCCAAGTTAATGACCCTAGGCACTTAATTTTTCTACCAAATCCAACTTAATGACCTTGGTTGATCTTTAAACGAAACAAAAACTGACTTTTGTTCAACATTTTTCAAAACATATTTCTGAACTTTACAAGTTTCAACTTAATGAACTTGTTTTGACTTTCAATAAACATGTTTAACATAATAAGCTCCCAACTCATATTCCAGCTCAGAAACTTCCTGCATCTTTTTCAAACTGCGAATCTGAAGATCAACTTTCCACTTTGGTTTGTCGAAAAAAATAAAAAAAATAAAGCAGAAATGTAAAATCTTTTTCGATTTTGAATAAAGTTTTTAAACTAGAATGCTAAACAGAAATAAAATGAAGTAAATGTAAACTATTTACAAACAATTTTGGTGAGCTTGTTAGGGAATCATATCAGCTTTCGACAAGTCACAAGTACCGTTAAGCTTTAATTTCATACTCAGAATTAAACAATTCACTAAGATTGTCGATATACTGATCCACTTAAATTCTCACACAATTTTCAATCTGTCCAGGATACGAATTAGGTGTATTAAGAACTTAAACTCATTCATGTGCCCCACCTTTTGAATATACTCCCGTATCCAGATCCCAATATTCAGTCTTACAGGTGAGTATACCACAGATGATATCTGTAAGGGGTTAAATGAGAGGGCCATGAGAGCTCAGGCTATTGCTTCCGCAAAATCAGAGAGATGATGGCTTCGACTTTAGGTGTGTCCCCTTTAGAGGATCTTTTCTTCAACAGCACATGATTAGCATTTTTCAATGTTTCATCATTTTTTATGTTGAGGGCAGTGCTATATTTCAAGCAAGCAGAAAGTATTATACGGGGACTAGGCCATTGCTTCTGCAAAATCAGAAGTCCCGGGATAATACCCCAGATATTACTGAGTATAAAGACCTAGTATCTCAGAAAGAGGGATCTTTCAAACGAAATTTCAGGGGTTACCTATATATCCAAGTAGCGTTCCCCACGAAATAAGCAAGTTTAAATTTAAGTTTATATCCCAAACAAATCTACTAAATGTATAAAAACCTATCGGCATATCATCAGCGAGACTGTTTAACACTTTTAAACTTTACATATCTTTAGCATACCATAACTGTCAAGCCGATGTACTATCATTTTCCCTTTTTACACAAGCTCTTTTTTTCAGTTTTCTATTGTTTTTGGATTTTGAAATATCTCATGTTTTTGGATTTTTAAATTTTTTTAACTGTTTTTGTATTTTCTGAAAAAATATAATCTACCTCCCCCTAAATACCAAAACAAGTAAAAAATCGACAAACCATTGCAGATTGCTTTTCAACATCATCTACAGCGGTACCTTCATCTACGCCAAGAATCTCTTCCAACACCGATAAAAGCTTCATACCGTTCAATTTTAAAAGATATTGAAAACGAGTTTTATCAAACGCTTTGGTATGTAAATCAGCTTTTTGTTCGTCAGTGTGGATTTTCTCAATTCGTATCAACTTCTTCTCGAAACAGTCTCGGATGAAGTGATGACGAATTTCAATGTGTTTCGTTTTAGCGTGATGAACAGGATTTTTTGTAATGTTTATCGCTGCCTCACTATCAACAAAGATAGGGGTGTTAAGAAATTGCAAACCGTAGTCTCGCATCTGTTGCTGGATCCACAAGATCTGTGAGCAGCAACTGCTAGCAGATACATATTCAGCTTCACATGTGGATAAAGCTACAGAGGTCTGCTTCTTGCATTGCCAGGTAACCAATCGTGGTCCGAAAAACTGGTACCCCGCTGTTGTTGACTTAGCGTTAACTTTGCAGCATCCGAAATCGGAATCGGAATACCCTTCGAGCGTGAAATCACCTCCTCTTGGATACCACAACCCCAATGATGGAGTTCCTTTCAGGTAGCGTAATATCCGTTTCACAATCACCATATGCGAAGCTCTGGGGTTTGACTGAAACCGCGCTGCGAGGCAGGTTGGATACATAATATCGGGTCTTGAAGCTGTCAAATACATCAGCGATCCGATCATGGAACGATACATCGTTTCATCTACTTTCTCTCCGGTGAGATCAGGGTTTATCCCATGGTTCGTTGCTAATGGGTGGAAGCTGGAGTAGTTCCTGACATCCCAAATTTCTCTAAAATATCATGAACATACTTTGTTTGATGTATGAAAATTCCCTCGGGCAGTTGATCAACCTGAAGTCCCAAGAAGAATTTCATCTCACCCATCGATTACATTTCAAATTTTTGCTTCATAACTCTTTCGAAATCTTTACACAGATTTTCATTTGTTGACCCAAATATGATGTCGTCCACGTATATTTGAACTATCAGAAGATGTCCGCCAACTTCTTTGGTGAAGAAAGTGGCATCCACTTTTCCACGGATGAAGCTGTTGGCAAGCAGATGTTGAGACAATGTCTCATACCAAGCTCTCGGGGCCTGGTGTAAACCATACAACGCTCTATCCAGTAAGTAAACCTTGTCTTTGTGGATTGGATCGGTGAAGCCCGGTGGCTGTCCGAAATATACCTCCTCTTTTACCTTCCCGTAGAGAAAAGCCGATTTAACATCTAGCTGATAAAATTTAAAACCTTTCCAAGATGCAAATGCTAGGAAGATTCTGATAGCTTCAAGTCTAGCAACCGGAGCATATACTTCAGTGAAATCTATACCCTCCTGCTGACTAAAGCCCTGGACTACGAGTCGAGCTTTGTTACGAATAATAACCCCTCGATCGTCTCTCTTACACTTGAACACCCACTTGGTGTTTATCTTCCTGTGACCATCAGGCAAGTCTACCAATTTCCACACTCCTAACTTCTCAAACTGACTCAGCTCTTCTTGCATCGCGTTGACCCAAGAATCTTCAGTTAGTGCTTCCTTATATGTTAGCGGTTCAATCTGCGAAATAAAACAACTAAGTGAAAACTCAGTTTGTAACGGAGCAACTGTAGAATAAAAACAAGTAAGGCCTTGGTCAATTTGACGTCTTGTGCGAATGCCTGATTGTAATTCTCCAATAATCAGCTCTTCTGGATGGTACGAAAGAGTTCTCGGCATCACCTCGCCTGGAACATCTACCTCGCCTTCCAAATTTGTGACATTCTGATTTGCACCTTGTTCACTGACTGGATTTTTCTTTGACTTGATATCTGGATCTGCTCCCCCACAGAGTCTGAATCACCACGATCGAATATAGGTCTATCATCAGATTCTTGATTATCATTGACTGTCGTCTGATTGTCATGAGCTTGTTCTGAGGATTGTTGAATATCATCATGTTCTCCAGCATTACTTGGACCGGCTTCATCGTCATTTGAAATTTGCCGTTGACGTCTAGAATACTCAGCTGGAAATCTTTTTTGTGATTCTTCATATTCTCTCAGAATAACCAACTCGTCAAAGAAATCTGGTTCTTCTTCTATGTCAAACGAATCCCACAGTGTATCGTAATTAAAACGCCATGAGTCGCCGGGATTCTGAGGTGGTATGGTATAACCTTGACACTCAACATTATGTGCTTCGATGATCCACTTCAAGCTTGGAACAAAGACTCGTTTCAATGGACTTGCATAACCCACAAAAATTCCTTCAATGCTCTTTGCACCAAATTTACCAAAAGGTTCTAGAACTGTACAGGGAGACCCAAACGGTTCCAGATACTTCAGGTTTGGTTTGCGATTGTTGATCAGCTCAAAACACGTCTTGTTGAATTTCTTCACTGTAAGAACCCGGTTGAGTGTATAGCAAGCGGCTGACACTGCTTCTGCCCAAAAATTTATTGGTAATTTCGAATCAGCAAGCATCGTCCTAGCCGTTTCAATTAGCGTCCTGTTCTTTCGTTCAGCTACCCCATTTTGTTGTGGAGTGTAAGGAGCACTAAATTCTTGCAATATACCTCTCTCATCACAATATTCTTCCATCTTGTTGTTCTTGAACTCTGTACCGTTGTCACTCCTGATTCTTCTGATTCAAGTTTGGTACAAGTTTTCAATTTTTCTGAACAACGTCATCAAACTTTCAAATGTCTTATCTTTTGACTTTAGAAATGATACCCATGAAATCTCGAGTAGTCATCTGTTACTACTAGACAGTAGAGATCACCAGTTATGCTTTTGACATTCACTGGAGCAAAAAGATCCATATGAAGTCTCTCTAACGGTCTCGAGACTGAGTTAACCTTCTTTCCAGGGTGAGATTTCTTCTTTTGCTTGCCTTTAATACAGCTAATGCACTCCCCCTCAAGATGAAAACCTTTCACATGAACACCAATTACTAAGTCGTTATGCACCAGGTGATTCATTTTTCGCAAGTGAATGTGGCCCATCTTTCGATGCCACAATTGTGATTCTTTTTCCGTTGCTCTTGACATAAAACAGTGAGCCTGACCCGTGGTAGTAGTTGCTACACTCATGTCCAACACGTACAGATCATTCACTCTAGGTGCTCTCATGATAACCCACTATTCGGGAACAATAAATCCTGGTTTCAAGATCAAACTTTCCTTATTTGTAAAGTGCATTGTATACATACAATCACAAATATGAGAGATGCTCAGAAGATTGTTTTCAAGCTCGGCGATGTAGTTTACTCTTTAAAACGTGACAATTCCATTAGATAGAGTTCCTTCACCAACTATTCGACCTCCTTGATTACCTGCAAAACCCACATATCCTCCATTAAACCCTCGAACATCGTACAGAAGGGTCTTTTTCCTTGTCATGTGCCGAGAAGCTCCACTATCCATAATCCAATGTGAAACGGATCTTGGAAGCTCCTGCACATATCACAAACACTTAGTTAGATTTTGATGCCACCCAAGCCTCTTTTGACTCAGGTAGCTTGACTTTGATGTGAGTTTTAGCAGTGTAAAGTGGCGGAAAATTCTTGTCATTCATCTTTAAGCTCTCCTCAGATCCAATCTCAACATTTTTGTATAAAAGGAAATCATTTTTAGAAGGTTGACCAGATGATTGGTCTTTCTTTGGAACATTCTCAATAGTAGTAGACTTTTGATTCTCAAGTTTCTCATAGTAATCCACAGGAACATTCATCTTTACCGAAGTGGTAGAAGATGATTGTTTTTCCATCTCAGAAACCTTTGGTTTTGGAGAACTTGATTTCTTGTCAACTGATTTTGGTTTCCATGCTTGTTGAGTCGAAGCAACCCGTTTGTAAAACTTATCAGTTTTAGTTACCACATTCTTTACGGGTTCAGTTTTAGTTTTTGTGTTTTCATTTTTCAAAACTTTCTTCTCAACAACCATTGGAGCTTTGCCTTTTGCATCAACTTTCTTTTTCTGACTCTCAACAACTTCAGACTTAGGCTTTAAGTTGGTGCATTTTCGTGCAATATGTCCAACTTTGTTGCACTTAAAGCATGTACGAGTATCAACTACCCGACTTGTGCCTTCGATCTGAGGCTGTGAGGCCTTTTCTTGAAAAAACTCTTCATTTGATTTTGAAAAAATTTCTGATTCCTGCTCGGAATGAGAACTCGAGCTTTTTACAAACACATTTTTCTCAACAAACTTCTTGTTTTGAAAATTCCTTCTTTGATAATTCTTACCACCCTTATAACCACCTGACCATTTGTTTTTATTGTTTTTAGAAAAACGCGGAGGTATAACAGGTTTTTTATAGTAAGATTTATCTTTCTCAAAATTCAATTGTCTTTCAGCACGTTTCAAACCTTCGATTTCAGACACATCAATCTCAATCAACTTGAACACATTTCTCAATTTGCCAACATTCACATTCTCCAAAGGAAAATCACGATCCGAATACAACTTATCAGATCCCGCCATCTTGTACATCACAAGATTTGGTTCTTCACTTAAGTTGTTTTTGGATTTTGATTTTGGAATATATTTGTCCAAAACGCATTCATCATCCTCAGTAGTGTCACTTTTAGACTTTAAAACATTTTCAACCATGCTTTTCACAACTTCAGATTGGATACTATCTTGATCGGAAGATGAAGTGAATGTGACATCAATTGTGTCTGGAAGTTTAACTTCACTTTCTTCATCATCATTAACCAACCCTGATTTTTTCTTTGAAAAATTGTTTAACACCGGTGGTGGAACCTGATGAAACCCAACCCCAGTTCCATCAAAGTATACATCTTCGCCTGCTTTGTTCTTTCCAATTGGTTTAGGAACTATATGTTGAAGAACAAAGCTTGCGGAGTTGTAACTGTTCAATTTCAACTGAATGCGTTCGTTTTCAATTTTGGCTTCTTGAAACTGAAGCTTCAACTTAGCACTTTCATCCAGTTGTTGATTGATTAGCTCTTCTTTTACCCTAAGAACACCTGAGAGTTGAAAATTTTCTTTTGTTGTTTTACCATTTCTTTCATCAGAATCTTTTACCGTTCGTTTCAGCTTCTCAAAAATTTCTGAGAGTTGACGATTTTCATGAATTAGTTTTTCATTTTCTTTCCTAATTCTTTCTACGTCAATTTTATCATTTTCAATTTTCTCAGTTAAATCTTTTAAACGTTCATTTGAAGCTTTTAACATTTTGTCAATGTTTAAGATCTGATCTTCAACGTCTCTGACTCTTCCTGTCAGTTCTTCAACCTTTTTTCCGTTGAGGTAAGCAACTGTACTACAAACCTTGCAATCTTTCATGCAATTTTTGCAGTCACTCTCAGTTTTATCTTTCTTACCTGTTTCATTGGTTGCATCAATCTGACTGACCTTGGTTTTAGACTCAGTGCCAGAACCAGAAACTACCTCTAGCTCTTTCGCTGCAAGCACTTTGTCAGCCATCTTCTTCAAATTCTCAGCAGTAAACTCTTGTGACGTATCAATAATCCCGTCATCAATTTTCTTTATCTGCAGCTCCTTCTCTTTTTCTTCACCTCCTCCCCACCACATTCTCTGGTTAGCTTCCTCTTCTTCAGCAATTTGCTCGGTGAGAGTTTCAACACTAACAGAATCAGGATTAACAGCAATGTTTCCTTTGGGATCAAGGTAACATTCTCTATCAGCATCCCATCTATTCGCCCTTTTTGCTTCTTTATATGTACAATAGATTTTATGCTTTATGTCTCGAGCTTTCATCTTTCTGTTGATGTATTTCTCTTCTTCTGTTCTGCTATCTTTGAAAGGAACAAGCTTTGTCACAAACGCATAGCCCACTGCATCCTCTTCTGGTAGCAGTTCACTCCAATCGAAACCTTCGTCATCATGAATAACAGCAAGTGCTCTTGATTTTTCTTTGGGGTTATCTTCTAGTTGCTTCATTCTGGGCAGTTCAGATTTGTTCTGATGATAGATTGCTCTTTTGTAATAATCCTCTCTGAATGGATTTGCAGTATCATCAGCAGGTGCGTTTCGACATTCACGTTTAAAATGTCCCTTTTGTTTACATCTGAAGCACGTAACTTTTGATTTATCAAACCCGAGCTTTATGGAAGGTCCACCAATAGAATGTCTACCTGTAATCTCCATGAACCTTTGTGCTCGTCTAACTCCACTAGCCATACACCACCTGATATCTATCAACTCCATTTCTTCTGGGTCGATCTGATCATAGTCCTCCTTGGTGAGGTTAGTGTTTCCAATCTTGCCCGCAACAAGGCTTTCGTATGATTCTAGAACAGACGCTAAAAACACCATTTGCTGCTTTGCGGATTCCTCACTGAAATTTTGAGCATTCTTTAGATCCACAGCAATGTTACATTGAAACATATTCTTTGGAACTGATTGACTTGGAGTAGTTGACGATGAACCTCCATGATAACCACTGCTTGAACTTTCTTGATTTGACGTGTTTGAACTTTCGGCTGAGAAAGCTGTCTTGGGAGACACCGTCTTCGGGATCATACTACCTCGATAATACAGCTCAACATTCTGCTGATATGAGGAATTATTGACTTTGTTTGATTTCTTGATCTCCAATTCATGACTCTCCAATCTTTCGATTAACAGATCAACCGTCAGATCCTCTGATTTTACTGTGTTCTTCAGCATCAAAGCAAAGTACTGCCAGTCTTTCTCATCAGGCAGTGAGTCAAACAGTTTGTCAACCAATTCTTATTGAGTGTATATGATTCCATGTCTTGCCAGTTCCAGCTTCAAATGCCCAAATCTTTCAATCATCTTTGACACTGATTCGTTTTTCAAACATCCAAACAAATCAAATTCTTTTCTTAACAATTTCTTTTTGTTTTTAACAATTTCGGCACTACCCACACATTTCACTCTCAGTTTCTCCCATAGATCTTTCGAATTTGTGTACTCAATCAACGATATTATGTCATCTCTCACAGACTGATGAAGCAATGCAATGCACTTTTGCTCAGCAACAAATCTTTCTACATCAGTATATGCTATATTTTCATAATCCGATCTTCCCATATTGAAACCATTCTTCATGCTCTTCCAACTGGGATACGCAAACGCTTTTAGCCATTCTTCAAACCTTTTAGCCCATCTATTGTATTCTTCAATCGCCATCAGTTTGGGAGGTTTGTTGTATGTGCCATATGCACTCTCCACACTCAAAGCATCAGACAGAGTTTTCTTTGCATTCGGATTAGAAGCATTTTCATTTGTGTTGTTTGATGTATCATCTCCGGTGTTTCCCGTGAAAGCAAACATGTAACTGAACAGATTCATAAACTCATCCATCTTCACGTATCTGAAACAATCAACAAACACTTAGAAAATTTTTTGATTTTAACAAAAAACAGTTTCAAACAAAATCAGTTCAAGCGAAATAACAGCCTTCAAACGAAAATAGATTTCACGCGAAATAAGTTTTCACACGAAATACTTCTTCACACGAAATACCCTTCACACGAAATAGTAAGTTTGGTGCGAAATAGAGGTTCCAAGTTGATTTCGTGTGAAATAAGGTCTAATTTCGTGCGAAATTAGGTTCACAAACTTGATTTCGTACGAAATAAGGAACTGTATGCTAATTTCGTGCGAAATACACTAATTTCGTTCGAAATAGATTTCATAGAGTTAATTTCGTGCGAAATAGGCTGACTTTCGTGCGAAATAAGGATGACATCAGCATGTCGGCCACCATTTTGTCAAATTGATCCGGTTTTTGTTCGAATTTTGGTCCAATTCTCTCAAGGATTCATTAAAACATTGTTTTACGTGATATATGTGAAATTCAATCCATTTTGTCCGTTAAATCTCGTTTAATTTTGAAAAGAATGAGTAGAAGTGATGAAAACAAGCTGAATTGGTATAAACTCTTCTTCCTGAGCTCTGATACCACTTGTTGGATCGTCGTGTGACCCTAACGAGTCAATCAGAAGAATTTATGATCCATATCAAAGGCGGAATCAGTGATATAGATGTGAAACAGCTTGATTCTCTTTAATTATCCTTTTATTAATGATTTCAAAGCAATCCTGATCGTTTGACAAACTGGCAGCACCTCGGCTCTGAAATCAAGACCGTTACAAATGAACCAACCACTCAGCTATTTATAGGGGATGTAATTTCGTACGAAATAGCTTAGTGCTATTTCGTGCGAAATCATACAATCACACACAAACCCTAATTTTGATCCTGCTGAGTACTGGTTTATCCTATCTAGACACAAGACTCGATAAAGACGAAGTTAACAGACATCTATGCACCAACAATGTGGATATTTAAAAAAAGTTATGAACTTTAAATAATAAAATTATAAACTTTATTATTTAACCAACAAAATAAACTTATTTTACAACTAGAACAAGTTATCTTTTATTTTTATTTTTGTCATTTGATTATTATTTTTTATTAAAAAATGAAACTTTACATGTGTAAAACAGTTTTTTTACTTTATTTATAAACAAAACATTTTGTTTTTATAAAAAATAATTATTTTTTAAACATTTTTTGTAACAAATAATATAAATAAAATACTCCAGAAATTTACAATCATTACTAGATAAATACTAAATTGTGTTGCAAATTTTTAGGAATTATAAGTTCAACTCTATTGTTATAGATAATATTAGTCAGTTTCAAAAGAATTATTTACCAACTTGATTAGATACATATTAGATTGTGTTGCATATTTTTAGGGATTATAAGTTAAAAGTAGACTCATATAGATAAGATTAGTTAGGAACTAAAAATCTGAACTTAGTATGATATAAAGTTAATAAAGATATAAACTCTTAATATCCTATTTTTTATAAAAACAATTCTTGAAATTTTATAAACATATATTTTTTTTATATTTGTAAAAAAATGAAATTTAACAATTTAAGTTAAAGGTCTAAAATGTACTTACGAGTCAAATACCAGTTTTTATTTTTATAAAAAACAAAAATTTTAAACTTAAAGTTTATTGGATAAGTACCATGTGGATATTTAAAAAAAGTTATGAACTTTAAAGAATAAAATTATACTTTATAACTTAACCAATAAAATAAACATACTTTACAATTATAACATCTTATCTTTTATTTTTTGTCTTTTGATTATTAATTTTTATAAAAAAAAAACAATATTTTTTGTCTTTTGATTATTAATTTTATAAAAAAACAAAACTCTACATATGTGTAACACTTATGACATATATCCACCACAATAATGTTATCATACATATTATACGAATAAGAAAACTACCAGAAACAAGTGCCGCAATGCAAAGTGTCGCCCCCGCCGCATCGTGCGGGCACTCTACTAGTAAAATATAATATGGACAAAAGAAGGAAAAATTTACTAGCTTACATATAACGCGTTGTGGATACCTCCTCCTTTTCCTTCTGTGATCGGACTTCAATTTTGGGCCGACGCACCACCACCGCCACCGATCATCATCTTCCGACACCTCTGAGCCAACAAACAAGTAATTTCATTCACTTTATCCATTACAATCACGTTAATATTCACTCGTTTAACAAAACCCTAGGATCAAACACTACACTTATCATCTTCAATTACTCGTATTTTATGTTAAATGTTAAATATCTCTCCATAGGTTATGCAAATTATTCTGCAGTTTTATGGATCTAGGGCTTGTTTGATCGTCGTGCTTAATTTGCCTAATTTGTTGTTACAAATGATAGATTATTATTATGTAACTATTAGGTAATTGATTGGCCGGTAGAATTACAGACTGAAATTGGGGGATAATTGTTGACCAAAATGTCAACGCCTTCAAGGAAGAGGTTGATGAGGGATTTCAAGAGGCTGCAGCAGGATCCTCCTGCTGGAATTAGTGGTGCTCCCTATGATAATAATATTATGCTCTGGAATGCGGTTATATTCGGGTAGGTGTGAACCGTGAAAGTGTGTATCGACGTTTGTTGATTGTGATCAAGTAGCTAGTAGGGCTGCAAACGAACTTAATGAACACAAACAAGATGTTTGTTTGTTAAGGAAATATGTGTTCACGAACTGTCCATGAACTTTACTGAACGATTCATTAAGGAAATGAACGTGTTTGTGTTCGATTGTTAATTTTAGGCAATGAACGCAAGCTATCGTTCATGAACACAAATGAACACAAACAAGCGTTCATGAATCGAACATATAATACACACATAAATATTAAAATTTTCATTTGTTGGAATTTTGAAGTATTTAACTAGAATATAAAACCTAAAAACACTAATGAACTATCGAAGACAAACGAACATAAACAAACACGTTACCGAATGTTCACGAACATAAATGAACGAACATGGCCTCTGTTCATGTTTGCTCATTTAACTAAACGAATGGATTTTTTTTGTTCGTGTTCGTTCATTTATTAAACGAACGAACATAAATAAACTTACCGCCGAACGGTTCACGAACTGTTCGCTGAAGATTTGGTTCGTTTGCAGCTCTGGTAGCTAGTGATGTTTTTCTTTGAGGTATAATGTTTTTTTTCGCTAATTGCCTAATTGGTATGTTTGTGTTGCAGGCCGGATGATACTCCTTGGGATGGAGGTGAGTGGGATGATTTGTATGGTTTTGTGTTTGTATGCTTGGAATGAGAATAGAAGTTACACTAATGATTGTAAATAGTAATACATATGTGCATATAGAATTACTTAGAAAAGGAATAAAACTTACATGATTAGAAATTGATAACAAAGCATGAACGGAAATTTGGAGAATACATATGTGCTATCCGTAGTTCCATACATACTAACGTTTTATTCTAGCATATGCATTTTGTGTCCTAAGTATGGTTTCCTGCTCATATTATGAATAGTTGGCCTGTAAACGAACACAGCTATCCGTAGTTCCATACATACTAACTTTTTATTCTAGCATATGCATTTTGTGTCCTAAGTGTAGTTTCCTGCTCATAGTATGAATAGTTGGCCTGTAAACGAACACGAACGAGAGCATGTTTGTGTTCGTTCATTTGACTTTTAACCAAACGCGAGCATACAATCGAACAGTTTTTTTTGTTCCTTAACAAAATTAAGAAAATGGGCATGTTCGTGTTCGTTCATTTAAAACCTAAATGAACAGTTCAGGAACATAAACGGACACAAACGAACATCAACATAGACCAACAAACAAACTTAAATGAACAAACATAAACGTACGCAAATGGAAGAGGTTGAGAGCAGCTGTCTGCAAAGTGATATTAGGGCCCACACATACCAACAATAAGCAAATTTTTTTATATATAATTAGTGATTAATTACGATAACTTTCATTGGAAACCCCATTTTTATAACTAGAAAGCCCAATTACTAATTAGTTATATTTATATAAGTAGTTAGAAAGCCCTTTTATTAAAATTTAAACAAATTTATGTGGATGTAAATAAACAAACATAACTGAACGAACATGAACGAACGTTCACGGACATAAATAAATGAACAAAACGTGTGCTCATGTTCGTTCATTTAATTGGATGAACAAACATTTTTGTTCATGTTTATTAAATAAACGAATATAAATGAACTTCCCGCCAAACGATTCACAAACAGTTCATGAACGTTCGGTTCATTTACAGGCCTATGAACAGTGCTTTTGTCGCTTAGTTGATTGATGGAGTTTTAGGTGTTCTTCAGTTACTAGACATATTAGCTTCTCAGAATTATAATTTTATCTTATCGAGGTGTTGCATTGTAATGTCCTTGACAATATATATGAATCTCAGGCACGTTCAAGCTGACTCTTCAGTTTTCAGAAGATTATCCAAATAAGCCACCAACAGTGCGCTTCATTTCTCGAATGTTTCATCCCAACAGTAAGTGGTCATCAAAAAAATTTTTAATTTTTTTTCTAGTGTATCGCTATTTATAAAACAGCGCCCGTTATTTATCGCTATTTGCTATGTAGCATATGGTACCTTATCGCTGTTTGTTGCTATTCACCATTAACAACTATGCCAAAGTGTACACAGTACACGTCTGTTTTATGTGGTTTACAAAATGGTTTTTATATGCATATTGCTTTTGCTTATACAATTTTACATGTATTTTGTTATTTATGACGTCTTAATTTTATGATTTTTTTTTTGGTTTTGCTATGTACCAGTTTATGCAGATGGAAGTATATGCTTGGACATCCTTCAAAATCAGTGGAGTCCAATTTATGATGTTGCTGCTATTCTGACCTCAATTCAGGTGTGGTATTATTATTACTAGTTGTAATATAACGTGATGAGCTTAGCATTCTAAATCCTATAGCATTAACATATGATGTTCTTGCATGTTTATGTTCTTGATGATTAAAACATGGTCAGCAGTGTATGTCTTTAATCAGATTTTATAGTAACATTGCCATTTTCGTCCCTGAGGTTTGGCCAGTTTTGCGACTTTCGTCCAAAGGTTTGTTTTTCCACATCTAGATCCAAAGGGTTTGAAATCTTGCCATTTTCATTCGGTTTGTTAACTCCATCCATTTTTCTCTGTTAAGTTAGGGGTATCTTTGTCTTTTTTTTTTAACTTAAACGCCAATTTGATCTTTTTGACTTTATGTAAAAGACCGAATACCCCTGAAAAGGACCGAATTGCCCTTTAAGTTAACAAAAAGACGGAAATACCCGACTTAATGGAGAAAAAAGGATGAAAGTGACAAGATTTTAAACCTTTTGGATCCAGATGCGGAAAAACAAACCTTTGGATGAAAGTCACATAACTGGCCAAACCTCAGAGGGACGAAAATGGCATTTTACTCTAGATGTTATAAATAGATTAAAAAAGCATGCCTGAGGTGCTCGAGGCGATCTGGAAATTGTTTTAAGGTCTGGCGACGCCTCATGCACGTGTTGGTCGTAATTGGTGAAATGCATGATATCAGTCAGTTTGTATTTTGTAGGTTATCATAAACCGAAATAATTTTATAATGATTTGGTTTCTTGCACTGCAGTCATTGCTATGTGACCCAAACCCAAATTCACCGGCAAACTCAGAGGCAGCGCGGTTATTTAGTGAGAATAAACGCGAGTATAACAGGAAAGTGAGGGAGGTTGTGGAGCAGAGCTGGACAGCTGACTAACCAGGTGTTTGGTTCATGTCTCTCTCTTATCTCCTCATGGTCTGTATCTCTGTAATATTGGTATTATAGAACCACTTAAAACAGTAATAACGAATATTGTATCGTGGGAACTTTGTTGGTTTGAAAGTCGGCTTTTATTATCTTTTAACTTTGTTATCTGCTTTCAGTATTAGACCTGGGGATGTCAATGGGTCGGGTACGGGACGGGTTTGTCTAATTCCAATCCCATACGTGGTTATAAAACCTACATAAAACTCTTTGTATTTGTAAGCTATTTGCTGGTTGCGCATTACTTGAAACATATTTTAAATTCCTTGCAAAACCCGGGTTGGAATATAAAATACTAGGTTATATACCCATGAGCTTCACGGGTTATGGGTTGTTTTATAAAAATATATATTTATAAAAGAATTTTTTATATATGATTTCTTATAATTGGATAACCTCTTCATATTAACATTTTATTGGTTTTTGATTTTTTTTTTTTAAACACCACTTTAACATCCTTTCTACCACGTGTTTTTCTTACCACGCCGCCTTGCTAACGTGACTGCTACGTGACGCTTAATGTCTCCTCTTTATACCCTCCCACGCTTAATGTTTCAACCTCAAAGCACACCCAACAATTTATATACCCATGACCTTCACGGGTTATGGGTTATGTTAAAAAAATCTATGTCTATAAAAGTATTTTTATTTATGATTTATAACCTGATATCTTTTTCATGCTAACACCCATGTTTGGCAAACCTTACCAATAAGAAAAAAAAAAAAAACAAAAATTGAATTACTTAGGGCATTTACTTCAATATGACAATAAGTAATAGAAATTGCAATACTATTAATTCTGTACAAAATATCTAGGAAAAATTACACTTTTCGTCCTTTATGTTTGTGCCGGATTGCAACGGATAGCCTTTAACTTCAATAATTACATTCACAATCCTTTATTTGGAAAACTCATTACATCTTTCGTCCTTTAACACTAACCAGGTTAAAAATTTAAGTTAAGTCTGGTCATGTGACTTGCACATGAGGGTAAATCAGTAATTTTACTCGTTTATTTAAAAAAGTAAAAAATATATATATATATAGTTAACATAAATCCCCTGGTCAACTATCCCCCCACTCACTTTAATCAACCTCCACCACCACCCACCTCCTTATCGCAACCACCTCCTTATCGCAGCCACCACCACCGGATCCGGCCACCACAAACCCACCACCACCAAATCCAGCCGACGTATAACATCACCACCACCAGATCCGCCACACCACGCCACCACCTCCGCCTCCATCCAGATCCCCAATTCTCTAAACTGGTTTAGATCTTGTTATTGTTATGTTCATCTTCAAACTCCCAATTTGCAGAATACAAAATTGTTATTTATCTTCAAAATTCAAACGAACTCTCTCTCTCCAAAAATCCTCTTCATCTCCTCTAAAACCCAGATCTAAAAAAACTTACTCTACAAAATCCTTTTCATCAACAACCCCCATTATCTTCAGCACTCACCTTCAAACAATCACCACTCAATCCACCAATGGACCATCTATTTGGCTTCGAAACGGACGCAGAGAAGAACATCAAAAGAGATTCAAAAACCAAAATGGTCATTTCAGAGGTAGTCGTTGGACTACCAGTTGCCGGAACCAGCGTAGATGGCGGCGAAGGAGGTTATTTAAGATGGCGGCCTGATTTAGGGTTTCTCCGTCGGAATACCACAACACCACACCGCCGCCGCCTTCGTTCATCACGGATTTGTTGGCCAGAGAGGGATAGGAGATGAAGATGGGTCGGATTTGATGTTATTCAGGCAGCAGTGGTGGTCACAGGTGGTGGTGGTAGGCTGTGTAGTGTTTGTTAGAGAGAGAGAGGGGAAGAGGGTTCAGAAGGATTGAGAAAGGGGTAGAGATTTTTGATTTAATATATTAATTTTTCTTCTATTTCATGTAAGTAAATAGGGGTAAAATTACTCAAATGCCCACATGTGTGTTGCACATAACTAGATTTAACTTGTAAGATTAACCTGGTTAGTGGTAAAGGACGAAATGTGTTATGAGTTTTCGAAATAAAGGATTGTGATTGTAATTATTGAAGTTAAAGGTCATCCATTGCAACCCGCTACAAACATAAAGGACGAAAAATGTAATTTACCCAAATATCTATTTAATTTCAGATGGACACGGATCCAAATGAATATGGATCGGACCTTTTGATTCGGATAATCCAACTTCTACTAACGAATTATGAGTTCTAATTGTTAAACAGTGGAAATTGAAGTTATTAAAATTAAATATTTACAAAATAATTTAATAATAATATTTTAATAAATATAATTGATATTATGGTTGGGTTTTTTTGGGTTTTGGCGGTTCGGGTTCGGGTTTTGACCAGGTAGAGGTGGGCCGATTTCGCGTGTAACATAAAAAACTGAAATAAAAGGTTATAAAAAATAAATACATATCGTAATTGCAAATTCTTTATTTATAATTACATATCATATTTACTATCACAACTAAGAAATCTATAAATACAAATAGAAATTACAAATCTCTAAAAACTTCTTATATACAACATTAAGTGTCGTATTTGTAAGTCTCCAACAAAGTGAATTAGAAGAAAACAACCATAGTTAGGTCAATTTGTTTGGTCTAGTTATAAACTTTGCAAGACAAAGTGTACCTCGTTTGATTCATTCAGTAGGGCTCTCCTTTCAGAATGACCTAGGATGACCCATGGGACGCCCAAATTGGCGAGCATCTCATCACTACACATATAGAAAACCGACTTTAAGATTTCAATTTTCAAGTATACTACATTATACATTTAAAGAAAAAAAAGATCAACAATATATTCCACATAATGAAATGAACAATTTGAAGATAGGCTAACAATAAATTGCAAATGATACGATGATACATACCTAACCTCACCAGTGAAAGCACCACCTTTCTTAACCCAGCAATTTTGGGCTGCAACTTGGATTTCGGGCCCCAATTCACTTTTGACAGTGGTAAGAAACACAAAAGGAGGGCTCACCACCACCTCTGCAAATATAAAGGGTCATTGAGAATTTATTTAAAATCCATTAATGCAAATAATGTAAAAGAAACAGCGTAGGAACTCAAGACAGTAGACACTTAAAAGAAAGATTTGAGTGGTAGTTATAGTTCTAAGATATATTAGGCAAAATTTTTTAACCTAAACAACCTACTTCATGACTCACATCAGATTAAAGCTATTACATGATATCAGTAACAAAGATTTCAAAATGGTGGCTATAATGTAATTACTTACCAACAATGTCAGTGGATGGCAATTCACCGGCATTAAGTGTTGACAAAATCTTCTTCACATTCTCAGTAGTTCCATTCTACAATGAATTATCATGAGCACAATCAGTTTCAAGTACTATTAGCAGATTCCATATCCTACCGTAACAAAATAGATCCCAACAGATCCTAATGCTAAAAAGAAAACACCAAAATGTATAACCACATTTACATTCAGAAGGGTCATATCTCTATCCAAATCTCAGTTACACTTAAAAAATCTGGATGACCTTTTTTCATCAAATATCTCAATATTTAAATTGAAATTCAATATATATTTATTTCTGTTTACAAATCCACTACATCGTCATGGAACCATTTAATAACTTCAACAATAGAGCTTATAATATAACAAACTCCAATAGTACAGCAGAACTATAAATAAACATGACAATTTCATTAAGCAGAAAAGTAGATAACAACAATAAATCAGTACTAATTTCAGCTTATCCTGTGATTTTCCTTCAAGTGACCTACTTTTGAAATCAAAATGCGCATAAAAACGATCGAATTCGAATCAATTAAGCCTCAATATGACTACCGTTACTTAAACAACAGATTTAAAGATACGGCATGCATAAAACACTTACGATCAAAAGCAATATACTCCAAAGTTAAAAAAGTAAACCAGAAAACGAATCTGCTTACAGAACTCGAAAACACGATTTATCAATACTTTGTAAACAAAATATCTACTATTCTAACGGTTACAGTTCATCAAAAACAAATCTGTTCAAATTAACCAAAAAATATCAAATTTAATATCAAACTTGTTAACACAAAAGCTATCAATATAAACATTATGGTATAAATATCTTAAACAATTTGATACCAATTTTAGTTTTGAAATGTAGTTGTGTACCTCTTTCTGTGAACAATGCTAACCATGATGTCATACAAATCTTGAAAGGTTGTAAACATTAAAACATCAAACAAATCGTTTAACCTTTGTCTTCTAAACCAAAACACTATAATCATTTTGCTGACCAATGTCACCTTCAAACCAAACCTCGAGCAAGTATAACTGCAGATGCATAAAAGATTATGAATAACTGCAGATACATAATCATTTTAATATTGATCTCTAATTCTCTTTAGTCTGTAGTTTAAAGAAAGCACTTGAATAATCTTGTTAATGGAGCCGTAGAATTAGCTAATGCTGAAGAGAAGTTACTTTTAGAACTGATGGAAGAATCGAGGTTCTCCGCATAAATCCGAGAAAAGCCCATGTATCCCTTGCATTCCAGTTTCATCTTCTATTCAAGTGGAAGCGAAAAAAGACTTTTTACATTCTTTAAAACAGTTTGTAACACTTGATCCTCTACTCCATGATTGAGATGAGGTAAAAGAAGCCCTACTTTGTGCATATAACCAGTTGGTGACAGTGTCTCTTTCATTTTGTTTCCTTTATTTTAATGCTTCTTGAATTGTCCATACCTAGCCACACAAATAAGAAGAGCAGATTAATTTTCACTGGTCATGTTACAAATATGTCTAAATCAATACTTTGAAGTATATCAAACTTTTATTCAAATATAGATTTCTTAGGTGTAAAGGAGGACAAGGGTACATACATAGTAGTATGAAAGCTCCAACATACCAGGGATTAGCCTAGCCCCATAGAAGAAATCAATAAAAAAATCCAACTCCTGTAACTTCTCAAAAAGACAATCAGAAATGGAAATTAACTCATTACCGGTGCACCAGACATGTAAAATGTTCTCTAGAGAGTCAAATCGGAGATCGTACCATCTTCATCTCTACTCCGATGAACGGTTCCATGTGGAACTGAAACCTCCATCACTGGAATTTCAATTTCAGTTTCTTCGTATCCGCTAGTACCAGTGTCTTCAATCATACACATAACAAAATACCAAAAAATTAGGCAATGAGAAAGATTCAAAAAAATAACCCAGAAACATGTCTTAAAATTACATTTCGTATGAAAAAGTGCCTCTGAAACCAACCTTTAAAATCTCAGTAGCCAAAGTTGCCGTCTTTTTCTTGTTACCAGAATCGGTTGATTGGCGTAGTAACTTTAACTCCACCAGACAACCTTCTTCCTTCATGGTGACATTAACATCCTTCTTGAACATGTTTTCGCGTGTTAGGTGAAGGTTGTCTATGTCTTGAAGGCACTGACTATAATGGCTGGCTCTCTTGCGGTCTTTCTGTTTTCTTCTTTGGCTACAACCAACACTTTGAGGGTACCAGATCTTTTGACTTTTCCAGCTGGTGAAGGGTCCCTTTCAACCGCCTTCTTTTTCCCTGCGGATACTCATCTCTATTGCTTCATACATGGGCTTGAAAATCTCTCAGTTGGCTGGCTTTTCTCAAGACTTTGTTCATTCATCGACGACATTGTTCACCTTCTCTCTACTTGTCTGCTCCTACCCCTGTTAAACAACACCATTTATCAAATTAGGGATGTTCATTATTGGAACCCAACTCAAAAAACCTGAAATTCCAACTGAACTGAGTTTATAAATTGCAACCATTTATGGGACGATGTGACCGGCCCCCAAAAGCTTGATATACCATCTGCCATGTAAATGTATATATTCTCACCAAGTAATATGTTGCAACTATAGCATCACTTTTGAAATCTTGCTTTTTTTTAACTGATGTAGCTGCACCCAACAAAAGATAAGTTACTTTATGAAGATATAAATACCAATAATCAAAACCACATGAAATGAATCAACATTTGAAACACATATTAACATAATAATTACATTTTTAACATCTGAACCAATAACACTAATCTACAACCTAAATCACTAAAGCCACGTCCAAATTGAGTAAAAACATTCTAAAACAGTGATCAAAAGCTTGCAATTCCAATAATCAATTCAGATTTCATCAAATACGCTACGATTCAACCTAAAAACTCAAAACACAACGACAAAACCGTAACTGCGTAAACTAAACCTAATTACACCAAAACTATGATTCAAAAATTTGAAACTCGTATTAACATAATAATCACACTTTTAACATCTGAAGTAATAACACTAATCTAGAAACTACTTCACAACCTAAATCACTAAAACCACATCCAAATTGAGTAAAAACATTCTAAAATAGTAATTAAAAGCCTGCAATTCCAACAATCACATCAAATTTCTTTGTAGGGCTTGTTGTTCCTAGGCCGAGTCGTTTGAACATTGACGTGGGCATGAGGTTAATGCTAGCCCCAAGATCGGCTAATGCATTACGGACGGGGGACTTCCCAATCGAGCAAGGAATTGTGAAGCTCCCGGGGTCGATTTTCTTTTGTGGAAGTTTGTTGAGTACTAAAGCGGATCATTCTTAGCCTAAGTTAACTAATTGCAATGATTCAATTTTCCTTTTGTGAGTGAGGAAATCCCTCATAAATTTTGCATATTTAGGCATTTGGGTTAGGACCTCAATAAAAGGAATATTAACATGCAATTGTTTTAGTAAACTTTCGAACTTTGCGAATTGCTCATCGGTCTTTTGACGATTTAACCTACCGGGGTACGGAATTGGAGGAGTCTTGGTGGGCTCTTGATTTGGTGAAGGAGCCTTTTCTGGTTGAGGTGTGTGTGAAGTCGTGCTTTGGCGTTGACTTCCTTCAACCGGTGGTAATGGGGCATCCTCGGGACCCACGGTTCGGTTTCTCAATGTGATGAGGTGTACTTGCGCCTTTGGGTTGGTTTTGGTATTACTTGGTAACGCGCCTTGTGGTTTCTCGGAGAAATTTTGAGCTAGTTGATTTAATTGTTTTTCAACGTTTTGAATGCTAGCTTGTTGATTTCTAAAATTCGATTCCAATTGTTGAAATCGATCCGAGTTTTTCTTTTCGGTGTCGGAGATGAGGCGAGATATGGTATCTTCAAGCCTTTCTCTTCCACCTTGTTGTTGAGAGAAATTTTGTGGTTGTTGAAAATTAGTTCGTTGGTTTTGTTGGTTACTACTATTGCCGGGATCTCTCCAACCAAGATTTGGGTGGTTACGCCATCCTTGGTTGTAGGTACCCGTTGGAGGACCCGACGGCCTAGGTCTATTATCAATGTAGTTTACCGTTTCTGCTTGTTCATCTAATTCTTTCATACAACTCCAATTTTCATGTGACCCACCACACCCTTCACAAGCCATAACCGAGGCCGTTTTTGTCATTTCTAGCCTTTTGATTTTCGAAGAGAGGGCCTCGATTTGGGCTTGTAAAGAGGTGTTTTCATCAACCTTATGGGCGCCCGGGGCAATAGATTTATTACCTCGGGGAGTGTGACATTGAAAATTGGTTTGAGCAATTTCCTCAATTTGATTATATATTTCATTTGGGCGACGATTACCTAAAAGTCCCCCGGAGCTTGAATCAAGTGTTTGTCTTGTGTGTGGCAACAACCCATTGTAGAAAGTGGATACTTGTTGCCACACCGCTAGACCGTGATGAGGACACTTTCTTAGAAGCTCCTTGAACCTTTCCCAAGTTTCATATAAGGATTCCCCATCCTCTTGTGAGTATGTATTAATTTCAGTCATTAATTTAGCCGTTTTAGCAGGAGGGAAATACTTATATAGAAACTTTTGGGCTAGTTCATCCCAGGTGTTTACCGAGCCAACTGGGAGGGTGTTAAGCCAAGCCTTAGCTCGGTCTTTCAGTGAAAATGGAAACATCCTAAGGCGAATGGCATCGTTTGATGCTCCATTGATCCGAAAAGTATCGCATATTTCCAAGAAATTAGTAATATGTAGATGGGGATCCTCGTCCGCAAGCCCATGGAAGGTTGCGGAGTTTTGGAGCATTTGTATCAAATGCGGCCGATGTTCGAAGTTGTTGCCTTCGACATTCGGTGCATTGATAGCGGCCCCGAGATTGCCTACGGTGGGCCGTAGGTAATCCATGAGGGTACGTTGGTCCGCCATTGGAAGTGGGTCCCCCGAAACTTTCTCTTGATTTTTAGTTTTAAGTCTTTTTCTGAGAAAGCGATCGGGTTCTTCTAGAGGTCTTTTATGTCTCTATTAGAACTGGAGCTCATGCACTGCGTAGGAGGTTCAAATGTGGCGCCTGGGTTCCAAGTCCTGCAATAAAAACAGAAAAGAACGTTGGTCAGAATGTTCACCACGGCCCCGTGCTCGGTGAACACGGCCCGTGGTCAGAGATACAGTGATTGTTTTCTGGATCCCTGTTACTGGGAGTTGGATACGGCCCCGTGTTGCACCGACACGGCCCCGTGTTCAGCTCTCTGTAACTCAGAAAATAAAAACTGCCAGTGATGATGCTGGGCACGGCCCGTGTCCGACCAGACACGGCCCGTGCTGAGCTTTGCAGAAACAGAAAAACTAAAAAAAATCCTAAAAAAATGAAAAATAAGAAAAACGATTAGGCCGTTGATTCCTAACTTTCTTAAAATCCTTGTGTCCCTGGCAACGGCGCCAAAAACTTGATGCGTGTGAAGTGTTATATATATTAGGTGTATATTTTAAGCCCCTTTAACACTTATTTTTAGCCAAGTTTTAAATTTATAAAACACGATATTTCACTAACACTAAACACACATATGGTCAAGTGCACCCATCGTGAGCGTAGTATAGTGTTGGCAAGATACCGAGGTCGTCCAAGGACACAAGAGCTTTTAGTACCGGTTTATCCTCAACGTCTAATCAAAAATAAAAGTTTAGAAAAATGTTTTAAACTAAGAAAAATAAAAGCTAACTAAAATGCTGAAAATAAAATAAAAAAAGAAAAACAGATAGACAAGATGAATCACTTGGTTCCGACTCGTATCTAGTGTAACCTTTGATTATTTCCGCACTTTTGCACATATTTAAGAGATTATCTTAGTTATTGTAGTAGGCCCCTCTTTTGAAGGTGACGTTACCCTCACCCCAGTAGTTTGAGTCAGCAAGGATACAATCCTAAAAGGGGGATTATTGGAAGATAATTAATTAAGTTATTAATGAAAATTATGGTAGGCCCCTCTTTTGGAGGTGACGTTACCCTCGACTAAGCAGTCTGAGTCAGCAGGGATACAGTCCTAAATAGCCGGGTTATAGTATTAATAGTAGTTAACTTATGAGGGGATCAAAGAGTTTGGACCCCCGCCATCCAATACCGTTAAGTATTGAAGGAGGTCCTACTAAATTTGACCCAGGTCCATTGCAGGACCTCTAAAGCTGAACAATGGCAAGACCTTTACCAAACCGTTCCCTTAACCCCCGACCAGGTAGCCAACATACCTCCATATAGACCGTGGAGATGTGAATGGTGAAAATCTTTTATTTTATATAGACAGTAAAATAATGCCAAGACACCACGGACAAACGATAAGGAAAGATCACCTTCAACATAAGCAACTAGTTATTAAAGTCATTAATACAAAACCAAGTAAAAAGTGCAAAAGATTAGAAATAAAAAGTATTAAACTAGACACTTTGTCTTCACCAAGTGATGTAAGAGACTTAGGCAAACATGACCTTGATTGTCAAGAACTCTTACGATCAATCTTGGATCCCGAGACGACTCACACACTCTACGATGGACAATGGATGATGGTGGTGGATGATGGTGTTATGGTGTTGGTGGGTGGTGAGTGAAGTGTGAGAGAGGTGGTGTGCCAAGGGATGGTTTGAGCTTGAGCCAAGCACTTCTATTTATAGGCTGAACAGAAGCTCGGGCACGGCCCCGTGTCCACATCCTTCTCTTTCTTCATTTAATGCAGTTTTGTCTTTTTAGTTGACCACGCCCCCGTGTCCGCTGAGCACGACCCCGCGGTGCAGAAGAATCTTTGTACTATGCAGATTTGCTGGATTGTGCGAATCTTATAGTTGACCACGGCCCCGTGTCCGCTGAGCACGACCCCGTGGTGGGCAATAGAAGCTTCTACCACTTTGTCTTTTCTGCTGACACTTGGGCACGCCCCCGTGCTGGCTGAGCATGGGGCGTGTTCAGGCTTCTGATCTCTTGTTTTGCTTGGGAAGATGTTGTCGTGGGGTCGGGCATGTCACGCCTTGTTCCTTTTCTTGTATTTATGTTAGATTTTGATGTCTTTTTGTTTCTTTTGTTAATTTGAGCTCATTTAATCCTGAAAATACAAAAGGAAGACAAAAGCACACTTTTTCCAACATTAGTACTAAAAAGGGTTAGTTTTATGCCTCATTTGATGAAATTTATATGTTGCATTTTGAACACATCAATAAATAATATTATTTAAACAATTTAAATAATAAACAAATAATATTAAATATAAAATAATAAACAAATAATATTATTTAAACAATTTAAATAATAAACAAATAATATTAAATATAAAATAATAAACAAATAATATTAAATATAAAATAATAAACAAATAATATTACTAAACAATTTAAATAATATTAAATATAAAATAATAAACAAATAATATTATTAAACAATTTAAATAATAAACAAATAATATTAAATATAAAATAATAAACAAATAATATTATTAAACAATTTAAATAATAAACAAATACTATTAAATATAAAATAATAATCAAATAATATTATTAAACAATTTAAATAATAAACAAATATTATTAAACAAATAATATTAAACAAATAATATAAAAAAAAATAAACATGAACCAAAGCGCCGCGCTTTGGCCTCGGCGCGGCGCTTTGGTTCTTCGTTATGAAGAACAGCCCCAGCAACTCGATCACAACCGCCCAAATCAAATCAAAATCAAACAAAATCAAACATATAACTTGAACCAAAACAATAAATGAAGTTCGATCGTACCTAATAGCGTTTGAAATCCGGAAAAAGACGATCTTCGCCCTAGTGTGTGTAATCGCACCGTAGTGTGTGTGTTTTGTTTGATGGTGAAATGGGGGAGAAGGCTGCCCCGCTTCAGGTATAACGAGGGGCCAAAGCGCTGCGCTATGGCCTAAGCGGGGCGCTTCGGGGCCAAAGCGCTGCGTTATGGCCTAAGCGGGGCGCTTTGGGCCTTTTTTAAATTTTTTAAAATTGTTTTTAATTCACAAACGCGTCGATAATAGTCTAAATTTTACGTTTTTTCCATTATACATCATTTTTTATTATATATGGACTATACTGCAAGTTCCGGATCAAATCGGTTACATGTGATGTCTTATTCCGTTATATCGTATCATTTTGGTTTGAAAGCACAAGTACTCCTGTGAGAGGTGTTATGTGTATTAGCCGCCTACCGTACATGAACATGACGTATTTTTCAATAGGAGTGTGGTTATGCTTTGCCTTCGTCACCTCGATCCTCCAAACACTTCCGGATGATTCCGAAAACCCGATCATCTCGAACGGGCAGCCTATTTTCTTGCTACCCGTTTTCCTCTGTGTAGCTATACTCTTATGCTCCCCACCAAAAGTACATTGAAACCAAATCTTGTAATTCTCTCCTCTTTTATTCGACCTCTTAATCACAATGAGGTAACCGTTGTCTTTTGTCGTGTCTTGTACCCAACGCACCAACTCTTTACGTGACGAAAAGGTCTGCGTTGTATCAAACGAAAATGTATCCGGGTAACAGCCTTCCTCGTCAACAGACACATCCCCCAGCTCACCATCGTCACCGAGGTCCGAATATACTTGATGTTCAAAGCTCGGTTGACAACCGTAACTGTGGTTTGGATAACACTCCGGCTGTACAAAGTTGTGCTCGCCACCGTAACCGAAATTCGAATAACCTTGTAAGCTCTGTTGACAATCGTAACTGTCGTTTGGATAACACTCCTGCTGTACAAAGCTGTACTCGCCACCGTAACCGAAATTCGAATAACCTTGTTGTGCGTAAGGGTCCTCCACAGGGGTATTCAAATCCAGCATCACCGTGTTATCACGATAACGAATGCCAGATACAATCTCTGCCTCCCTCAAGTTGGACGAGACCGGTTTCTCATACGAGTCAGAAATAGCGGTCCCCTCGTAAGAATCAGGAACAACAGACTCGTCAGAATATTGACCGAAAAGATAGTTGCTTAACCACGACATCGTTTTTTCAACACACGTAACTAATACAGCAAAGAAATCAACAAACAACAAAACACTCGAATACCCTCGAATGCTAAATGTTCTGTCTATGCAGGTTTAAATAATGAAAATTTGGGGTCGAAGCGCCGCGCTTTGGCCATAGCGCGGCGCTTAGGGTTCACGGGACACTGCAACCTCGTATCACCTTTATGTCTCTGCAACATCGTATCACTTTATGTCAGTCAAATCAACTTTTGTCAAGTAAAGCGCTGCGCTTTGGCCATAGCGCGGCGCTTTGGGATGTGAAAATAATTTTCTCCGTGTGTGATTAGCATGACCCCTCACAATACTTGAACTCACCCTCTCACCAACACCTGTTTCAAACACACCCCCACAAAAACACACAGTAAAAATGGTGGCCAGAACCCCATCAAAGCTAAAGGAAGAAGATGGTGGCTCCACTCGACCCAAATCAACTTTCATTTTGGAAAACCCTATAGCAAAACACGCACACCACAAGCATACACCCCTTTCATCTCCTTCATCTCCCTGATCTCAGTCACGTCCGGTGACCGGAGCCGCGTCTCCGGTGACTCTCCGACGCCGGTAACTGCTGCGTCACGCCCACACCTACGATTTGGAGAGAGATAGAGAGAGACGAGGCAGAAGGGAGGAGAGAGACGCGGGAACCGGCGTTGCCGGTGGGATTCAGGCGATGTCGGTGGTGCTTTTTTTTTATTTTAAACGGTTATATGACCGTTGCATATGCCCCAACGGTAAGGGTGTCCGGGGCACTCCCCTAAGAGGGGAGTCCCCTCTCTTACGCATAACCAATCCTCGTGTGCCACGTCAACTCCCCTAACACCCCAATTTGATGGCGGCACTCCCCTATTAGGTGACTTGTTTGTTTATTAAAAAAAAAAAAAACTTTTCATTGGTTGAATAGCGGCTGGCCCCACCATATCACTCCTTCTTCTTCGGTGTCTTCCCCCCTAGTTGGCTCCCCGATTAGGGTCCCCGCCTGGATGGCGGGGGTGTTCCCGCTCGGCAAAACTGGTCCCCGCACGGAGTCACCGAGGGTGCCCCGCTCACCCTAACAATTGGACTTCCCCGCTTCGGTAACCAAAGGCCGATTTCTAAAGTTTACCGCGCGGTGTTCTGGTCAGCGGTGGTGTTTGCCGATCGGCAAACCCAATTACCGCTCGTTTGCCGCACCCACTCCCAATACCCTTAGAGATTTAGAGATTAGAGATTCAACTATATTTTTAATGGTTTTATTATTTTATTAATTTTGAGTTTCTAACGTTTTTAAATGCTATTTATATATTTCCTTTTAAGATTATATTATATAATATATACTCGGTTTTGTTGTGGATTTGGGTTTTGGGAATCATGTTGGTATAACGTAATAGAGATGGGCATAATAACCGGTTTCAAACCTGAACCGGTAGAACCGACCTGGAACCGGTTTCAGTTCCTACCCATCTTATAGAATAACCGGTTCCGGATTCAAAAAACCCGTTGGTTACAACCAGGTTCCACATTTTATAAATAAAATCGGTTCTTACCCGGTTCCTACCCGGACCCTGTTCCAACCCTACCCGGAACCGGTTACACTCGGTTCTAGTTTTAATGGTTAAAACCCGGGTAGGAACTGGAACCGGTTACACCAAGAACCGGTTCCATTGACACTCATTCAAGAACCCACGATTTGGAACCGGTTCCGATTCTTAAAAAGAACCGGATATGCCCATCTCTATAACGTAATACCATGCTCATCCTAAATCAATGGATTTAATTTTATAACTAATCCGATACCCGGTCCCATACTTTAATATTCGGCTGAAAAGTAATGTGTTATAGGTTTTCTATTGGGTTTGGAATCCCGTTTTTTTTCCATTCTTGGTTAGACTCATGTGTGATAGTTAATTATTGCCTCGTATTTTTGAAGCATTGTATACAAATTTTATAAAGTAAAATACATGGATGGCTCTTTATGGTAAACCAAAATTTCACATTTGGTTCTAGCGAAATTAGGTTTATGGTCTCAGCTGTTTGTTACGCTGGGTGTTTGGGATTGCTTATCTAACTTTAAAAGTGATTCTTGTCAAAAGTTCGTATTGATTTATTGCTATTTTAAAGGATGAAGTTGGATTTGTAATTACGTATTTAAAAAGTCAAAAGTCATTTAAAAAGTCAGATTTTTGCGACTTTTGAAAAACAACTTTTTACTCCTCAAAAATCCAAAATAAAAAACACTTTTGTGAATGCCAAACATTTTTTCTAGCTTATTAGTTTTTTTTTTTTTTTTTGAAAAACCAATAAGTCCATCGGTCATTTTCAAACTCAATCAAGTGTTATATTTTTATTTTGTTAAATTCATGTAAAAGTTGGTTCATGAAGCAAGTGTTAGATATTTTTTTCTTTTGTTAAATTCATGTAAAAGTACATATCACGCTTGTGGTCCACTACCAAATACCTTTTGGTCTTTTGGCTGCCTCGTATCCGATAGTAACGTTGTCTGATGCATTGGATAAGGACACATAATCTCCTGCTTCTGGTGTGTTGGGATAACGAGTCAGTTTGTCGGTGGTGGTTGAACAACGGTGACTTAGCCGATAGTGATTCCGCGAGCAAAATAAGATTTGTGATTCGTTGAAGGAAACCAATATAGTGGACACCAATGACATGATAACTTTAACTGGATTTCCTAAATTGTGTAAAGATTGGACCACCTCTTTGACAACCTATTTGAATGGACGAATTATTTGGTCGTTTTTTTGGTGATACGAGAAGTGAATGAAGATGATGGTTAGATATAGGCAGAGCCGTCCCTGAGAATAATAAAAAACTTTTGGGCCTTGTGCGAGATAAAAAAGTTGGGCCCCTTTCTATAATATAAACTTATCATTTCATATATACAAAAACCACGATGCAACGATAATTGATTAATTGTTATAAAATAAACAAAACAATACCAGTGTAGCTAAATGATCGAACTAACTTACTTAAGCAAATCGTGAGGCTCTCCTAGCATTTTTGGAAGCAAAGCTCTCGATCAAGTCTTTATATTCCATACCTTCTAATATTTCGTTTTCAAGAGATATCATCGCCAATCCATTAAGTCTTTCTTGGGACATTGACGATCGCAAATAAGACTTCAACAACTTCAATTTAGAAAAGCTTCTCTCTGCCGATGCCACCGTTACCGGAAGTGTCAAAAGCACATGATATGCATTTATAGCATTAGGACAATGACCGAGCCGCATGATATCATTTAAAGCATCGATAGGGCTAACAATGTGACTCGGTAAGAAGGTCCTAATCAACTTTAACTCCAAATAAAGTTCTTTAGCATCAACGTCCGATTCTTCTTTATATTTTAATGCATCTTGAAGACGATAACAACGAGCTTTAAGATCTTGTTCATCTAGTGTCTTCAATTTTTTAGGAAACAAAAACCCAAATATTTTTTCGAATTTTTGGTATTGATCGAATCTTGTTTCAAGAGAACTTATAGCTTTTTTTTTTGAAGGAGACTTTCACTGTACAAGACCGAATTGGTCTCCGGGGTCATGTCAAAGACATTCCCCAGTCAGCCCCGCACTTCCGGACGCGATGTTCGATCGGGCCCCGGCCGTTGCGCAAGCTGACTTCCGCCCGGAAACCATACTGCCCCCACACGAGAGACTCGCTGGGGTAACAGCTGGGTAAAACCGGGTTGCCCTCAGGACTGCACCATGCCTCGGTAGGATACGATCCATCATTGGGACTCCCACCCCCCGTATGCCGCAGCCGGGAGTTGAACCGGCGACCTCCAAGGAGGAAGCCGGCCCAACTTAACCCAAGTGGGGATACCCAACTGGGCTAGGAGGCGGGATGAACTTATAGCTTGATCAACAATACATAGAAAGTAGTTGACTTTAAAATCATCATCGAGTGAAAATATAACTTCTTCTACACTTGAATTCTCATCAAACTGTTTTTTCCTACGTATCACACGTTTTTGAGGGAATTCCGCATTAATACCTAATTCATTGGCAATTTCTATAGCTTCATCAATCGCCTTAGAAAACCCCACTTCTCTATAATTTTTGAAGTATTTAATCAATTTGTCCACTTCATCAATAGCAACATCAAGAACCACATCCTTTGATTGCAACTTTTTGCTCACCACATTCACATTTGATAATATTTCATACCAAATGACGATTTGTACCAAAAATTCATAGTCACCAACCTCATGCTTTTCAAGTGATCTAGCTTCGCTTTGAATTTTAGCATCTTTATCCGAGACACTAACTTCTTTCAAAGCTTTTCTTACTTCTACAAGTTGAGTTCTAATAGGCTTAATACTATCTACACGACTTTCCCAACGAGTGACAGACAATGACTTAACTGTCAATCCTTTAACATTGTCTTTCAAAAGTTGCCACCTATTAATAGAATTAGCAAAGATAGTATATATACGTTGTATTGTTCCAAAAAATACCCTAGACTTAGTAATCGTGTTTGCCATGTCACACAACACAAGATTAAGACTATGACAACCATAAGCACTATACAAAGCTCTAGGATTTTTTTTTTCTAGAAATCTACTTTGAACTCCACTACGTTTTCCTTTCATGTTCGCTCCATTATCATAGCCTTGACCGCGCATATCAGCAATATCAAGACCTAGAGACTCTAATTCCTTAGATGTAACATCAAAAAGCCCCTTACCCGTGGTATCATCAACAACCAAAAAACCTAAAAACGATTCCTCAACTGTCACAGAATTAGAGTTAAAATTCACATACCTCACAATTATGGACATTTGCTCTTGGTGACTTATATCAGGCGTGCAATCGAGTATAATGGAGTAATACTTTGCTTGTTTTATCCTTTTGATGATTTTTGTTTTAACTTGATCAGCTAATAATTGTATCAACTCGTTTTGGATATTGTGCCCAAGATAATGTATATGAAGTTCATCATTCAAAATACGCCGCACGTGTTCTTTCATAATCGGATCAAACTCTTCCAACATCTCAACCAATCCCAAAAAGTTTCCATTGCTTTTTTGATACAACTTCTCATTTGACCCACGAAAAGCTAAGCCATGTTTAGCAAGAAATTTCACAAGAGCAATAATCCTAAAAATCACTTCTTTCCAATAATCTTTTTCTTTTTTGAAATGCTCATATGCTTCTTTGTCAATTGTTTCATTGCTATCCAACCTTTGACGCATTTCAAACCATTGATGCATATGCTTGAGATGTTCAAAGCTAACTTCATGGTCTTTAAGACCTTGAGAAGCATGCTTCCAATCCGAATAACCTTCATTATCCAACCCACCTTTCTTATACCCTTGTCTAAAAAGTTTACAACAAAAACAAAAGACTTTATCAAGCTCTTTCGAATACACTAGCCATTCTCTATCGCACCTCTCCCTGTTAGATAGAATTCTATTATACATGAATTTAGAAAATCGTCTTCCAACATTATCCACGGGACCCTTATCAATAGTCAAATCTCTTTTTGGACCTTTCATAACCAATTCATTAATCAAGTTCGGATTAAGCTTATCCCAATTTCTAGGGTCAAAAATATCAATACCAGGATTAACACTAGCATCATGTTCACCCACATTAGCTTCATCTACATTAACATTAACATCATCTTCACCCGCCAGATGGTGACCTAAGGCTAACGCATGTGGAGGAGCTCCATCCTCAAGGGATGAGCCTCAACGTCACCAAGGAAGGGGATGCCCCTCCAAGGATGGACCAAGGGCGTGAAGGATCCCCCTTTATTTTTTTATTGTTTTGGTTTTCTTTTTAAATAAAACATTACATAACTTTAGAAAAAAATACATAAAACATTAAAAAAAACACTACATAGCTTTAAAAAAATAACTTAACTTAAAAAAACAGATTGCTAAAATTTAAAAAACCTACAAATTCATTTTGGAGATATTTTCTTTCATTTTACGCAATATGTGGCGGTCTTCTTCCGGATACATGCTAATATCAGTTGTCATTATCTTCTATTCCTCTCTTTCTGCCGCCTCTTGCTTCAACCTTAGATGTTCGTCTCACATTGCTTCACTTATATCTTTTCGGTTGTGACATCGGTGTATGCTTTGAAATGAGCCATCAAATCGTCCATTTTCGAATTGCCCCCCGATGAGGCTTGTTTTTTTTGTAGCCACTGCCTTTTGGCTTTGTCCCTTCCCGTGGGACGTTCCTCCTCTCGAACTACATTCTCATCCTTGTCTGTTTATATTTATCTGACATCGTGCGTCCCCCCCCCGCCCCCCCCCCCCCCCCGCACTGTAACTTCAAGTCTCCGAGGTTTTGGTCCGTTTAGCGGTTGCAACCTCGTTTGGAACCGGCGCCCACTTCATAGCGTTCTTCATAACTTCCCATGCCCGGATGTGTAGCATGCCTATGCTCATCTTCGTATCTACGCATCGCCTCTTTGAAAACGTTTTCGTCACTCCACCTACTTGGACGATGAGTATATAAATTCTAATAATACCCACAAAAACGGTTGACGACAGAATGCATCTTTAGCCACTTGGAAGAGACGGAATCGATATCTCGATGCGGACCTTGTTCCATAAACATAAGGATATTTGCTAGTATTTCCTTTCAAAAACCATTGCCGGTTTGGCTGTTTCCTGTATTTTAAAAATGTAATAAAATTTATATATTATTTTTTAACAACATAATATTAAAAAGTTTAAAACAACAATCATATATTTTTACATACCAACAATTAGGCATTTTGACTTACTAATCCACGCCTTAGCTAATACCTCCTCCTTGAATTTTGACCAAGGTTGCGCCTTCGGTTTCGAAGTTTGATCAATGGCTACACGCGTCGTTTGCTTCCCTTTTTTTTGTTTGGAGATTTGGGGTTGCGTTTCGAGCACAAATTCTTCAACCTCATCTTCTACAGGTTGAGATGATCCTACCGGTGGTGGTGAAGATTGTGGTTGCGATTGAAATTGCGAGTTAAACGGATTTCGCATTAACATTTGTTGCATCGATTGCATTTGGTTCATTTGAGTGAAAGCATGGGGGCTTTGTTGGAAACTCGCGAAAGAAAGTTGTGATGCCAACCAATTCGGATCGATTGTTGGGGAATAGGCGGGTAATGAGAAAATGTTTGGGTCGGGTTGTTTTGATTGTAAGGATCCATGGCTAATATTTATAAAATTTGAAGAGATGTATAAAAATGTGAGAGAGATTGGGTTGATTTTGTTTGAAAAATGGGATAAATGGTTATTATTTATAAAGAAAAAAAAAGTAATTTTTTTTATTCAAAGAGTCGTTGAACGGGTAGATTTTTTGAAAAGTGGCCCGGCGCACCCGGCTTGGGCTTGACGGATGGAAACGAGGACGAGGCAAGGGGGTGGTGTTGCCGTCCCTCGACGTGGCTGGACGCCCCGGGGGGCGGGGACGAGCCACACACTCCAAAGCCTAAGGCTATAATGATCATTTAAAAAAAATTATCTCTGTATAAATTAAAAGAAAATTTTTCGTCCTTTAGTCTATTTCGTCATTTAATGTAAACTTTCATTTATAACCTACGTAGTTTAATTATTTTATTCTTTTTCTTTTTATTTTAACCAAATTATTTTTCTACCCATAAATGCGTTTTTTTAATGAACACGTTAATACTGTTTTAGGCATATGTTTTTAACTTTTTTTTCTCTGCTATAACGAGGGTGACGAAGGTTTTTTTTTTACGAACGGCCGATACTCTTTTAAACTTTTATTTTTCTTTGTTATAACGAGTGCACCGAAACCGACCGAGTTTCTATCATTCACTTTTTTTTACCTTTGTTATTTACTTTATTGTTTTACTTTTTCTTATTTTATTATTTTGATGTTCAGAGCCGAGTTAGAAGACAAATAGCATAACACATTTAGATATCATTTTATCTAATTTTACGAATTTATTTATCGGTTGTCATGGTGTGTACGTTCTGATGTTCAGAGCCGAGTTACGACGACATAAACCCTCACGTTGCATATTTCAGTCCGTTGCCTTTGTGACAAAGATATTCGTCAGGGTCGACGTGGTCATATGCACGAAGTGGGCCCCTTTTAGTTCCATTTTTCTTCTTCATGGGGATGAACGTCGATATTGCTTCGGGTGGTTCCAGAAATAGAAGGATGAAATCAAAGGTTAAAGAATGGATTTGGCCATGCCATCAGATCTACAAGGGTGAGATTTAGGTGCGAGTAATCAACAATGTAAATTTAAACTAATTTATTACCCGTTCATTTTAATACAATATATAATTTTTAAGAAATATAAAAGTTGATGATGCTGTAAACACTTTTATGTTTTTTTTGGAAAGGTAAATTTCTCAACGGACGGATAATTTACGCCAGAAGACCTGGCCCCGCCCCATTCTGTCCCGAGGACTATGTTGTCTTAACCGGGTCCACGCCTCAGTAGAATGGAACATTTGGCTTTCCCTGAGAAAATTTCAGGCCCCCTGCCACAAGACAGAAGCTACCGCCTGTCGAGACTGACCGACTCGCTGGAGTAAATGCACCCTAGTAGAAAATGTAGGAAATAGGTTCACCTTTTGAAAATTATAATTACAAAATATATCATAACGAGACTCTCGTTATTCGTAGGAAATATCATAGTACAATACCGGTTGCAATAACTAAATAAAACGAATATAAATATAATTATATATACCAATCTTGATTCAAGCCGCATCTCTGGTGGGTCCTTCACGCGCACTTGATAGCATCCTAGACTCGATTATTCATCATCTTGAGTCTTGAAAATTACCCCTTGACTGCAACAAAGAGCACACTAAAACGTTGACGATTTTGGTTGAGACACGTGTTCAACACGCTTCCCTTAAAACAGATTTCGCGCCTCTACTAAAGATGACGCGTCTGTCTCCCAGGGTACAACAGCCGAAGCAGTCTGTACTGCCGGAGATGGCTCACCGGCCCAAGGTTACATCCGGTAATTGTAGTGTTTGAACTCATGTGGTGGAAACAAGTAGAGAGTACTCATCTCTCTAGTTGGTGTTCAAGTGTTCATACTACTTCTAGTATTCTTCATGTATCAAGCAATACCCTATTCTTGTTGTAACCAAAAGAAAGGCACATAGCCTACTATTTGAACAAGACTAGTGAAAGGATTCACTTAATTATACACTTAATTAGACATTTAATTAGAGACTAAAAACTCTAATAAAACTAATTAAATACTCAAGAGTTACACTTTAATTACCACATGAATATTCTAATTAATATTTATAATTTCATTAAATTATAAATATATTTAATATCCATTCACCAAATTCCAACAATCCCCCACATGAATGGAGATCATTCAAAACACTTAAAATTTCCAATGTAACCTCGACAGTTGAGTTTTGCATACGATAGGTAGGTGTTACCCTTTGAACCTTCGCTCATGAAATGCACTTAGCCCACTAGCTCTGAGTAGATCTCGATGTCTTTGAACTCGTCTGCCATTTGTGTAGACGACAATACACTTCACACAAGACTCTCCCTAGCCGGGTCATCTCCTCATAGTCGTGTCCAATAATGGTCGTGGAACACTTTCCTGGTTCTGCGAGAGCTCTAGGAATTGTGCCCTCAATTCCATTCGAAGCGACCCCACTTCTCTCTAACATAGGTGATTCTCCTTAGATCATTAAAAGCATTGTGGTTATCATGATCTATCCAAATCATTTACCACATATTATGCTTAGCCTCACACTTGTCACTTTTAGGAATGGACTAGGAAGTTTATTAATCTTTATAATAAACTACCTTATTAAATGCGTAGGGTTATTCCCCCACAGTGACCTCGCTTATTCATACAATTAGGTTTTCCTATTGAACTCAATTCTTGGGATCTCCAGTCTACTGAGTTAGGTTTCCATCATATGAACTTCATTTTTCAAGGGCTTCAGTCCCATTCCACAACTTGATCTCTAATAAACCCTCAGGTTGTTGGATCCATAACATTAGCAAATACCTTTGCGTATTTGAGATCAGTTGTCATGATGTGTTATTAACTCATAAGTTAATTTTGCCTATTATCAACTTCTAAGACTATAACCTTAGTGGCCATCTGAATCTGGTTATAATATATGTCTTTGTAAGATACGTTTATCATTTAAGGCAAACACATCTCCATTATGCACTGCGACCTTTGTGTCCTCCACAAAGTCGTCTGTTTGCAATGTTAGATTGGATTACAAAATCCTTATTGCCAAACTTTTATGATACAAATGCAAGACACCCCCACATTTAAGTGTTATAGGATATCATCCAGATGGGGTAATGAAAACCATTTCTACATACCCTTATAGGGTTGTTTCTAAATGGATCATCCCCCACATTTCTTGCCATTTGATTAACATTTCCGTAACTTCACTTATGACGACATTTATACACATATGATTGAACAAGATCAACCTCATTGTATCAGTGAATTCAACTCATACTGCATTAGTTTACATAAGCTTCTGAGCTAACCAAAGAAACACTTGCCATTGTCGTAAGTTTGTCACCAACTTAGAATAATTCTAATTTAACATCTAGAATAAGCTTAGACAATGAGTTCTCCTCATTAGCTTTTCGAACAAACTCTTAAAAGTTACATGTCTTTTCCTTATAATGAATGAAAAATCCTCTCTCAACTTTGTCTATACACAAATTCTTTTTGTGTTCATACACATTTGAATGTTTAGAGTTAATTAGTCTCCGTCAAGACCCATAATTAACCAAGTACTCGTCTAGCATGCTTTAGACTATAATACTTTAGCATGTGAACAGAAGATGCATCATTCTGATTCTTCATAGCCCTAAGGATATCATAATATCACTTTGCAACATTCATCCCTTGTTAAGACAAAATAATAAGACTTATTCATAATCCTAAAACATCAATATTTAGGAAAGTCTCACAAATTATTGTATATAGCACATAGCTAAATTTCATCATTTATTTAAGGAACATAACTTGTTTACCTTTGATCTCCAACATTCTACCACTGACTCATAAGTACTTAAACATAAGTCTTAATCCAAGTCACTTGGTAAACACATTCATCACCAACAAGATGAATGTTTCTCGTCTACAATCACTATTATGTATGAGATAGAGTCAACTAGATCGACACTCAACAACATGACATTCATAATTTGCCATAAGTGATTTGCACACATCTATTGTTATTCATTAGGAGATATATATATATTTAGGATGCTCTCCCAAATGAAGGTAAAATCTCTATATAGATCTAACAATAATCAAGTGGTAGACGCATCTACTTATAAATCTCGCAAGATTTATTAAAGGTATACAATAACATATAGTACTTTTACTTCCATATGTTAGAATTCACACTTGTGAATTTTTCAATGACTTCTAATGAAGTATGCGACATGAATGTCGTTAGTGTATTTCATCTCAATACACTCACTACGTTCTTTCATTACTCATTCATGATGTGGTTATACATTTGATGTTTCGTCTTTGACTTTTAGTCAATGTAACAACTCTCAAGTTGTTTATGTCCAAGTATTTTCATGTACTATCCGTTTAAAACCATATTCTTTTAAACAATGTATAACCGATGTTATAATTATTTTCCACAAAAATAATCTATACGTCACAACCATTAGTGATTTATTTCTTTGTAAAAAATTGCATGTGTTATCCGAAGATATTGAACACAAAACAATAAAATACATTGGAAACTAAATCATAAGTGTCAATCACTTTTGAAATTTAAACGGAAGCATAGACAATATGTAGTCATCAAATAGCAAAGTGTTTTTATCTTCAACACTTTATAATCTGACCGAAATCTTCTCAACAATATTGTCCCATGGCGTGTCTTGAGGTACTCCCTCAATAAGACTCCATGCACTTGTAAGTACAAGTTTCCCATTTCATCTTGAAACTTTAAACTTGGACAATTATGCTCAAAACAACACCAAGTTGTTACAAATACTACATTTAAGTAGTAAACTTGAACAATTAAATTTGTTCACAACAACACCAAGTTGTTTTCACCAAATAACTTTTTTTTTAACACACATGTTGGAAAAAAAAGTTATAACAAGCACATTATAGAATCGAACGTTTACATAAAACGTTTTCCAAAGATATAGTTTATAAAATAAACTGTTTCTCATCAGTTTTAATGAACACATAGGCAATTAAATGTTTACATAAAACATTTATGTCCATTATGAACAATCCCTAACCTCGTATTCGTGATACACATTTTCTAACACACATGTTAGAAAACTTTAAGTCATTTTATCTATATATATAACATGACCAAATTAAAGCATCAAATGTCATCACTAAAACTCTACTCAAGAGTTTCACCATATAAAGAGTTAAGAGTCTCAATAATTATAGACTTAAACTCTAATAAAACTCATCAAATGTTATCATTAAAACTCTACTCAAGAGTTTCACATATGAAGAGTTAAGAGTCTCAATAATTATATATTTAAACTCTAATAAAACTCATCAAATGTCACAATTAAAACTCTACTCAAGAGTTTCACATATGAAGAGTTAAGAGTCTCAATAATTATATATTTAAACTCCAATAAAACTCATCAAATGTCACCATTAAAACTCTACTCAAGAGTTTCACATATGAAGAGTTAAGAGTCTCAATAATTATATATTTAAACTCTAATAAAACTCATCAAATGTCACCATTAAAACTCTACTCAAGAGTTTCACATATGAAGAGTTAAGAGTCTCAATAATTATATATTTAAACTCTAATAAAACTCATCAAATGTCACCATTAAAACTCTACTTAAGAGTTTCACATATGAAGAGTTAAAAGTCTCAATAATTATAGACTTAAACTCTAATAAAAGTCATCATTAAAACTCTACTCAAGAGTTTCACATATGAAGAGTTAAAAGTCTCAATAATTATAGACTTAAACTCTAATAAAAGTCTCACTTTATTAGAGATTTTATTAGAGACACAAACTCTAATAAAAACTAATAAATTGACATAAAACTCTCCTTAAGAGTTTATCTTCCATATGAAGAATCTAGTAAATGATTTTAATTTCATTAAATTCATATAAATACCACACCATCACTTTATGATGCTTTAATTCCTTGAAGCCAATCAAAAATCAACTTCAATGTATGACATTCTATTTCTAAGTCATACAAAGCATTGAAAACAATGCCACAACAAATTGCTTATATAAAATGTTTACATAAAACATTTCATAGCATTTGTATTTTAACCATTTTTAACAATCATGTTAAAATGAAAGAAATTCTAACGCGCACGTTAGAAATATTAACATTTCCACAAAATGTTAATTCGACTTGCTAAACACATATATGGTTCAAATAAATAAGTCATTTCTAATACACACGTTAGAAACTAAACAATTAAAAAATTGCTTCCAAACTAACGCTTTTCATGATCGTTTCTAACACAATTGTTAGAAGACAAATGATTACAAAAATCATTATAAGACTTATTTGTTCATATCAATCCATGGGTGGATGAAAAGTCTATTTTAAATAGAGACTTAATTAGATACATAAAACTCTAATCAAGTAACATAAAACTCTTATTTAAAGACATAAAAAACTCTACTTAAGAGAATTTAACGTTTACAAAAAACGTATGGTTTACACCAATAATTCCGGTCTAACACACATGTTAGAGAATTTAACGTTTACAAAAAACGTATGGTTTACACTAATAAACCCGATCTAACACAAAAGTTAGAAAAATTAACGATTCCCAAAATCGTTTTATAACCAAATGTTGGAACCAAAACTATTCGTTTTGTACCACGGTATAGGATTTAAGATTGTATCTCAATCTCAAAAAATCCAAACACAACAAGTTGTACTACATACATATTTCCCAAAAAATATTTATAAGATCATAACCTCTAAAAATATTTTTTTATTCTATTATAAATCCTTTCGTAAACCCAAAATCCTTATAAATAAGGTTTTTAAGATTGTACCAACAATCTCACTAAATCTGTTTTAAGTTTGTAGGAAATAGGTTCACCTTTTGAAAATTATAATTACAAAATATATCATAACGAGACTCTCGTTATTCGTAGGAAATATCATAGTACAATACCGGTTGCAATAACTAAATAAAACGAATATAAATATAATTATATATACCAATCTTGATTCAAGCCGCATCTCTGGTGGGTCCTTCACGCGCACTTGATAGCATCCTAGACTCGATTATTCATCATCTTGAGTCTTGAAAATTACCCCTTGACTGCAACAAAGAGCACACTAAAACGTTGACGATTTTGGTTGAGGCACGTGTTCAACACGCTTCCCTTAAAACAGATTTCGCGCCTCTACTAAAGATGACGCGTCTGTCTCCCAGGGTACAACAGCCGAAGCAGTCTGTACTGCCGGAGATGGCTCACCGGCCCAAGGTTACATCCGGTAATTGTAGTGTTTGAACTCATGTGGTGGAAACAAGTAGAGAGTACTCATCTCTCTAGTTGGTGTTCAAGTGTTCATACTACTTCTAGTATTCTTCATGTATCAAGCAATACCCTATTCTTGTTGTAACCAAAAGAAAGGCACATAGCCTACTATTTGAACAAGACTAGTGAAAGGATTCACTTAATTATACACTTAATTAGACATTTAATTAGAGACTAAAAACTCTAATAAAACTAATTAAATACTCAAGAGTTACACTTTAATTACCACATGAATATTCTAATTAATATTTATAATTTCATTAAATTATAAATATATTTAATATCCATTCACCAAATTCCAACAGAAAACTCGGGTTTCATCCGGCTCAAACCGGAGTCCAAACCATCATTGGGTTGGGGAAAACCCCAATGCCTCACCTTTGATGGAAGTGGGGATCGAACCGGCGCCACTCACATGGCATAGGTTCTTTCCACCACTCCACCAAAGGATCATTGGCAAACACTTTTATGTGATAGACGTAATAATTGAGAGAAAAAATATTGACGTGTTTATAGGTGTTGCTTTAGGTCAAATGACAAGACATTTTGCATTTTTGTCACTTTTACCGTTAAAAGCTGATGATGTTGTAAACATTTTTATGTAAAAGTTGATGTTGTACGCATTTTTATGTGATAGACACAATAATTGAGAAAAAATTATTGATATGTATGTAGGTGTTGCCTTTGGTCAAATGACTAGACAATTTGCAATTATTGTTGATTTTACCGTTAAAAATGTAGTGTGTATGCTGAACTTGCAACGATATTTGAGGGGCTCGCGCAAATGGAAGAAATTGCTGCAGCTAATCACACACACACGACTATATGGTGCATATGAAAATGTAGAAATGACTTGATTTTCAATCAAAAAAAATAAATCTTGCTAGGATGCTTGAAGAGGTGAATTTGCTTCGCTTTTTTAGGTTTCGGAGTCGAGCAAAGGCAACTAAACTTACATGGATCAATGACGAGAGTTTCAGTTACATTGTATTGGTGTGCAATGTTACTTACCATGTGTTTGGTATATGTATTGTTCTGTTTTTGCTAATGATTTGTTGGCATAAACTTGGTGAAATGAAAAATTTCTTTGTTGGCCTTTAGTGTTAACCATTCTTGAAAATTTTTATGCAGTTTTTTCTATCATTTTCTTGATGGTATCGCTATCAATGAATGTAATTATTAATCCAATGAATAGTTCTTGCAGCACTATAAAAGTCTGTATGTTTAAAAAAAGAATGATAGATCAATCTTATGTAAGATTAAATATTTATTTATTTATATTTAATCTAGTAGTCATCATTATCATTTATATAATATAGATCAAAATATATTAATAACCTATTAATAATTAGTTGGTAATTGTTGATGGACCATATTACCCTTATTAACTAATTGGGTTTCCTCTTGGGTGTATATATAAGGAGATTATTAGAGAGGTTAAGGGTTAGACACACAACCTAACAACATAACATCACAATTTTCGTCCCTCTCTCTCCTTAACCGAAACCTCCCTACTTTCAGTTCATCACCATCATCACTTTACACCCTAAGGAGGAACCAGATCAAACTGACAACTATGTCGAACACCGTGGCTGCGTCTCTGACTGGATTCTCTACTGATGCAATCAAAGGTATGTTATTCCTGTTTTCCATTATGTTTAATCAGAACTGATCAACATGTGGTATCAGAGCATATGTTGATAAATCAGTTCTGTTTTTCGTATCCATTATTCTGGGATCATTATAAGGGAAACTGAAATTTTAAAGCCTTAACATCATGGCTGTTTTCGTTTTTTAAATGTGCCGAAATCATTGTTTTCGGAATATGTTGGTTAATATATTGTTTCGAAATCATAATGGGCAAATCTTAATATCCGAAATCTGTTAATAAAAGTATAAAATTTAAGGTTTCGGATCCCAGATTATGTTTTAAATTTATTAGGGTTCATCGCTTGTTCTTAATAAAACTCGAAAATTCCCTAAGATTTGGAATATAATTTGGATTAATGGGTGTTTTTCATGATTTTGATCTTAATTTTATTTATTAAATTTTCGAAAACTGTTAATAGATTTTCAGTTATTATTTTCGAAATCTTTTGATAAGATTAGATCAGAAATAAAATAGGAAATACTATCCCAAAATCCCTTAAATTTCGAGTTTCAGTTATTATCACAATAAACAGCTGTTAACAGAGGATTCGAGACCATCAGACTACGACTCGAGACCATCAGATCTCGACTCGAGACTACAAGGTCTCGACTCGAGACCACAAGGTCTCGACTCGAAATCATAAAGGTCATTAAATCTTTACAACTCGAGACCATCAGGTCTTGACTCGAGACTACAAGATCTCGACTCGAGATCATAAGGGATCAAAACTTCACAACTCGAGACAACAGTCTCGACTCGAGATCACTGCGTTTTCGACTAAAAGGCTTCATTCTTCGCCACTCGAGACCATGGTTGCGACTCGAGATCTCAGTATGGACTCGAGATCTCATAAAACACACTAGTCAAGATCATGATTACGACTCGAGACCAAGGTTGCGACTCGAGATCTCATAACTTAGTCGAGACCCAGTTCGATCCGCGCTAACAGGTGGTTTGCTATTAAATACTTGGTTTTGTTTATACTTAATTAATTAATAAGGATCAAATAATGTTTTACAAAACCAAACTAGCTTAACTTGAATGAGCTTCTGATGTATCATTTCTGGCCAAAGCTGATTTAATACATCTATTTATTGTTCAAGTATTATAAAAGGCTATGTTGAGTATGCATTACACACGTGAAATGTCTTAATTCTGGCCAAAGCTGATTTAATTCATTTATGTTTAGCATGCTTGACAAGTGCATAACTAAAGTGATTGTCTCATTTCTGGCCAAAGCTGATTTGTCACGATTACTTTGCACACATACTTAAATGATTACACTTCTGGCCAAAGCTGATTTGTCTTTGTTTAAGTAGAATTTTACTAAGTCTAATATTTTGATGTTAGTAATAGACATATCACAATCTCTTCACATAATGATCCTTATATTAATGATCCTTAATTAATTTTATGATCATTTTGTCTGTCTTATTCTTAGTACCCATAATTTTACTCACTATAATTTACTTCTACATATATCTCATCCACTTTAATTCCTAAACCTAAAATGTTTGCTTTATTTAAAGTTTCTATTAGAATTGGCTCTTAAATTAAATCCTTGATTATTTCTTAAGACACGATAATCCTATTGCTCTCTTCTGATAAAGATTATAAAGAAGCAAATTAGAGCATGATGATTAGGACAAATCGAACATGATGTCTCTTATGATAATCAAGAACTTTCTAACATAATGCTATCACTAAAGTTATTTCAGATTAAGTCTTTCCTAAGGCTAATCTCTTATATATGGAATAATCACTAGAACTCCTAAGATGCATGCCTTCTTTTAAAATTCTAAACTATAAAGTTAAGTGGTATATGTGAATACATAATAATGTACAATACCATGACCCATTAAGTTAAGGGCTTACGCAAGGAAATAAGTACATTTTCCAGTACATTACATATTAAGATTTTCACTTGTACAATTTGATGCCTTATAAATCAACTATAACACTCAAAAATACCAAAGTATAATGAGTGTGTTGATAAGCAACATATGTACAAAGAAATAAATGTTTGAAACTGGAAAAATAAGTTGTTACTCACCTTACAACCACTTAAAACCTTAAAAGAGGATTGTTCTAAGGTCCATAGACAAATTACAAGTGTTAATTCCACCTCTAAGGTTCTTCAAGGGAAAATCTCACTGCATAATTATGTCATTAGACTAAACATAAGCAACGAGACTATCCATTATTCTAAAGAACAGTTGGTTGAATTAATTAGATAGTCACTTATTAAAGATATTTAAGTCTACTAATTATAATATTCCTATTAACACATGTTTAGTTGACTCTAGTTTTAAACGTTTCCTTACCAGAAGTTACCAAATAACTAACATGAGAGTTAGTGACAAAATTCAATGTTAAGGCTATAAGAACTATAATAGGCAGTCTTCTAACAAAGCTATTTGATACTTTACAAATTCTGAATATTAATCAGAATATAATATCATAATTAAGCAATGTTATGAAGGTTGTGAGATTTGCATAGTCAACATAAAGTCACACTTATCTCAAACTCTCATCTTATTTGTTCTAAATATCTGGATTGAAACATTATTAAGATAAAACTAGATGATACCTTACACTTTCACAACTTTTGTCATCATGCATATGAAACATTTGACAAAAGGAAAATGAGACTTACAAATTTCATCCATTATAACCAAAATTCATGAGAAATCATGACATGGTTAATGAGGATGATTTCTTATCTAATCTCATTCTAAGTGATTTTTAAATCATGACGTTATAGCCCTAAATATTACTTGGCTCAAGGAATAAGTATGGGTCCATCATAAGTCATTCATTGACATTCGTGGAACTTATTCCAAATGGAATATTCAGACATAATTCATTTATCATTTAAAGACTATCTACTTGTATCTAAATTTTGTTGTATATGGCCCACGGTCTTATAAGAAATCTATTCATATATGTACTTAATAAGATTTCTATTAAATATGTCCCTAAGTTTCTTATGATATCTGGACATTAAAGAAATCAAATAAAGTCTAACGTATATGTGATAGGTTCCCACGTCACGTAGCTCATTGAAACTTCTCTTGTAGCATTCTAGAGATGTTAAAGATCAGTGGGAGCATTAAGTGTCTTAATAATAACTTGCAATAGTTGCAAGAGGTGGGGAGTGAAAACTTTATATTACTTCAATTTACACCTCTTGTACAAGACACTGCTCCATCTTGACACTGTTCTATCATAACTTGTCTCCTTAAAATCTACAGCTACTCTTACAAAAGTTTCATTGCTGCTTAATTGTGGGCACACTTAGATTTCTTATCTAAACTAACATAATCCTCAACAAGAGAAACTACAATGACTAACGTCATTAATATGTTTTCTCTATTAGAATTTGTTTGGTCGTTAAATATTGACCCTAAGCATGCTGAGTTCCTAAAAGTTTTCTAAGGTCAGTGGGAGCAGTCAAAGTTCTTATAATAACTTGCAAGGAATACAAGAAGCGGGGGGAAGAGTGTCATTAAATTTCACTCCAAATTTAACTCCGATTACACCTCTTGTACACCATACTGCACCAACTCTTACAAACTTAGAATCCTGAAAATGATAGCAACTTAAACAAGAGCTAATCCATAAAACTGAAACTTCTAACTAACCCAATAATCAACTCAGGAGGTCATCTAGGTTTAAAAATCTACTAACTTTGATGATTACATAACCTCCCTAATTAAAGTTGAAATGGATTTTGGAAATGTTTACTGATCCTATCTCTTCAAATTAAGCCATTAGCGTCAATTAATCTTCTAAATGGAATAAAACTGTTTTCTAGTAAAACTGTTTTATGTGTTCGTATAACGTTTGGGATTTGATTGAATTACCTAAGAGTGTTCATAACTAAAACAAATCCTGATATAAACGTTAAGACACAAAGAAGCATGATTGATTGTCAAAGGTTGTACTCAGGAAGAGATAAATTATTAAAGAATCTTTCTTACCTATCTTACAAAAGTTTTCTTTTAGGATCATCACTGTTCTAGTAGCTTATAATAGTTTTGAGCTACATTAGATGAACATTAAAACAACTTTCCCTAACAACTGGCTGACATATTTACATGTTCATAAAACAACCTGAAAGTTCTAAACTTAAGGTTAAAGAACTATTTGTCTATAAGCCAATAAAATCCATGTATGGTTTAATGCAAACATCATAATGTGATGAAATCTTAACGCAATTATTTTCATCAACAACCAAGTGGAATAATGTACCTACCTCAAGATGAGTGGGAGCAACTAAGATAAACTTGTCTATATAGATGCTATTCTTTTGACAAGTAGATGTTACATAAGTCAAAGCATTGTTAACACAAACTTTGATATAATAGATCTCAGAGATATCTCTTACATAATAGATATCATAACATGTTGAGATAGACCAAATGGAACATTACTTCCGTTCCATAAGTTTAACATTAAATTGGTCCTTACATATGTAACAAACAATACTGCTCTCCTTTAGAGGATAATAGGATAAATGAGATTATTTCTTACGCTTCATTAATTAGAAGCCTTATGTAAATTTAAGTCTATACTCGTTTAGATATTACTCACATTGCAACACACTAGATATGTCTAGATTAATGTGAAGCATTTAATAGAGTAGTACAATATCTTTAAAAGAAATGAGAGACTATATTTTAAAGAAGAAGTGAGAATTAAAACCGGTTTATTACTCTAACTTTGTAATATTCAAAGATGACAAAATATAATTTCGGGTATATTTTATGTTAACAGACAAAACCTATCTCATGGAGAAGTCATAATGTACTGATATTAACAACCTAAGTTATAATGACATAATATAGTCACTAAATGTTGTTGGAAATTTATCAGTGGACTCATAAGTTTATTAACTCCATATAATTAATATATTGAAGACTTATTGTGATAAAGTCAGCTACCATGTCTCCTTGAACAATAACAGTTCGAGAGGTGCTGCATTAAATTTCGATACGCAATTAATTATTCGTTTATGAACGAATTGAGGAAACTAAATCTTTGTATCGAATGCATTCGTGATATGCTTAAGGATCCTATAACTAAAGGTCTATTACCCATAAGTCTTATTAAGAGTGCTCATAAAAAGACGGGTTTTAATTGATGACCATGTACAACTGCATATCGTACTATGAATGATTAACTTTTAATATTCCTCATCAGTTTGATTTTGTATGTCTCTTACATATGTTCTGCCGGTGTAATGACATATAGACAACTATAAATACAAATCAAACGTTAAAGGGCTTACTTATTTTGATCATAACTGTTAGGTTTTAAATTAAGGCTATAGTATGACTAATGGGGGTCCTGAGTCGCATAATGATTCAACGGTTGTATTTCTCTGCTATAGTATTTGTTTAAGGCTAAAATGAGTATTAACTTCTGATCAGACTAATCTAATACTCATGATAAATGATTATTCGGCTAAGTGGGAGAATGTAAGATTAAATATTTATTTATTTATATTTAATCTAGTAGCCATCATTATCATTTATATAATATAGATCAAAATTGTAACAACTCTCACAAAAAGGTCCTAATTATTAATTTAATTAATCATTAGGAAACCATAATTGAGACACCCAAGTGATTCTACATAAACCCTAAAATTTCCAGAACAATCGAAATCAGGATCAGGGCCCCTAAAACTCAAAGGGGGTAAACCCTAGCTAACGATTATCAACATAAAACATTGTTTAATTCTTATTGGTCAAAATCATCAAGTCAGCAAGGCTAGTCCCGAACCTAATCAAGCAGGTAGGCTAGCATGTCAATCAAGCAGGTAGGCTAGCATGTCAAGCAAGCATGTAGGCTAGCATGTCAAGCAAGCATGTAGGCTAGCATGTCAAGCAAGCATGTAGGCTAGCATGTCAAGCAAGCATGTAGGCTAGCATGTCAAGCAAGCATGTAGGCTAGCATGTCAAGCAAGCAGGTAGGTAGGCATGTCAATTTTCGTGTATAAATAGAAGACATTGGCATTCGATTTCTACTATTCAAACGACACTCAATTTCTAAATTGACGTCAAGTTATAGTTAAATCAGTTCACAACACACACTAATTCACGAAGTGCTGCCACAATCAGGGTAATAACTCGATCGCTATTACGATTCATTTTCCGACCGATCAATATATCCAATGGATGTTTAAGTGCCGCCCACATTAGGGTCATACTTAATCGTTCGTCATTAATTTGACGGATCATCGTTAATTCGATGGATTAAGTATTGTACTTCATCGTTCGTCATTAAGTTGACGGATTGTCGATTAATTCGATAGATAAAGTATGCACTTTGTTATTCGTTGTGATAATTTGATCTTGGGAATTATCGTAAATTGCTGGATTGATTCCTAACCCAGTTTTGTGTGCATGGTTATTTAAATTAGGTTAACAAGGCTAATCAGTAGGCTTATACACTGCTCATTAAATCTGCAATGTGAGTCATTCTTCCTTTTCTCACAGTTTGTGAGTCATTCTTCTTTTTATGAGGAATTCTCTTTTTATAAACTGTTTTACAATACCTCAAAATATTTTCCAGTTATAATTACAGGGACTAAGTCGTGGATATCTTGAATTACTGGTTAGTGGGGTATTGTGCACATTACTAATTTTCTCCCAGTTAGGTTCATTGACCTACTCGGGATAATCACTGTTAGGTTCATTGACCTACAGGGATAATCATCACTATTTAGGTTCATTGATCTAAATAGTGGTATGACCATCGTCACCATTGTGACATGTCACCATTGTGACAGAAAGCCAGATAAAAATAAGATAGAAGCCATTGTAATCGCTCTTATGCTGTAATTAATAACTATGCATCATTATGCAAAATAGAATGATTCACTCAGTATTTCCCGCTGACAAAACCTTTTTCAAACATGTTTCAGGTGATCTGTTGTAAATCAGGAAAAGTGCTGTGGAGCATTTCAAGCTTAAGATAGTGGCTCAGTATAAAATAAAGAAATAAATTTTGTAATATCACGCTTTTATAGTAAAAACATACTATTGTAAATTATCGGGGTTTTATCCCGAATTGTGAAATAAAATAATCGGGGAAAATTTTAGCTTTAAACGATCCTGTTTCCGCTGTAAAACTCAATTAAATAAATACCGCAGTATTTTCTGCTGCGGCTCCTGAAACGGGTCAAACCGGGTCGTGGGCCGTGACAGAAAAAGGTGGTATCAGAGCCACTGGGTTAAGCTAATTAAGTATTTAGAAATACTTAATTTTTCCTGATTACTATTATATGATTATGTGTTTTATTAACTGGCTATTTGTTAATTTTAATATGGACATATTTTTATATATATTGTAATATTTGTTGCTCTATCATCGTTAATCGAAAAATATTATATATAAATTTATTTGATTAATATATGGAATTACCTAATATAGTATTACTATATTATGGTAAAGAAATTATATTTTTTTATGTTTGAAGTATACTCTTATTTAAAATTATTGTATAGTTATTTATTATTAATAATTTTATTATTAATAATAGTGGTATTAAGATTATTTTTAAATACTAAGATTTTTATCAAAGGCAGATATTGGATAACCTAGCCTTAGTTAGGCATGGACTGATCACCTATGCTTAAACAAGGCAGCACTAACCAATATCCACCATGATAATGAATAGTTAATATATATAAATTAAGTCATCATACTTAGTTAGTATATAGATTTTTATATGTTAATTACTGTAATATTAAATATAAATCTTTAAATATCCTGATTTAAAGTTTAGTATTTTTATTATCTACAGTCTAGAAAATTTATAAATAAATTACAAATAAAACCTAGTATGTTTTAATTTTTAGTTGTTTTGGTAATATGAAATACTATTTAAAAAGTTGTTATATAAAATTTTAGTATGATTTAATAATTATGTGTATTTTGTTAAATAGCATGAGTGATTTGTCGGAAGCCCTTCAGAATTTAAATCTCTATCCAGTAAGAATAGAAGTTTCCAGAGATTTTAATAGGTATATTCCAGACATAGAAGGACCTATAGAATTTAACGCTTTACCTCTCGAGAAACCTAAGCCTAAGAAAATGGAAATTGGGGAAAGCTCTAGGCAAATTGAAGAGTTACCATCTCAAGAAGAACTAGATTTTATAATAGCAAACGATGATACTATTGAACCTGTTAATGAAAATAATTTGATGAACTTAGAACCATCTATTCCAAATTCTTCAAATAACTGGAATATAGACGAATGGTTGGATAATGAAATACTGTTACAAAACCATCCCTATAGGCTTTTTCCTAAGTACAATCCAGAACCTTTACCAAATTCACCAATAAGTAACGAGAATAGGACTGAACTTCATCATTTTGACAACATGAATGCTGGGAATAGGATCCAAGAAACTTTGGGACAAATTTCCTGGAAATACGATGAGAAGAAACGCCGCTACTAGAACATCATCTGACAAAGGATAGGGGATTATGAAACTGTGTTTGTGTAATAGTAACAGTAAAATCAGTATGTGTAAAATAAACAATAAAACGGGTGTATATAAGAAGCATGATATAAGGAAATATTAGAAAAGTTACAATTTTGTTTATATATTCGTTTATGTGATTATGTGCAACTAAATTGTGACATTAAATTATTTCCTTTATACTAATTATATATCTATAAAATAGATATCAGATGGAAAACGCTAATAATGAACCAGTTAATGAGGGTAATCAATCTGAGCAACAATCAGGGAATCAATATGTGACTAGGCAAGATATAGAAAATATCATTGCTCAAGAGATAGCCAACACTATTCCAGGAATAGTTGCTCAAGGGATAGCCAATGCTATTCCAGCAATCATTGCTGCTGTTAAAAATCCAATCGAACCGCAACAAGTTGTTCCTAGTAAACGCATTTCTGAAGATAATTTCAGTAATAGCGTAAATGGAGGTAATAATCATGTTAATCATGATAATGAACCACGGCAAGCTCCGCTCCCCAAGAAAATGAAAGCTGCAACGCCTGGTTGCACTTACAAAGAGTTTCTTGCTTGTAAACCCACTGAGTTTGCAGGCAATGAAGGAGCGACTGCCTCACTGCGTTGGTTAGAAAAAACCGAAGCAGTAATTACCATAAGTAAATGTGCTCAGGATGATCAGGTTATGTACGCATCAAACCTTTTCAAAGAAGGGGCGCTAGAATGGTGGAATACGGTGTTACAAGCAAAAGGAAGAAGGATGGCGTATGCTATGAACTGGGAAGAATTTAAGAGCTTTGTAGAAAGAAAATTCTGTCCTGAGTACGAAAAGGAACAAATGACAAATAAGTTTCTAACCCACCGAATGATAGACGTAGATTGTCGAAGATATACTACGACATTCTTCGAGTATGCTAGAGTGGTACCAACCCTGGCTTCGCCAGAGCCGGTACTTATTTCTCGTTATATTTGGGGATTGATTGCTGAAATCCGTAATATCGTCAAGGCTGCGAAACCTCGCACAATTGATGATGCGGTAGATTTAGCCAATACTCTGACTGACGAACTAGTACGGACAAGAGAAGAAAATAAAAGAAAGGAAGTAGCCCAAAAGATTACCCAAGTATTCCATTCGGGTAACCATAACAATTTCAAGGAAGGAGGGAATGGGCAATCTTCCACTAGTCCATTTTGTAATTCTTGTAAAAGAAAGCATTTTGGAAGATGCAAGGGATATTGCAATTTTTGCAAAATTCCAGGGCATCAGGAAGAAGACTGCAGGAGGAAGAGATCTTCAGTCTGCTACAACTGTGGAGAAGCTGGACATCTCAGGCCAGATTGTCCAAAACTGAACAAACCATCTGACAATAAAGCCAAACCTATAGAAGGAGCAAAGAGGAATGTAAGAGCCTTCCAACTGACTGCTCAAGAAGCAGAACTCATTCCAGATGTGATAGCTGGTACGTTCTTAGGTTACAACGTTACACAAAAGTATTATTTAACCTTGGTGCAAACCAAAGTTTTATAAATACTTCATTCTGTCAAGATCTTAACTTACTTTTAACCAACATTAGACAAATCTTTACAGTCGAAACGACAAGCGGAAATACCCTCATCTATTCCAGTAAATCTCGAGGACGAGATTTTATTAAGGTGGGGAGAATGTAACAACTCTCACAAAAAGGTCCTAATTATTAATTTAATTAATCATTAGGAAACCATAATTGAGACACCCAAGTGATTCTACATAAACCCTAAAATTTCCAGAACAATCGAAATCAGGATCAGGGCCCCTAAAACTCAAAGGGGGTAAACCCTAGCTAACGATTATCAACATAAAACATTGTTTAATTCTTATTGGTCAAAATCATCAAGTCAGCAAGGCTAGTCCCGAACCTAATCAAGCAGGTAGGCTAGCATGTCAATCAAGCAGGTAGGCTAGCATGTCAAGCAAGCATGTAGGCTAGCATGTCAAGCAAGCATGTAGGCTAGCATGTCAAGCAAGCATGTAGGCTAGCATGTCAAGCAAGCATGTAGGCTAGCATGTCAAGCAAGCATGTAGGCTAGCATGTCAAGCAAGCAGGTAGGTAGGCATGTCAATTTTCGTGTATAAATAGAAGACATTGGCATTCGATTTCTACTATTCAAACGACACTCAATTTCTAAATTGACGTCAAGTTATAGTTAAATCAGTTCACAACACACACTAATTCACGAAGTGCTGCCACAATCAGGGTAATAACTCGATCGCTATTACGATTCATTTTCCGACCGATCAATATATCCAATGGATGTTTAAGTGCCGCCCACATTAGGGTCATACTTAATCGTTCGTCATTAATTTGACGGATCATCGTTAATTCGATGGATTAAGTATTGTACTTCATCGTTCGTCATTAAGTTGACGGATTGTCGATTAATTCGATAGATAAAGTATGCACTTTGTTATTCGTTGTGATAATTTGATCTTGGGAATTATCGTAAATTGCTGGATTGATTCCTAACCCAGTTTTGTGTGCATGGTTATTTAAATTAGGTTAACAAGGCTAATCAGTAGGCTTATACACTGCTCATTAAATCTGCAATGTGAGTCATTCTTCCTTTTCTCACAGTTTGTGAGTCATTCTTCTTTTTATGAGGAATTCTCTTTTTATAAACTGTTTTACAATACCTCAAAATATTTTCCAGTTATAATTACAGGGACTAAGTCGTGGATATCTTGAATTACTGGTTAGTGGGGTATTGTGCACATTACTAATTTTCTCCCAGTTAGGTTCATTGACCTACTCGGGATAATCACTGTTAGGTTCATTGACCTACAGGGATAATCATCACTATTTAGGTTCATTGATCTAAATAGTGGTATGACCATCGTCACCATTGTGACATGTCACCATTGTGACAGAAAGCCAGATAAAAATAAGATAGAAGCCATTGTAATCGCTCTTATGCTGTAATTAATAACTATGCATCATTATGCAAAATAGAATGATTCACTCAGTATTTCCCGCTGACAAAACCTTTTTCAAACATGTTTCAGGTGATCTGTTGTAAATCAGGAAAAGTGCTGTGGAGCATTTCAAGCTTAAGATAGTGGCTCAGTATAAAATAAAGAAATAAATTTTGTAATATCACGCTTTTATAGTAAAAACATACTATTGTAAATTATCGGGGTTTTATCCCGAATTGTGAAATAAAATAATCGGGGAAAAATTTTAGCTTTAAACGATCCTGTTTCCGCTGTAAAACTCAATTAAATAAATACCGCAGTATTTTCTGCTGCGGCTCCTGAAACGGGTCAAACCGGGTCGTGGGCCGTGACAAAAATATATTAATAACCTATTAATAATTAGTTGGTAATTGTTGATGGACCATATTACCCTTATTAACTAATTGGGTTTCCTCTTGGGTGTATATATAAGGAGATTATTAGAGAGGTTAAGGGTTAGACACACAACCTAACAACATAACATCACAATTTTCGTCCCTCTCTCTCCCTAACCGAAACCTCCCTACTTTCGGTTCATCACCATCATCACTTTACACCCTAAGGAGGAACCAGATCAAACTGACAACTATGTCGAACACCGTGGCTGCGTCTCTGACTGGATTCTCTACTGATGCAATCAAAGGTATGTTATTCCTGTTTTCCATTATGTTTAATCAGAACTGATCAACATCTTAAAGATGAGGCATGAATGCTAGAAGGCCATAAACCTTCACTTTCAGTCGTTCCAGCAAGTCAAGTTCTGTTAGACCCTCTCTGCCCTCACTATTGAAGCTTAAACAAAGAACCTCTCATGTTTCACTGTTTAGTGCTTAGTCCTTCTGAAAAGTCTAATTCATTCGCCAGCTTTGGGTTGTTCTATCATTCGAATCTTCCTTCCTTCCGTCTTGCAGGATCCTGCACCTGCTATGTGAACTTTTTTTTTGTTAAGGCAATAATGGTTAATGAAATTCTATATATGATATGATAACAAGGTAAGAGTACAACCTAAATGTTTAATTTACTATAATACCAACATCTTTCGATTTTTTATTAGACAATGTATATAAGAGTGTATATAATAAGTAGCTTAATTTTACATAGAAATTCATTTCAGTCAACACTATACACTTGACACGACCACCTTTTTAGTGGGATTTCATTATCAACTTGTCACACCCCGATATTTCAACCACAAACCCGGTGGGCCTGGTGGGGAGTATCGTCACATAAGATTGATATCGTCATAGTCAAACAATCACGGATAGCACAACGGAAGTCTTGGAGTAAAAATATTATTACAAACATAAGTGTTCAAAGTTCAAAATAATTAAACAGACTTGTTTGTAATAGAATCCACAAGCGGATCAAATAAAAGTACAAAAGCCAGATCAACAGACTAATAGGCATATGCAAAGGAGTTGCAAATTCCTCTTTTAGCATTACCGAGCAGCTTCCAGCCTATTTACGTATTTGTACCTGTGACTTAGTCTTTTGAAAATACGTCAGTTTTCACTGCTAAATACAATCAACCGACTCATTTTTTAAAACATTTTCAAAATTGATTTAAGTGCACAAGGCACATGTTTTATAAATAACTTGGGACAATTCCAAATGATCTTGTATACGGTATTACATGCATGTCAATACATATGGGGCCCAGTACTAAACACCGAGACATGATTAACTGACACACCACTTAAACCCCAAAGGGGTATCCCCTGATCAACGGGTAAGAAAACATTTTTATATGCGCATTAGCATCTGACTGGTGTATGCCTACACCCCGTGCTCAGTTGTGACCATTATTAATTTAATGAGTCGTGGATATCTAGGACACAGTCGCGTTAACCCCCAATGTTTAAGTTATCAGACAAAACATATTAAAACGGGTTATGAAGATTTTGTAGCCACAATCCGGCATATGATCCCATACCCGACCAAGCGGTAATAATTTACCGTATCCCAAGCCCGTACAGGGAAAATAGGTTAAGAGTATTTACCTGAGCTAATACTTGATACAAATTGTAACACCCCGTGTTCTCAGGAAAGTCAAAGTCAAAGTCAAGGTCAAAGTCAACGACCGATCGCACGACTCGACTTGTAGTGATTTATTTTATGTGTATATTTTTAGTTGAATTATGTGGAGTAACTATCAATAATCGCAGTAATCGACGTGTGTTATTCGCTATCTAATCGATTTACGACTGTGAACTATAGGAAGTAACAATGCGATAGAGTTAACTAAACGATAATCAAACTATGCTAATCAAATCGACATCGAATCGTAATACGAATCGTAACCCGAATCACAGGTCTGAAATACTGTTTATGTGTGTGTGTGCCCTCTATGTGTTACTTGTGCATGCTTATTTATGTTTATGTGGTGATCAATCGAAACGCAATCAAACTCAATCGCAAATCGAATCGCAAACGCTAAACGAAGGAAAAATAGGATGATTGTATATTAGATATAGCAGTTGGGATTAAAAGTAATTTGATAAGCAACTCCATCGCATCGCTCACTCGAATCGCATCGCAACGCGCTACACGCGAATCAAAACGGTAAGACTCGTCGCGCCGAGCACTCGAATCAGGTGCCAGCCGACCGAACTACCACCCGGCCGGGCTGCCACCCGAGCGAGGTGCCATCCGACCGAGGTGCCACTCGGCCGGGCTGCCACCCGGGCGAGTTGCCATCTGACCGACCAGCCCTTTCCACTTTGGGTAACCCTATAAATACCCCTTGTCACTCTCAAACTTTCAATTTTTGGCAAATGACGTTCGACCAGTACTCTAACCTTGCTTTTTCTCCGATTTCTCGCGATTCCAGTAAGATCTTTTCCTAAATCTTGTACACCCGCGGACCAATTTACGATGTCTCCGTCGCTGACGTTCGTCAAGCAGGCCACGTGGATTGGCCAGGGTCTTCTTCGGCTAATGAGACCTCGATCCCGAAGCCTTCGGAGTATCTTTTTGATAGGCGCCTCTATTTGTATGGGGAATTCGCTTCTGATAGATCTCGCCCAGTCTCCCTCTCCTTCCCCGGCCGCCTTCCGACCCACGGGAGTATACAATGACAACTTCCGGACACTCATGCCCGATCGTGAGACTGCCTGTTGGACGTCCGATGGCACTTTACTCCGACCTGAACTATGCAATTCCTTAATCTACACGCACTCCTACACCTTTCTATCTTTTGAATCTTAACTTTTAACCGTGAAATCATCAAGATTCAAGGTGTTCTAGGGTGACGTCATCATGTGTTCTTGAAGAACTTCATGTTTTGGCCTTAATCCACCAAGAATAACTTGGATCTAACCGATTTCCACATCAAACAAACAAAGATCTTTCATAGATCTAAACATATTCACAATGAAAGGGATTGAAAGATGGTTTTCCTACTTTCTTTCAACTCTTTTACACTCAATGCACTCAAACCCAATGGAACCGGAGCTAATAGTGATCGTCTACTCATTCTTAGTGATGATTCAGTGCTAGATCCAAGTTTCATTCGAAAGATAGTGATTTCGGGTTTGGACACGAACAACCGTCTCAAACCGTGCACTGACGGACTAGGGTGATTCCTGTTCGGTCAGGTCATTGGGACGAGATGGGGTTCCCATTGTTTAAACCAATCATCACAACATCTCGTTCAAACTACAGCACTTCAAGCGAAATCAAGCAACAGCACGATCAGGTCAGTGGGACGAACTGCTGTCCGACCGGGTTGCCATCCGTTCGACCCGCCGTCCGGTCGGGTTGCATCTTGATTCATTTAAAAACTTAAACAATTTTCAACATGTTCAATAACAGAGTTACCACCCGCTCGGATGGACATCCGACCGAGTGACCACCCTGCTGTGAACTTGTTCTCACTAAGTATCCTCGCCATTCGAGTCGCCGTCCGATCGAACGACCGTCCGATCGACCGACCTGAAAGGTAGAGTTACTTCTCTGTTTTCTAAATACTACAACGAAAACTTCAAAAGTCAAGCCATCATACACAAACACATCCTTCTCAAAGGAAGAAACAATCCACTCGAACAGTCATCCGACCGGACGATCGTCCGAACGGACTACCACTCGCACGACCGGCTGTCCGATCGGAATACCATCCGATCGAATTGCTGATCGACCCAACCTACACTTGTTCCATTTTACGCATCGCTTATCATATACTATCAATCTGTTCAGGCTAACCCTACTCTCTAGTGCTCCCTTCAATCCATCAACCGCTGTGAGTATACTCGATCCCTTTTTGCTTTACGCACTTTTGGGTGTTACATACGTTACAAATATTCAAATCACATCGAGCACACTACTCAATACTATTTAAACGCTAACCGTTACTGCATGTTATACGTGGCTTAATGAATGCTTGTTTGTTATGTTTACACATGGAAGGCTGTCTACCTGCCTTAGCAACGATAGTACTATAGTTGGACTCAGCACCTGTTCGCAGGGGTTGTTAAGGACAATTACTTGCATGGATTACGGTGGTAATCATGCATTACGAACTGCCTCAGGCAGTCAACCCGCAGTCATTGGTATCGATAGATCTATGTCGATAACTAACGTGCTTCATTTCACTATGCGTACGTGCTGGTTATGCGTAAACGAATTCGAACTTTATTATATCTATCAAACTTGTATGCACACCTTTACACTATGTGTATTGACTTTTACTTCAACGTATGTGGCAGGTGCTTAAGTTGTTTCTATGCTTAGCTTGCTGGTGATGAAATTGAGGCTAGGGAAGGAGTCCTAGAAACCAAGAAACAATTTAACTATTTTTGTAAATCTGAGTTGTCGGAACAGAACTACTTGACTAGATCTTGTCTGTAATAATTATGTTACTTTTTATGTCATGGTATGGGACATGATACTTTAAATATTTGGTAATTATAATTGTTATGGAAAACTTCTGGACAATCTGTTTCGCTCAGTGCCGCGCCCCGATGTTTCCGCCATCGGTTGGGGTGTGACACAAATGCAAGGTTTATAATAACTCAGTCGTATTCAATTAAATAAGCGTAGGTAACAATTTACTTGAAGGCTCTAATTTGGAATGATGGTATAAATAACCAATTAGAATGCTAACGGTACGATACGCTTGATTAAGCGATGACCATAATAGAATGTAATTTGAACCCGACAAGTACTAATACTTGTGTAATACGGGTAAATAAATAACATTTTGGAATTTGAGATAAAATGATAAGGTTACACCCGTTTCGGTAAACTTATGTAAACTAGTTACAACCGGATGAGTCATGAATAAGTTTTATATGCCAATATACTTTAAACAAGGTATAATTATAATATCAGTAGGATATCAACTTGTATGCCCGTTAAGGTTTTAAAATCAAACTATGCCTCAAAAGGGCGTTTTGGTCATTTAGTGACGTATAAAAGGAACTTGCATATAAACTGATGTTATAACCATAAACATTCTGGGAAAATACTTTATTTATGATATAATATCGGTAGGATATCTAACATATGTGTGTTTATAGTTTAAGACCAAAATACGCAACGTAGGGCATTTTGGTCATTTCACACATAGTTTGTCGCAACCCCCGATCCCTAATCCCCGGGAACGGGCGGCCGCGAGCCAGTTTCGGTGGTATCGCGTATTGTCTAATTTGGCAGCGGAATTTTTCATCAGGACCGTAGTTAGGAAATATATGATCAGAGTAAAATACCACATTTTCATAGTATTAAATACATGGGATAAAACCCAAGTTTGCATTACACACATTTTCATAGGAATAAATCCTATTTTATTTAAGAAAAACATCTATTTCTTTTTAGGTAACTTTATTGCCACTTTTCCAAGCCTTCAGTGTTGTCTAGCTGGCTTCTCTTTGGCTTTCACAGTTTGTTACCTGAAACACGTTTTTAAAACATTTGTCAGTGGGAAATACTGGTGAATGAATCCCAGTTTAATCAAGTTTTAATAAAAACCATTGTACAGTATTGAGGGCGATCCCGCAATTATATTTGTTTCAAAGACATCACAATTAACATCCATGGTACTGTCGAACCCGACTTGTGGAAATATTACTCCTTGACCAGGTGGTAACAAATTTTGTATACAAAACCCCAACATACTCATGATAATTATATTCTTACAAATACTCAATAACTGCTTAATATATAATTAATTAAATGAGGTTTTGTAAAAACAGTTAACAAAAAGTGGATCAACTCACATTTCTGTCTTAGATTTTCTGTAAGGGTTTCCTGGTGACAATTTATAATTTACACAAATGCACACGCGTTAGTATAATAACCCATTTTAACATTAGTAATACCCTCCCCGAGACGGCATTCCAACGACTACGTCGGGCAAAACCACGACAGCCGTTACGGAACCCTAGATCAATCGGGCAACGTATCTAATACGTATCCAGGGGTTATAATACTTACAACGGAGTAGAACTTCGCTATTTATGGGGGTATAATACCCGCTTATATTGCCTAATATTCAGAATTGAGAGAGAGATTTCGATTTTTAACGATTTCTGAATGAAACCCGATGGCCTGCTTATATAGTTGCTGAGTCTGGTTCTCTCGCGGCCCGCGTAACACAAGAGCAGGGCCTACGCGGCCCGCGTTGACTCCAGGTCAACGTGTAGCCCATCCGGATCAGCAACTAGACCTGCTGGGTGTTGAGCCACGTGGCCGCACCGGGCTGTGCCATCTTTTAAGTACACGCGTCCCGCGTGAAGGTTGGGGTGGGGCTTACGCGGCCCGCCTCAACTTAAAAATCAGGTTTTTAATTAAATTTAATAATATCTAAGGTATTCGGGGCCCGTTTTCACGTATGGGGTGTATTTTTGGACATATTGGGATATTTTAAAATATTTGGGGTGTCGGAAAAATATTCTAGGGTGTCGGTTTGGAGTTGTTATATCCTCCCCACCTTGTTTTAGAGTTCGTCCTCGAGATCTACTGGAATAAGTGTGGATATTTCATTTGCATTTCAGATTCAAGCTCCCATGTATAATCAGGTCCTCTTTTGGAGTCCCACTTCACTTTGACCAGAACTAATCTCTTGTGCTTGAGATTCTTGACTTTCCTGTCTTCAATCTGTAGAGGCCTTACTACAAACTTGAGTTGTTCATTTACCTCTATATCTTTAAGAGGTATTACCAGTGATTCATCGGCTAGGCATTTCTTGAGATTAGATACATGAAATACATCATGTATTCCTGCCATTTCCTCTGGCAGTTGTAGCTGATAAGCTACAAGTCCTATTCTTCTAAAAATCTCAAAAGGTCCAACATACCTGGGACTTAGCTTTCCCCGTTTGATGAATCTTACCACTCCTTTCCAAGGAGAGACTTTTAACAATACCTTATCTCCTACTTGAAATTCCAATGGCTTACGTCTGTTATCAGCGTAGCTTTTCTGTCGATCACGTGCTGCTTTCAGTCGTTCCTTGACTTGAATGATCTTGTTGGTTGTTTCTTGCACTATCTCAGGTCTAGATAGTTGCTTTTCTCCAATTTCTGCCCAACAAATTGGGGTTCGGCACTTTCGTCCATAAAGTGCTTCAAATGGTGCAACATTGATACTTGTGTGATAACTATTATTATAAGAAAATTCTATTAAAGGTAAGTGATCGTCCCAATTACCTTCGAAATCAATTACACAAGCTTTAAGCATGTCTTCCATTGTTTGAATCGTTCTTTCGCTTTGTCCGTCCGTTTGAGGATGATAGGCTGTGCTTAGATTTAACTTGGTTCCCATTGCCTTTTGGAAACTTGACAAAAAATGAGAGATAAAACGGCTATCTCTGTCAGATACAATTTGATAAAGGAATTCCATGTAATGAAACAATTTCATTTACATATAATTTAGCTAACTGTTCCATACTGTAGGTTTCTTTCATTGGTAGGAAATGAGCTGACTTGGTTAGTCTATCTACAATCACCCAGATTGTATCATTACCTTTCCTTGTTTTGGGTAATTTAGTAACAAAATCCATTGTTATCAATTCTCATTTCCATACTGGCATTTCTAGCTGTTGCAATAGCCCTGAAGGTTTCTGGTGTTCAGCTTTGACTTGTGAACAAGTTAAACATTTAGAAACATAAACTGCTATGTCCTTTTTTATTCCTATCCACCAAAAATTCTTTCTTAAATCCTGGTACATCTTATCACTTCCTGGATGCATCGTATAATTAGACTTATGGGCTTCTTCTAAGATACGATGACGTAGGTTTCCTAATTTAGGTATCCACATTCTTTTCTTATGGAATCTCCAAATTCCATATGTTCCTTGTTCTAATTCCTTAATCATACCTTTTAATTTTTCAGTATCCTCCTTGATTACTGATTCTTGTGCTTCTCTTATCTGATCATTTAAATCTACTTGTAGATTTAATTTAAGAGAACGTACCCTTTTTGGCTTTTCGTGATACTTTCGGCTTAAAGCATCAGCAACTACATTTGCTTTTCCTTCATGATACTGGATATCACAATCATAATCACTGAGCATCCCCATCCAGCGTCTTTGTCTCATATTCAATTCTTTTTGCCCGAAAACATATCTTAAACTCTTATGATCTGTGAATATGGTAAACTTACTACCATAAAGATAATGTCTCCAAATCTTAAGGGCAAAAATTATAGCTCCTAACTCTAGATCATGGGTTGAATAATTTTCTTCATGATTCTTAAGTTGTCTAGATGCATATGCTATAACCTTTTGGCGTTCATCAACACACATCCATAACCTAATTTAGAAGCGTCACAATAGACTACAAAGTCTTCAGTTCCTTCTGGTAACGCTAGTATGGGTGTATTAGTTAATCTTTGCTTAAGAATTCTAAATGTTTCTTCTTGTTTTGGTCCCCATTCAAACTTAATGGATTTACAGGTTAACTTAGTAAAAGGAATGGCTATTCTAGAAAAATCTCGAATAAATCTTCTATAATAACCGGCCAATCCTAAGAAATTTCTAACCTCGGTTGGTGACTCAGGGGTTTTCCATTTAGTAATCGCCTCGATTTTGGTGGGATCCACATGAATTCCTTCATGGTTTACTAAGTGTCCAAGAAATTGTCCCTGTTCTAACCAAAATTCACAGTTTGAAAATTTAGCGTAGAGCTTTTCCTTTCGTAATAGACTTAAAAGTGCGTACAAATGCTTTGCATGATCCTCTTTACTCTTAGAGTAAATTAGAATATCATCTATGAAGACAATTATGAATTTATCCAAATATGGCTTACATATTCGGTTCATCATGTCCATAAATGCGGCTGGGGCATTGGTTAAACCAAATGGCATGACAGTAAATTCATAATGACCATACCTTGTTCTAAATGTGGTTTTAGGAATGTCCTCTTCCTGTACCTTTAATTGATGATATCCTGACCTTAAATCGATTTTAGAGAAAAATCGAGCTCCTTGCAGTTGATCGAACAGATCATCGATTCTCGGTAATGGGTATCGATTCTTAATCGTGACCTTGTTTAATTCACGGTAGTCAATGCACATACGCATTGATCCGTCCTTCTTTTTAACGAATAAAATCGGTGCTCCCCACGGTGATGAGCTTGGCTGTATGAATCCCTTTTCCAGCAATTCATCCAATTATTTCTTTAATTCTTGCATTTCTGCGGGTGCCAAACGATAGGGTGCTTTGGCAATCGGTGCTGTTCCTGGCAGTAGATGAATTCGGAATTCAACTTCTCTGTTTGGAGGTAGTCCTGGTAATTCTTCTGGAAAGACATCTGAAAACTGAGATACTACTGGAATGTCTTTTAGTTCTTTTCCTTTAGTGTTAGTGATTATGGAAATCAAATACACTAAAGATCCTTTTCTTATATAACTTGCAGTTTTCATCACAGAGATGAATTTTGTGGACCTAGATGATTTATCTCCTTTAATTGTGATCGTTTTACCTTTTGGTGAATTTACTTGAATTGACTTTTGATCACATAAAATACTGGCTTTATTGGCTGTTAACCAATCCATTCCTAAAACAACATCAAATCCTGCCAGATTCATGGGATAAAGGTTTGCCATAAATTTTTGATTTAAAAACTCTATTCTTGCTCCCTGCAAGATTTCAGAAATCCTAACAGTTTCTCCATTAACTGTCTCTACGAAACATTCTTATGATAGTTTAGTTAATGACTGATTTAGAAGTTTGCAAAACGAAGTATTAATAAAACTTTGGTTTGCACCAGAGTCAAATAATACTTTAGCAAAAACATCATTAACTAAAAACGTACCAGTTATCACGTCTGGAATCATCTTGGCTTCATCTGCAGTTAGAACAAAAGCTCTAGCATTTTTAGTGTTCCTGTTGTTCACAGCTGGAGCCAATTTCGGACAATTTGACCTGATATGACCTTTTTCTCCACAGTTGAAGCACAATCCATTACTGGATTTCCTCCTGCAATCCTCTTCCTTGTGTCCTGGCATCTTGCAGAAATTACAAAGAGTGGAGCATTTTCCCGAATGCTTCTTTTTGCAGACTTTGCAGTATGGTGTAGAGGTAGAACCCATATTCCTACGGTTGAAATTCCCAGAACGGAATTCTTGGGTAAGCCTTTGGGTTAAGTTTCTCCTCTGGTCTTCTTCTCTAGTACGGATTAATTCATCAGTCAAGGTGTTTGCTAGTTCCACTGCTTCTTCTATAGTTTGAGGTCTAGCTGCCTTGACTACATGTCTAATCTCTCCAATTAATCCCCATATGTAACGGGAGATTAACACTGGTTCAGGTGATGCAAGGGTTGGTACTATTCTAGCATATTCAAAGAATTACTTTGTGTACCCCTTACTATCTACCCCGGTCATTCTTAAGTTCAAAAACTTATTTGCTATGTGTTCTTTTTCATTGGGAGGGCATAATTTCCTTTCTATCATATTCTTAAATTCCTCCCATTCCATGTTATAAACCCTATCACTTCCTCTTGACTGGAGGATAGTGTTCCACCATTCTAAGGCTGAGTTCTTAAACAGATTAGAAGCAAACATTATCTTATCTTCTTCAGCACATCTGCTCAGTCTTTTCTATCCAGCGTAGAGCTGCAATAGGTTCTTCATTGCCCGAGAATTCTATTGGTTTACAGGACCAAAATTCTTTGTAAGAACAACCATAAGGCATGGTTCTTCTTCTTTTGGGAATGGGCACTTGAAGTACATGTCCATTGTTTACGTTGTTTTCTGGTTCAGTTGGTTGCTTACTGTTATGCTTACTTTTATTATTCGCTTCTTGAACCGTTTGAATAATAAATGGCATTGTATCTATGATTCCTTGTGCCACTATGTGTTGGATAGCACTATTATCCACTTGGTTTCCATTGTTATTGACACTTGGATTCTCATTAACCAAGTTAATGTTACTCTGGTTATCGTTATTCAGATTTCCTTGATTTCCTTCGTCGGCCATCTGAATTTTAAACATTTACCCCATATTAATATCACAAAATAATATTTAATATAGTCAATCACATGACACGCAATTTAGCCAAAAGCGTCGATCATTGCGACTTTACTCTATTCATATACTATGCGTCTATTACACACCAGTATTGAAATAAAAATTACAATACCGACTGAAGTAAAATTACACTAATAATAGTAGGCATCCGTACACACATATTTTATTATTATTTTATTATTTATTTTATTATTATTATTATTACTATTACCGTCTTCACCAACACATTCATGGATATGGATTCATCCAGAAATCCATATTGCGCTCGTCATACTTCCAGACGAGTCGCTCTCCCACCTGTCTTATTCGTTCACTACTCTCTAAAATTTCCTCACCAAATGTCCTAAGTTCTTGTACGTTTTCTGCACTCATTGGGGGTGCAGGTTCTAGGACTGGGTTCGGAATCTGGGGTGCGGTTTCCTGGTATGGAGGTGTAGGTGCCTGAAATCGGTAAGGATCTTCTAGAATTTCCCTAATTTTTCGTCGTGGTAATAGGGATCTAAAGGGTCCATACCTAGATAGGCTCCTAAGTTCTGCATGGGTGTGTCTTCATGTATCGGGTAGCATTGCACATAGTCCCTAACTTCATCCCACCAGGGATCGTAATTTGGGTCTAAGGGATTTGGTGCTGGTACCCTAGGTATTTCTTCCGGATTGAAGTCATGCATTTCTACTTGATTTTCAGGGTTTTCTATCTCCATTGGTTGGTCAGGGATTGGTAATTGTGGTTGGGGTGCTATTATCTGTTCCAGATTAGGGTCAGCTGCAGTGGTTGCTAGGATGTGGATGTTGGCTATACCCCTATTTATCATATCCTGGGCATAGGCATCGGTTTCTCTCTTGGCTGCTGCTAGTACCCTCTGGTCTTGTAACTTTTTCATACGTTTTCTACGCTCGTGTTCCCCTCTACTGAACCATCCCCTCTTTTTCTGAGGAAATGGCTCTTCTGACTGAGCCTTAAACACAAAGATTCCTTCTTCCGTATCAGCAGAGTACCCTGAGAGGGCAGGCTGAGAGGAGGAGGTGCCTTCGCTTCTAGGCGAACCAGACAATTGACAGTACGCGTCAGATGGTCCTTGGTCGCTCATACTGTAAACTAACAAATAGTCAAATAACACATAACAATTAAATACAGTTATGCACGTATTTCCGTAATTCATTTCCTAACAGATTGAATTTTGATGTCAACAGAACACTTCTGTGGCTGAATCAGTGGCTTAGCTCTGATACCACCTTCTGTCGCAACCCCCGATCCCTAATCCCCGGGAACGGGCGGCCGCGAGCCAGTTTCGGTGGTATCGCGTATTGTCTAATTTGGCAGCGGAATTTTTCATCAGGATCGTAGTTAGGAAATATATGATCAGAGTAAAATACCACATTTTCATAGTATTAAATACATGGGATAAAACCCAAGTTTGCATTACACACATTTTCATAGGAAAAAATCCTATTTTATTTAAGAAAAACATCTATTTCTTTTTAGGTAACTTTATTGCCACTTTTCCAAGCCTTCAGTGCTGTCCAGCTGGCTTCTCTTTGGCTTTTACAGTTTGTTACCTGAAACGCGTTTTTAAAACATTTGTCAGTGGGAAATACTGGTGAATGAATCCCAGTTTAATCAAGTTTTAATAAAAACCATTGTACAGTATTGAGGGCGATCCCGCAATTATATTTGTTTCCAAGACATCACAATTAACATCCATGGTACTGTCGAACCCAACTTGTGGAAATGTTACTCCTTGACAGGTGGTAACAAATTTTGTATACAAAACCCCAACATACTCATGATAATTGTATTCTTACAAATACTCAATAACTGCTTAATATATAATTAATTAAATGAGGTTTTGTAAAAACAGTTAACAAAAAGTGGATCAACTCACATTGCTGTCTTAGATTTTCCGTAAGGGTTTCCTGGTGACAATCTATAATTTACACAAATCCACACGCGTTAGTATAATAACCTATTTTAACATTAGTAATACCCTCCCCGAGACGACATTCCAACGACTACGTCGGGCAGAACCACGACAGCCGTTACGGAACCCTAGATCAATCGGGCAACGTATCTAATACGTATCTAGGGGTTATAATACTTACAACGGAGTAGAACTTCGCTATTTAGGGGGGTATAATACCCGCTTATATTGCCTAATATTCAGAATTGAGAGAGAGATTTCGATATTTAACGATTTCTGAATGAAACCCGATGGCCTGCTTATATAGTTGCTGAGTCTGGTTCTCTCGCGGCCCGCGTAACACAAGAGCAGGGCCTACGAGGCCCGTGTTGACTCCAGGTCAACGTGTAGCCCATCCGGATCAGCAACTAGACCTGCTGGGTGTTGGGCCACGTGGCCGCACCGGGCTGCGCCATCTTTTAAGTTCACGCGGCCCGCGTGAAGGTTGGGGTGGGGCTTACGCGGCCCGCCTCAACTTAAAAATCAGATTTTTAATTAAATTTAATAATATATAAGGTATTTGGGGCCCGTTTTCACGTATGTGGTGTATTTTTGGACATATTGGGATATTTTAAAATATTTGGGGTGTCGGAAAAATATTCGAGGGTGTCGGTTTGGAGTTGTTATATAGTTTAAAGTTTATTTAGGAATATGAGTTTATAACATGTACCTACTGTAAAAATATTTTAAATAAGTTATAAAATCAGTAGGTAACAAGTCTTGATTAATAAATGTGGTTTAAAACCACATTATGCGCCAAAAGGGCGTGTAAGTCGTTAAATGTCGATGTTTGCGATCTTTTATCAAAACAGGAGTTATGATCAGGTTTATACTGCTAAAATATGTTATTTAACATATCATAATAGTAGGTAAAAGGTTTTGTGTAAAATTTATGATTTAAAACCTTGTTAAGTGCCAAAAGGGCATTTTCGTCATTTAAGGACATAATACAAGAACTTGTACATAAACTCAGATTATAAACTGACTTGATATCCCAAATTATTTTATGGTATTACATCAGTAGGTAATGATTTTGGTGTAAGAAATTATGTTTAAAGCCATTCTATGTGCCGAAAGGGTATTCTGGTCACTTTAAAAATAGTTTACGACATTATATGAAAACTCAGTTTATGACCAATTCAATAGCATCAAAATATGTTAAACATGTTAACATATCAGTACATAAGTCATTTGCAATTTCATTAGTGATTATATTCTTGTTTTTAATATAAAGGGCAAATTGGTCAAAGTATGGCATAATAACGGAAACTTGCATAAAACTCAGATTACTATTATGATCATGTAATATAACCTCAGAGGGTTATGCTACATTATATTACGATCATAATGGAACCTTAAATCAGTAGCAAACTAATCTAAATCGGGCCAGAATTGATAGTCAAAGCAGAAGTCAAACTTTGCGACTTTCGGTTGCGAACCGACCCTAAGACTGGAATTGACGAGCCGAACATGTTTACACATGTTCTAATAATTATTACCAAGTTGTTTAAGTGTTAAAACATATTTTAGAACACCTATAAACTCAGATTATGATAATTTCTAAAACTGTCCAGTTTGACTTTTTAAAACAATAAGTTTGACCCGTCAATTAACCAAACATACGTGATTTTTAGGAGGTCCCTTTCGAGGGATTAACACCCACCTAATTACAATCACATAGCCATGTTCGTCTCTAATAATGGCTGGACCATTAAGGTCTAAACCGAAATTCAAAGCATTTATCGAAAACGCTTGACTTTTGGCTTTAAAAAGCCTATAAACGAAAATAAAAAAGAAGAGAACACTTACAAGTGATCCACTGATGAAATAGAACTCAAATGGAAGCTCCCAATAGCTGGGAATCTCCAGGAGATGAGAGGAGAGTGAAAAATGAAGGTGCAAGTTCAAAAGGAAGAACATGGCACCTATTTATAGGAATTGGAGGATCATTGTGATCAGTCCAGGTGTTATGGGGCTTCAAGAGATGATAACAAGTGTCCCTAAACGTGTCACAAACAAGTATGCAGCCCCTAGTTTCGTTTAGGAGGTTTATGGCAGCTTGGAGTGGCCACCAAGCAAATTTTCGAAGATGTGCAGACCTTACTGACCGTAAGGCTCAGCCCTTGCGGTCCGTATGGGGTCTCGGCCAGCAATCCATCTTTCACACTTTGACACTTTTAGCCCTTTAACCCTCATACTTGCATGTATCATCAAAAAGTGGTATAAATACCCTTCATGGCCAATATTAGACACACCCGAGAGTATGACCGAACATCATAAAGTTCCCGGTTCGTTAAAAGGACACTCAGAGGTATAAATTAACAGGTTGACACTTTTAACCTTCCACATCGTAAACTTTCAATTAAATTCACAAACGGTTCCTCTCGTCCAACAAGTGGCTCATTTGAGAATACGGACACCGTATAAGGTCACTTAGAGCCATAGTTTAAGCATGTTAACACTTTTAGTCCCTCCACATTCATTCATACTTTTAATATTTGGCAAAACAGTCCCTCCTAGACAACATTAGGCACAATTAGGAATAGGGACACATGTCAATGCATTATTGGACACGATTTTACGAGGTGTTACACAACTCATATAAAACAAGATTCTAGACTCATTATTTGAAGGGTAGGGTCCAAAATGATGTGCATATCCATACACGTACATGATCATATTCACACTTAATTAACAAACACTCAGTTTACCCCAAGTTTCCTGCACGAACATCAGAAACCGTTAGAACTGCTACAAACAGTTTCCGAGATAAAGAAGGAGAAGATAACCGATTGGGTTTCCCTTGACCTATTTATACCCATCACATTGAATGTCATATTGTAAACGGGACCAACTAGTGGCGGACGGGGCCCAGTCAACAGCTGAAAAGTCAAGAGAGAGAAGAGCAAACAACGGGAATAGTGGGCGAGTGTCTTCATGGGCCTGCAAAAGAAGAAAAAGCATGTTGATGTGGCAGTCTTCATCTCCTGTTGTGTCAGTCACCTTTCTCAAATGGCGACATACATGCCTCATCGGTTGTCAGCTATCACATCAATCCTCACCAAACACGACACAAGTTGCACTTTCAGAAATACATAACTTTATCTTCTCGAGTACGCATGCGCCAAAATGGCTCACTTCAGAACACATGCACTAATCAGGTATGCATGCGCCAAAATGGCATATTCGTACACGCATGGTCTATTCCGGTACGCATAAACCAAAATGGCTTATCTCAGCACGCATGCCCCATTCCGGTATACATGAGCCAAAATGGCTCATTCCAACAAGGATGCACCAATCTGGTACGCATGCGCCAAAATGGCTCATTCAAGCACACATGCTCCATTCCAGTACATGTGATCGAAAACAGCTCATTTCAGCACGCATGCCCCATTCTGGTAAGTATGCGCCAAAACGACTCATTCTAGCACGCATGCCCCATTCCGTTACGCATGCGCCAAAATGGTTCACTCCAACACGCATGCCCTATGCCGATATGCGTCCGCCCAGATGCCCCAAACAAGCATGCATGCGCCCAAAGGCACCCTCTAGATGCTCATTTGCCGAGAATACGCCCTTTAACAGAGGATCAAACACTCATCTAGTTAAGAGTTCTACCCGCTTAACATTCTCTCATGGAAGCAACACTAGACCGGGGGACTTGAAGGGGTATGTCCAAAATGGCGTGCATACCTATACACATACAGGACCATGCCCGCACTTAATTAACAAACACTCAACTTACCCCAAGTTTCCTGGACGGGCCTAGTGCGGATGTGCAACTACCACACCTCATAAGAAGTACAACATGTACAAGCATAAGCAGCCTGTGGCCAATCAAGGTGCAACAGACCCTCCTAAGAAAACCCCGATGATGGATAAATCATGCAAGGGACAACGAGGATAAAAGGACAGTGACGTGTTACCAATCACATTACACCATTCACTGCTCCCTGATCTCCACCCACGGCTGATGACAGACGAGACAACAAGTACCCCTGGAAAGCGACGTGTAGCCAATCACACGACGCCAGTCCACCTCCACCTCTGCACACACTAATGGTCATATAAGAAGGGACCAAGTGTATATTCCCTGAAAGCAACATCTGGCCAATGGCCCATCTGCCCACAATCTTCTCCAAACCCTTCGGCTATAAATATGTGCCTCCTCCAAAAGTTTAATTGTTAAGAATCCAATTTCTCACTCTTACCACACACACTGCTTCATTCCCTCCCCTTAAAGCGATTACTTATTCTCACGCCGCAGGGTTTGTCACACCCCAACCGATGGCGGAAACATCAGGGTGCGAGCACTAAGCGTTCAGATTACTCATGAGATTTCTATAACGCTATTGTTTCAATAAAGATTAATAGGTTTCATGCAAAATTTGTCTAACAAACATCGATACCCAAAATAAAGCACAAGTGCCAACAAGACATCAAGTACTAAACATTGTTCATAAATTTAAATTTAACTAGGTGAGTTTCTAAGCTTCATCCTAGCTCGATTCCATGTTTTCAGCATCCTATCAGCCTGCAACATGTATTAAAATAGAGTCAGTACAAAAATGTACCGGCGAGTATACAAGTTTGAGTAATAGAATAATAGATTAAAACAACTCATATCCACAGTGTAAGAATAAAAATAGTTTCAGCCGTGCTAGTGTCGCAGTCCACGCAGTGATAGCCCAAGTATCCCGTGAGACAACTGGCACAAAACCGGTAATTTCCGTACACTTTAATTATTATGTAATGACTGCAATTATGTGCTTAAATGTCAACCTTGTTTGATTACATGATATACTTGTGAATTCATGCACGTTATATACTACAAGAATTACTTTATGCATTAGTGAACAGCGTTGCGTCAGAAAGACTAGTAAACTCACCGGTAAGACACATTGTGTCAACAATTCTGCAGAAAGCAGTTAGACAATAGAATTGGAGCCTAGGTGTAGGTCCAACGACAAGAACACATTAAAACCCAAGAGTACATACAAGGGTTAACATATAGACATTCCGGAAACTAAAATAAGCACTAAAAAGCACCAGAAACGCGCTTTAAGTGCAACATTTTATTAAATTCAGCTATAGTCAGCATTATGACACTGAAATATTATGCAGAAATTATGATTTATCATCCAGAATATTTCCCTAAGAGTCGGGAATTGAAAGTGTCACAAAAGAATACTTAAAAGACACTAAACGGTGCAATTTAGCACTTTAACGAACCGGTATCTAACCGAACAACCGGACATTACCCGGAACATCAAAATATTATTAGAAGCAATGTTTTTATTTTCCTGAACTAGTTATGGTTCCCGAACATCATAACACACACTAAACACCCTAAACACATAAAGCACCTAACTAGTTCACTTAACTTCTAACTAACTAATCTAACTACCATTACATCTCAACTAAACCAATCCCCCCCCCCAAACCGGTTATAGAACATGGGACCCCCATGATTTTATTTAAATTGTTTATGTGATCTTGTTAAGTACTTTACAAACACAAGGCCTAATGGTTAATGCATGGTTGGAAGATTATTTATAAAAACCACTAGATCTTATACATTCTTATCATCTTCATCATTCAACAAAACTCTCTCATCTCTCCCTCTCTTGGCTTCGGCCGAACCCAAGTCCCACCACCATCACTATTTTCGTTCAATCTTCATCCATTCTACAAGCATACAAGGGGGTAAAAGGTCATACGAAGGAGCTAGGAGCTTTCGGAAGATCAAGGACCTTCTTCATTTGCTATTAACCACCTCATTTCTTCTCTTGAGCATCCCTAGCCTTGAGCTAGTGGTAAGAACATCCTACACTTCATATTTCATCTTATTTAAGTGATTAAAATAGGTTACATGATGATAATCTTGAAGAACATTAAGAAGCATGAGAATGAAACCTTAACATAAGCTTTAAATATGAAGAGATCATGTTGTTTAGTGTTGATATACTTGTTGATGGTTGATTGTTTGTAGAAATGATGTTGATCATCATGTAGTCTTGCTAGATCATGATTAAAAACATAATCTAGCAAGATGAGGGGATGAACATGTTAAAGGTTATGAATCATCCTCACAAAAAGTCATGAACTTGAATAAATATGATGTTTCTTGTGAAATGATGAACAAGCAAGTTTAAAGTCTTGTCAATCTAAATATTTCAAGTATGATTTACCAAGAAACCAAGTTAAAAATACAAGTTTTACTAAATCTTGATTCTTACATAAATATACACATTTTTAGTGATTAACAAAGTAAAGAAACACATGTGTAACAAGAAAAATACATGAAGAAGTATTTTTAGAAAATATGAACATAAGTTGTAAAGAACTAAACTTTACAAGAAGGTGATTTATAAACAAATAACCATGTTTTTAAGGGTAACAAGACTTACTAAATACACTAGTAAGTTACTACACATGTTTATAAATTTTCAAGTTCATTAGATAGAGAAATTAGTATATGTTGTTGATGATTGTTGTGGAAATTGATTGATGATGATTTTAAAAGTAAATAAACACATGTTTTGAAAACATGGGAAACCTCTATTTTTAGGGGAAACTATGTCAAAATTTTTATAAATTTGACACTTAGGAAAAATATAAGTTTTGAGAAACTTACTCCCTAAAAATGTGTCTAAAATACTTATCAAGGTTTCCCTAACTTTTGTGTTAAGAAATGACGATTTCTTCAAGATTAAAACTTATATTAAGTATGTATATTTTTGAGGAAAATATACGTATTTATTGGTCACCAAACCTTGTGCTAAGTGTATGTAGTATGTATTATACGTGATAGTTTATTAGGACTCGAAAATACACTAAATACTCATGAGAAGTAAAAACACAAAAATACACATACAACATACAAGATACATAATTCGGGTGCAAGGCACAAGAAACTTATATTTATTTTTGAGAAAATAATATAAGTAAGACACTTAGTTAAAAGGGGTAACTTTGTAGAATAGTAACCAAGTTTTAAAAGTGTTCCAATTAGCTCACTCAAGTTTCAAAAGTGTTCCAATCAGGTCACTCAACATTCATTTTTCATTAAAATTAAGGGTTTTTTCATCCATTTCATAGGTAATCGTGATGATGTGGATTTTTGTTTCTTTTTTCTCTTTTATTTGATGTTAACGTCGAGTGATGACGTGGACTGTAACTTGTTTTTTTTTAATTTTTAATGTAATTAAATGGTTTTTATTTTTAACAAATATAATTTCATATATTAAAATAATTCGACCCCAACATCTTATGCTCCATTTTTTTCTTGACACGTGGAAAAAAAAAGACATGGCTCGATTTGAATGTTAAGTTATCTAATTGTGACAAAAACGACATCAGTGACCTAATTAGAACACTTTTAAAACTTGGTTACTATTCTGTGAAATTTTCCCTAGTTAAAAATATAAATTATTTTTAACACAAGAATACATACATAAAAGGTGGTGACTTGTACTTGTGCGTTACAAGTCTAGTGACTAACGTAAATAAAACACGTCTAGGTCACGACGCTATATAAGCAAACCCGGTGAAGTTTATGAAGCAAGGAACGCAAAGTTGTGAGTTCATGCTCCCCCTTTTCTTTTAACTGTTTTCAGTTTTATAACTTCGGGGGTGAAATACATGTTAAAACGATACAATGTTTACAAATGGTATGATGAATACAAAAACATGAAGCACTCTTGGTGATAACTAGTACCAAGTATGATGCGTTTTGAGGAATGATACGAGAAATCGTGTCACGAATAGGGTACCATAAGCACCATTAATCGTGTACATACTTAGACCGCAGAACAAAAGGTTAGATCTAACGGGTGACCGGGCAGCCACACTCTTGGTGAAAACTAGTACCAAGTAGTGCTTTTGTGTCTCCGTCATGAATCGACAACTAGAAAAATGCCTATGGTTTGGTGACTTCCTATGTCGTGTCACATGTTAATGGCCTTGCAACCCATTAACAACCCTGATACATACAAGAATACTTTATAGTTCATACCACAAGAATACTTTATTTGTACGAGGTTCGTACACAAGAATACTTTATTTGGTTCATACCACAAGAATACTTTATTTTTGCAAGACGCATATCACGTTTTCATACAAAGTATACTAGCGTGAAACACAAATTGCTTGAATTCACACAAACATTATGTTGACGTTTTTCCAAAACTCACATGTATTTCAGGTAACTAAAGTGGATGTGTGCGCGGTCTTACTCATGCTCCTGGATGTCGTTTATGTTATCTATGAATAATGTTGTAAACTTTTCAGACAATGTTTCGTGAAGTGATGTAAACACTTAAACTATGTTTTCAGTAATGTAATGCTAATGATGTTTGAAGTTATTTTATGAGCATGTAGTATGTTTACCAATCGTATGCAATGAAAACCTTTCATGATCACACCTCGTGCTTCCGCCTTAGAAAAGGGGTGTGACATCCCGATGATTTAGTGTTTACCCAAGACTCAAGGTAAACTAAAATCCTCCTAACAATACCCCCTGAGAATAATGGGTGACGTGCACCTCCTATAGCGCTACTATTGTTAAGGCGGAACTACACACCCTGGATTAAACGTCACATAGCACAAAATAGAATACTAGAATGCACAAGTTTTCACAGACACGTAGGATAGAGTTTAGCTTGCAAAAGTATCAAGTTTCGTAGTTTATAGAATACATGTTACATCCCAAAGTGTAAAGCAAAAAGGGATCGAGTATACTCACAACGATTGCTTAACAGTTACACTATTATAGGATCAAAGGGAGCTCTTTTAGAATTAGCCTGATAGATTACAACAGATAAGGGTCGGGCAGAATAACGAGATTACGCAAAGTGTCAGAATAGTCACTGGATCGGATGGCTGTCCGATCGGATGACTATCCGATCGGATGGATGTCCGATCGGATGGTCACTCGATTCAAGTGTTAAGTTTCAAGTTTTGTTGTTTAAGTGTTTGGTTACCTTGATCGGATGGCTGCTCGATCGGATGGCTACCCGATCGAGTTGCCACTCGATTGGGATTTCCAAAGTTCCAAGTTTCTGAAAAGTTCTAAGTTTCTGAGTACTAGACAACTGCTACCCGATCGAGTGGCTGTTCGATCGGATGGTCATCCGATCAGATTGTCACTCGGTCGAGTGATTCTTGTCCCGTTTATGACTTGTGAAATTTCTAAGTTTCTAGATCAACGAGGACGGCACAGGTAGTACTGCGACAATGGTAAACTCACCATCTTACAGCCGTTCTAATCGGACGGGAATCACCCCTGTCCAGTCAGTCGTCTGTTCACAACAGTTTATGTCAGAATCCGTTCCATGGTCGTCTCCTCTGGTAACAATCCATTTCCAAACCTACTCTAGACTACCCATCAATTCTACAGTCCGTTTATGTCCGGATTTCACCGTTTAAAATGAAAGATTGAAGAAAAGATGAAGGGAAACTTAAGTTTTATAAAAATCCTAGATCTAGCTTAGTTTGGTGCAAAACACCTGAAATTCCTTAGATCTGAGCTAGATCTTGTCAGGAATGACATCATATGGCAGTTTGTACAACCCACCATGATGACATCATCCTCAAGAGCTTAGATCTGAGAGATTCCACGGTGAAAAGTGTGATTTCAAATGTGAATCACGTAGAGAATAAAGTGTAGATCAAGGAAGTACAAGGATCTAGTGTAAAACGTACCGAAATCATCAAGAAAATGGAAGAAAAGTGGTGTGTGTGCGTCTGATCGAGCAGGGGTTGTCACATCAGGGAATTTGGTGATGTGACAGGCCTATTTATAGTGTGTGAGGGTGTAGAGGCGGTGTGGCACGGATCGGATGGCAGGCCGATCGAGTGGTCGTCCGATTGGGTGGTCATCTGATCGGGTGGCTATCCGATCGGGTGGCTATCCGATCGGACGGTCATCCGATCAGGTTGCCACTTGGTCGATCCCATCCTTTCCGCTTTCCTGTCTTCGATTCGTTTTACGATTAAGCGTTGCGCATTATTTGGTAATAGCATAACTAGATTACATCATAAACATCAAAAGTTTTTCCAAGATTAATAGATTCCGCCAGTGACAAGTCTCCAGTCTCTCGTTCCACCAAGAATCAAGTTTCACGAGTCTCAAGAGTCAAGCACCAAATAGATTTAGACATTCCATTAGGCATTCCAAACATAGATTTAGACATTCTAAGCATATAGATTTAGGCATTCCAAACATAGATTTAGACATTCCAAGCATATAGATTTAGCATTTAGGCATTCCAAACATAGATTTAGACATTCCAAGCATATAGATTTACGCATTCCAAATATAGATTTAGACAATCCAAGCATATAGATTTAGGCATTCCAAACATAGATTTAGACATTCTAAGCATATAGATTTACCAAGTTATCAAAATATCACACCTTATATAGTATAGGGGCTAGACTTGCCAATTAGTTAAAGTTCAGGGACTAGATCTGTCAAAAGTCTAAAGTTTAGGGACGCTGGGCATTACAGTCTCCCCTCCTTTAGGAGATTTCATCCCCGAAATCTTATAAGAAGACTGCTCAAAGTGCTGCGGATACTTGGCCTTCATATCACTTTTCAATTCCCAAGTGAATTCGGCGCCACGCTTTCCTTCCCATCGAACCTTAACAATGGGAATTTTGCTGTGCCTCAGACGCTTGACAGCTTGATCCATGATTTCGACCGATCTCTCCACAAATTGCACAGCTTCATTTATTTGCAAGTCTTCGAGGGGAACCTGCAGTTCCTCGTCGGCTAGGCATTTACGTAGATTAGATACGTAGAATACTGGATGCACATTGTTTAATTCTTGTGGCAAGTTGAGTCTGTACGCCACCTTGCCAATCCTTTCGAGTATCTTGAAAGGACCCACATAGCGAGGAGCGAGCTTTCCCTTCCTTCCAAAACGAACTACTCCCTTCCATGGAGATACCTTGATGAGAACTCGGTCACCAACATCAAATTCCAGAGGCTTACGCCTAACATCAGCATAGCTCTTTTGTCTGCTCCTAGCCTTGATCAAGTTATCACGGATCTGAAGAATCTTATCCATTGTCTCTTGAATGATTTCAGGGCCAGTAAACTGCTTGTCACCAACCTCATGCCAGCTGAGAGGAGATCGGTACTTGCGGCCATACAAAGCTTCGAAATGAGCCATCTGAATACTGGAATGATAGCTGTTGTTGTACGAGAACTCAATCAATGGTAAATGTACATCCCAGTTACCACCAAAGTCGATGACACAAGAATGGAGCATATCCTCTAGGGTTTGAATAGTACACTTGGTCTGTCCATCCGTCTGAGGATGAAAGGCCGTGCTAAGATTCAAGTGCGAACCCATAGCGGACTAAAACGTTTGCCAAAGACGCGAAGTAAAATGACCATCACGGTCAGAGATTATGTCCAGAGGTATGCCATGACGGCATATAATCTCATCGGTATAGATTCAAGCAAGTTTCTCCACTTTATAATCTTCACGAATAGAAAGAAAGTGGGCCGATTTGGTCAAACGATCAACAATCACCCATATACTGTCGTGACCAAAAGACGTTCGGGGTAGTTTGGTAATAAATTCCATAGCAATGTTATCCCATTTGCAAACTGGGATCTTAGGTTGCTCCAAAAGTCCAGAAGGACGCTGATGTTCAGCCTTCACTTTCAAGCAAGCAAGGCACTTAGAAACACACACAGCAATGTCCTTCTTCATGCTAGGCCACCAATAAGTCATACGCAGGTCCTGGTACATCTTATCGGCACCTGGATGAATAGAGTAGCGAGATTTGTGAGCCTCATTCATAATGAGCTCACGGAGATTATCGCGATCTGGCACCCAGATACGATTGAGATAGTACGGAAGACCATCAGATTTAGTTTCGAGCTGATCCATACTAGCACCACGAATTTCCACCATTAGATTACCTTCATTAGCTGACGAATACTGCGCTTCACGAATACGCGCATGGAGATCACTAGAGATACGAATAGCCTTAAAGTGAGTTTTACGACTAAGAGCGTCGGCCACTACATTCGCCTTGCTAGGATGATAGCGAATTTCGCAGTCGTAGTCGTTAAGTAGTTCCACCCATCGTTAATGTCGCATGTTCAGTTCCTTCTGGTCAAAGATATGCTGAAGCTCTTATGGTCGGTGAAGACCACACATTTTGTACCATATAGGTAGTGTCGCCAGATCTTTAACGCATAGACAACTGCACCAAGCTCCAGATCGTGAGTAGTATAGTTTTTCTCATGTACCTTGAGTTGACGATAGGCATAAGTAATGACCTTGTCCCGCTGCATGAGCACACAGCCCAATCCACGGTTGGAGGTATCACAATATACCACAAAATCGTCGTTCCCATCGGGTAGCATAAGTACAGGAGCGTTACACAAAAGGGTCTTAAGAGTCTGGAAAGATTCCTCTTGCTCGGGACCCCAAGCAAAAGGTTTCTCTTTTTGTGTCAACGTAGTAAGAGGTACAGCGATTTTGGAAAAATCCGAGATGAATCGGCGGTAATAACCAGCCAATCCTAGAAAAGAACGAATATCAGACGCGGATTTAGGCGTACTCCAATTCTTCACGGCTTCGATCTTAGACGGGTCAACATGAATACCTTGCTTACTAACGACGTGACCAAGAAATTGTACTTCATCAATCCAAAACTCATACTTAGAAAATTTAGCATACATACGTTCACCACGTAAGAGTTCAAGCATAAGACGTAAATGACGAGCATGATCAGCTTTAGACTTAGAATAAATGAGAATATCATCAATAAAGACTATAACAAAACGATCCAAATAGGGTTTACACACACGATTCATGAGGTCCATGAACACAGCAGGTGCGTTGGTCAGCCCAAAAGGCATAACCACGAACTCGTAGTGTCCATAACGAGTACGGAATGCAGTCTTTGGAATATCATATTCGAGGACACGCAACTGATGATATCCAGATCGAAGATCGATCTTAGAGAAACAGGACACGCCTTGTAATTGGTCAAACAGGTCGTCAATACGAGGTAGAGGGTAACGATTCTTCACGGTAAGCTTATTAAGTTCATGATATACGAAATGAACCATCCTTCTTCTTGATAAATAAAACAGGAGCACCCCACGGAGAGGCGCTTGGACGAATAAAACCTTTGTCGAGCAGTTCCTGTAGCTGACTGGATAATTCTTGCATCTCGAAAGGTGCAAGACGGTAAGGAGCTCTGGCGACAGGAGTTGCGCCAGGTACGAGATCAATACGAAATTCAACGGTTCTAGGAGGAGGAAGACCAGGAAGATCTTCAGGAAAGACATCAGGGAAATCACACACCACTGGAACGTCGCTTATGATCTTCCCCTTGCCCTTTTGTTCCACCACATGGGCCAAGAAGGCAAAGTTCTGTTTACGCAAGCATCTGCTCGCTTGTGTGCATGACATCAACCTTAGTCCTTTTGAAGGTCGGTCTCCATAGACATTCAAAATATCACCAGACGGAAGAGGAAGACGAACAAGCTTATCATGATAAACAATCTCGGCATGGTTCTTACGCAACCAATCCATGCTGATAATGACATCAAAACTACCCAAACGCGTGGGTATGAGATCAATAGAGAATACGTGATCGTTAAGAGTCGGGGAACAATCAAGCACATTAGAATTAACAAGAATCGACTTACCATTGGCGACCTCAACAGAGAACGACTCAGGTAACTTAGAGCGTGTACAGTTAATCAAAGACTCAAATTCCACGGACACAAAGCTTTTATCGGCACTAGTATCAAATAGGATCGAAGAGTAAAGGTTATTAACGAGAAACGTAACATTCACCACATCATTGTTGTTGCGAGCCTGATTAGCATTGAGATTGAATGCTCGTCCACGAGCGGCTGCTTGTTGTTCTTGATTCAGCTGGGGGCAACGATTACGAAGGTGGGTGGTAGCACCACATTGAAAACATGCACGAACAGCGTTAACTGGACTCGGATTCTGTAGAGGTGCTGGAGGTGCAGGTAGAGCTGCCTGGGCTGGGGCTTGCTGAGCTTGCTGCTTAGCTCGGCGACAATAAGGAGTCGTGTGCCCATAGCGATTACAGTTGGCGCACAGACGACATGCTGAAGTAGTAGGGTGATGAAAGTTGCAAGTTGCACACTTGGGATAAGACCCGGTGTACAGTTTCTTAGCTTCTGGAACAGCAGGGTTAGCAGCAGCAGGAGCAGGTTTAGCAGCAGGGTTTGCAGCAAGAATAATAGCGTTGCATCCTGAACCCTGAGATTTCCTTTTCTTGTTCTTGCTGCCACTTGACTGTTGGGTGACTTGATTTGCAGACTTGGAGGTAGCAGGAGTAGCAAACTGCTTATCACGCACACAGTTGTTGTTCAAACTTACTGCCAAATGATAGACTTCTTCAATGGTGTCGAGTTGGGCTGCTTCGATTGAATCACGCATAGCAGGAGGTAGACCATTGATGTACTTGGTTATCATCCGCTTGGGAGTAGAAACCAAGTGAGGAACGATCAAACTAAGCTACTTAAAGCGGGTAGTATAAGCCAGATTGTCATCACCAATCTGCTTTAAATGCCAAAACTCTTCTTCCAGCTTCAACTACTCATGGGGAGGGTAGAACTCGAGCATCATGAGTTCTCGCACCTCAGCCCATGGAAGAGCATAGGCTTCTTCGTTAGAATGGATGTTTCTCTCATTCGACCACCACTCCAATGCTCTGCCTTGAAACATTCCAGTCGCATTCTTAGTCTTTATATGATCTGGGCACTCGCTGTTAATGAAGGTAACTTCGATGCTGTCGAACCACTCGAGCATATCAGTCACCCCATCACTGCCCCTGAAAGGCTTAGGGTTGCAAGAGATGAAATGTTTGTAGCTGAACTTAGTGGACTTCTGCTTTTCGGCCTTTGAGTCCACAGAGGAAGGGGGAGTGTTTGATCCTTGGAGCTCAGAGAAGATCTTTGGCACGACTCGAGCAATCTGGTCGGCCATGAAAGACATCATCTTTTTCTGAGACTTCTCCCTAGATCTCTTGAGAGTGTCGGATAACTTTCGAGAAGACATCTAAAAGATCTAACAAAAGGATCATATAAGTCTAGATTAACATAGGATAGACTAAGACTCAAGATTCACAAGATTCATATAGATACCGTAACCACGACCTTTGCATGGCACGTTGTACGAAGTTTGGCAATATGTCAGAACCGCTTATATATAGGAAGTACCAGCGGCGTATCCACCACGTTTCGGGCACAATCGCTTCTGCCTCATACTCGTTGTCATGTTACGTGTCGCAAAACACACTTATCATTGTTATCATAGGTTCACATAGACTTCAATAGATTACGATAGTTTTCAAATAGTCTTCAATAAACCTAATAGACTTTAATAGACTAGTATTAACAATCCACAACCAACGAACTCTCACATGGCACGTACTACGAAAGTTCAACAACATGACAGAAGCACTTATATATAGGAAGTACCAGCGGCGTATCCACCATGCTTCGATCATGCCACGCCCGTCTCGTCATCGGTGTCATGCTTCGTTAACCTCAACATTAGAATTTACCACAAGATTTCCACATAGATTGACCAGATAGATTCAGCAGTATAGATTAAACCAAATAGACTTTACAAATTCATCCCGAGTCTACAAAACTACGAACTTCACTTAGCGCGTGGTACGAAGGTTGGGTAACATGCCAGAAACACTTATATATAGGAAGTACCAGCGGCAAATCCACCATGTTTCGGATATGCCACTTCCTCCTCATCTTCGGCGCTAGGCTACGTTTCGTATTTTGTTTCTCAATCCACACATACGTAGTTTACACTTAGATTTCACTAGAGTACATGATAGTTTTCACATAGGCTTCACATAGAATACACCAATAGTCCTACCGTAGTTTTAGAATTCAATCAACATCATTACCGATCCACATACACTAAGTTTCGCATGGCACTTGGTACGAAAGTTGGTAACATGACAGAAACACTTATATATAGGAAGTACCAGCGGCGTATCCACCATGTTTCGAACACGTCACTTTTCCCTCGTATTCCATGCCATGTTACATCTAGTGCCTTACAATCACAATATCACATAGATTGATCAGATAGATTAACATTGTAGATAAGCCTTGTAAATTTAGTTTGATCCTGAGGGATTAGAATTAACGTTTTAGATTGCGAACATACGTGCAATTCGTGTAAAAATGTACCAAAATGAACAAAGAATCGAGTTTAAAATCACATACATAAAATCATAAAAGATAGGCTTATAAAACATAGGATTGTTCCGGGTAGAGGAACGGCGACTAACAAAGTGATTCAAACCCCCTTTCGAATTGAGGTAACGTGTCCTGACTTACTTAGACAAATACATCATCGATGTTAGGCCTACGATATTCGTCCTTTTGATCATTCCACGTTCCTAATTGAATGGAAGTTTCGAGACTTTGGTGAGACATAAAATCATCAAGGAGTAGGACTAGTTATCAAGGTCTGAGTTTCACCTCTAACTTGACAACATCGTACCCTGATAGCGTTGGTACTTATCCGCAGACAAGACCTACTAGAATAATATGGAGGTCTTCCCATCAAGGTTCAGATGTCACTCCTGTCTTGAGGGCAAGCCTCGTGCAAAATACTAACACTGGTGAACAGTGTTTTCAAAGTATCAAGTGTATATTATGTTAGCCTTAGGAAAGGCATGTAAGTTTAACAGGAGTATATGTGCTACTAGGAAGCAAATACGGTAGAATGCATAAGTCTTAAACAACAAATAAGAAGCAAGATTTCCTAGAACTATAGACTAGGGTAAGTATTCCTACTCATCCTAATTCACTATAGTTATGGCTCTGATACCAATCTGTCACACCCCAACCGATGGCGGAAACATCGAGGTGCGAGCACTAAGCGTTCAGATTGCTCATGAGATTTCCATAACGCTATTGTTTCAATAAATATTAAGAGATTTCATGCAAAATTTGTCTAACAAACATCGATACCCAAAATAAAGCACAAGTGCCAACAAAACATCAAGTACTAAACATTGTTCATAAATTTAAATTTAACTAGGTGAGTTTCTAAGCTTCATCCTAGCTCGATTCCATGTTTTCAGCATCCTATCAGCCTGCAACATGTATTAAAATAGAATCCGTACAAAAATGTACCGGCGAGTATATAAGTTTGAGTAATAGCATAATAGATTAAAACAACTCATATCCATAGTGTAAGAATAAAAATAGTTTCAGCCGTGCTAGTGTCGCAGTCCACGCAGTGATAGCCCAAGTATCCCGATGCTTTAGTGTTTACCCAAGACTCAAGGTAAACTAGAATCCTCCTAACAATACCCCCTGAGAATAATGAGAGAGGTGCACCTCCTATAGTGCTACTATTGTTAAGGCAGAACTATACACCCTGGATTAAACGTCACATAACACAAAATAGAACACTAGAATGCACAAGTTTTCACAGACACGTAGGATAGAGTTTAGCTTGCAAAAGTATCAAGTTTCGTAGTTTATAGAATACATGTTACATCCCAAAGTTTAAAGCAAAAAGGGATCGAGTATACTCACAGCGATTACTTAACAGTTACACTATTATTGGATCAAAGGGAGCTCTTTTAGAATTAGCCTGATAGATTACAACAGATAAGGGTCGGGCAGAGTAACGAGATTACGCAAAGTGTCGGAATAGTCACTGGATCGGATGGCTGTCCGATCGGATTGCCAGTCGATCGGGTGGCTACTGTGCTAGGGAACAGATGACTATCTGATTGGATGGCTGTCCGATCAGATGGTCACTCGATTCAAGTGTTAAGTTTCAAGTTTTGTTGTTTAAGTGTTTGGTTACCTTGATCGGATGGCTGCTCGATCGGATGGCTACCCGATCAAGTTGCCACTCGATTGAGATTTCCAAAGTTCCAAGTTTCTGAAAAGTTCTAAGTTTCTGAGTACTAGACAACTGCTACCCAATCGAGTGGTTGTTCGATCGAATGGTCATCCGATCGGATTGTCACTCGATCGAGTGATTCTTGTCCCGTTTATGACTTGTGAAATTTATAAATTTCTAGATCAACGAGGACGGCACAGGTCGTACTGCGACAATGGTAAACTCACCATCTTACAGCCGTTCTGATCGGACAGGAATCACCCCTGTCCGGTCAGTCGTCTGTTCACAGTGGTTTATGTCGGAATCCGTTCCATGGTCGTCTCCTCTGGTAACAATCCGTTTCCAAACCTACTCTAGACTACCCATTAAGTCTACAGTCCGTTTATGTCCGGATTTCACCGTTTAAAATGAAAGATTGAAGAAAAGATGAAGGGAAACTTAAGTTTTATAAAAATCCTAGATCTAGCTTAGATTTAGTGCAAAACACCTGAAATTCCTTAGATCTGAGCTAGATCTTGTCAAGAATGACATCATATGGCAGTTTGTACAACCCATCATGATGACATCATCCTCAAGAGCTTAGATCCGAGAGATTCCACGGTGAAAAGTGTGATTTCAAAGGTGAATCACGTAGAGAATGAAGTGTAGATCAAGGAAGTACAAGGATCTAGTGTAAAACGTACCGAAATCGTCAAGAAAATGGAAGAAAAGTGGTGTGCGTGCGTCTGATCGAGCGGGGGCTGTCACATCAGGGAATTTGGTGATGTGACAGGCCTATTTATAGTGTGTGAGGGTGTAGAGGCGGTGTGGCACAGATCGGATGGCAGGCCGATCGAGTGGTCGTCCGATCGGGTGGTCATCCGATCGGGTGGCTATCCGATCGGACGGTCATCCGATCGGGTTGCCACTTGGTCGATCCCATCCTTTCCGCTTTCTTGTCTTCGATTCATTTTATGATTAAGCATTGCGCATTATTTGGTAATAGCATAACTAGATTACATCATAAACATCAAAAGTTTTTCCAAGATTAATAGATTCCGCCAATGACAAGTCTCCAGTTGCTCGTTCCACCAAGAATCAAGTTTCACGAATCTCAATAGTCAAGCACCAAATAGATTTAGACATTCCATTAGGCATTCCAAACATAGATTTAGACATTCCAAGCATAAAGATTTATCCAAACATAGATTTAGACATTCCAAGCATATAGATTTACACATTCCAAACATAGATTTAGACATTCCAAGCATATAGATTTAGGCATTCCAAACATAGATTTAGACATTCCAAGCATATAGATTTACCAAGTTATCACAATGTCACACCTTATATAGTACAGGGGCTAGACTTGCCAATTAGTTAAAGTTTAGGGACTAGATCTGTCAAAAGTCTAAAGTTTAGGGACGCTGGGCGTTACAGGGTTGTTGCGAGAAGAAGCCCCCACCTCTCCTTCTCGTAATAAGCTCATGGTGTTTTGTTTTGCAGATTACTCTCAAGACTTCATCGATTGTTTAATTAACGAAGAGATTAAGGATTAACCCCCCTATTGAGACCACCTCTTAGGTTATATCTCTGTGGATTAGAACTGGTGTTTCTTCGTTATTTAACTTCAAAAATTTACAAGCTTTTAGTACCTCTCATATCTAATCTTTAAATTAAACATTTGGTTAATAAACAATTTTAAGATATAAATTATGGTAAAATGGTTCTTCATAGATTATGAAAAAACTTAAAATATGTTATTTCTTTCATAAAAAGACATGTCATTTTTTTAATTTTTTTAAAGGAGAACCTCATTAAGAACGGCCGAAGCCCCTACCAAACAACAGGGCTGACCACAACAACAACTAACATATTTGCACTATATCAAATTTGAACCAATTGTCCCATAGACTTAATTTCGACCTATTTTTCAGCCATAGATATCCAAGAGACTTAATACTCGTAATAATATCATCAATCTTGATCTCCTTGTTCAATAAAATCTTCTCATTTCTCGTCTTCCATATGCACCAACACGCTACAATAGCAATCCCATAGTAGTTATGAGCCTCCATTAGATCTCTAAATTAGAACGTAAACACTTGAGGGATGTTACATCAAGAGCAAATACCTTGCCATACCACCGTCACCGTCTTACACGCAGTGAAAATATGACCCGTGACTTCATAATTAGCATCACAAAAGTGCCCCCTTGAGAATTCACAATTATGCTCCTTCTTCTAAGAGCATCCATCGTCGGAATCCTATCGATGTCTGCCTATCATGCGAAAATATTATACATTTTTTGGCACCCATTTACTCCATTCTATAGCATAGTTCATACTTGTGTCAACATTTTTTCTGCAACAACCCTTTTACTTATCAACCGAGAATAGGCCTTCATTGTTTCCTAACCATTGCCACTCATCCTTGGAACCAGAAATCTCTACCGAATCAAGCATCCCAACCAGCCTATTCCATTCAGTCGTTTCCTCATAGGATACTACTATAGGAGTATAGGGTGTCTCCATCTCCATTTCCACATAACTATTTGGCCCACTTTGTGAAAACAATCCCCCAACATGCACGAAAAAGAGAATCAATTTGCCATTGTTGACTTTTACATTAAAATTTCAGTTCAACAAACTTTTTTTAATGTCAAATGACTTTTATACATTTTATTTAATGAAGTTAATACCATAAAATCGATATATCTAACTACTACGACTAGGATTGCAAACGAATCGAATGAACATAAACCGTATTCGTTTGTTAAGAAATATACATGTTCACGAACTGTTCATGAACACTTACAGAGATTTTATGTTCGTTTGTTAAGCAAAGGAACTTGTTCGTGTTCGTTTGTTAATTTTAGGTAACGAACGAAAAAGAACGTTGATAAACACAAATGGACACAAACTAATGTTCATGAACACAAATAGAAACAATCGAACACAAACAAGCGTTCATGAAAAGAATATATAATACAATAACACTTATTAAATATTTTATTTGTCATAATTTTGAAGTATTTATATTAAACGTAAAAACTAAAAACACAAATGAAATATCGAACACAAACAAACACGTTATCAAACGTTTACGAACATAAATGAACGAACGCGGCCTCTGTTCATGTTCATTCATTTAACTAAACAAAAGAAATTTTTCTTGTTTGTGTTCGTTTGTTTGTTTAATAAACGAACGAACACAAATGAACTTCCTGCCAAACAGTTTATGAACTGTTTGCCGACGTTTGATTCGTTTGCGGCCCTAATTACAACCGTCTTTTATTTTTATTTTTAATGGTCTTACATATAATATATATATATATGGGAATGTTCAAATGAAAACCACTTTTAACGTGAAAACTCGAAAATTAACTAAAAAAAGCCTAAAAAACACACCAATTTTTTTTCAATTTTTTTATAAAAATCGCATGTTTTTTTTATATGAAAAAAAAATTTCAAAAAAAAAAATTGTAGTACACATACACATTACACATGTGCACTACAATTTTTTTTTTTTTTTGAAATTTTTTTTATATATAAAAAATGACGAAAATTGGTATGAAAAAAAAATTGTATGTTTTTTTGGATTTTTTAATTAGTTTTTGAGTTTTCACAATAACTAGTGGTTTTCATTTGAACTTTCCCATATATATATATATATATATATATATATATATATATATATATATATAGGGCCAGGATCATTTCAGAACCATAAATATTTACAGAACTCGCAGAACTCCTAATAAACAATCTTTTTATTTATATATTTTTATGTTTAGGATAATTTTATCATTTATTATGTGTATTTTTACGATTACATACATGTTAAGAGTAATTTTATCATTTTTTATATGTAATATATATATTGTAATTAAATGGAACAAATGCTCTTACATTTGAACTCACTAAATGAATGTGTACATATGTTACATCATAAATCATTTATTTTACAATTCCGATTCTAAAGCTGGTGGATCTAATCAAGGAAGAGACGTTTCTATGGGTTAAAAATAGGGCGTTGTGTAATAACATCGAATGGGTCAAATAGGTATATTTCACCAGGGGCGAAGTAGGGGGCGGGGCGCCCGACCTCTCGAACTTTTCGCTCAGTAGTGTTATATATGTAGTTTTCGTATATAAATTTTTGGGTATATACGTTTTCGACCCCCCGTCATTCGGGTTAAGTTTCGCCACTGATTTCAACATTGGTGCTAATATGTTTCTTTGGTTTGTTATGTTAGCTTCTTGCTAGATGCTATATTTATATATAGTGAACCACTGGGTGTCAGCCCAGTGGCCACCACACCCCGCAAATACCGTGGGGACTTAGGTTCGACTCCGGTCGTTTGCGTAATAAAAAGCGTGCCTGATGTCCACTCGGCTGGGGGACTCACCGCCAGGCGGCTATGTGGTGTGCTAGCCTGTGGAGTTGGAATACTCCAGTGGTTAATGGTACCACGCAACTACCTTTTTTTTTTATTTATATATAGTGGATGTTGTTAAAAAAATATTTTACATTAACCGTAAAAGAACATAACATTTTCAAAGTTTAGCCCAAGTTTTGATAAAATGAACATACAATATTTGCCTTTTCTAACATACACATCACATAACTTATGTTTTCTACGTAAGAATATTGATGTGCATATTTTATTTGATACGAAAAAGGTATATCATGTCTTATTAAGAAAAATCAACGGGCAATGCCTATGATAGTGACCCACTAACCCCTCAATACTTTTAGCTGTCTTTGTTACATTTGTTAAATAATCATGCACCTACCAATCAAACTATATCTTTTAAAGTACTTAAATATATCGTTGTCATATTTTCAAATACAAGAAAAATATAGATAACAATAAGTTTCATCCAACATTTTGTTAGAAATTAAATATATTGCTTCATTCGACTACTAAATATTTGTATTAAATTGACATACTATTTTATTGCCATGTTTAATTATGCATTTAATTTTAAAACTCTAAGATTCAAAACAAAGTTACAAATAACAATAATACCTACTAGTAAATAGGGGCATAAACAGGGCAAACTGAGTATGAGTTTATTTACACTCGAGCTCAACTCGTTTAATTTGAGAAAGTTCAAACTTGACTTATTTCAAGTTCCATGTTTATACCAAGGGCTCGACTCATTAATAGTTTCTCATTTTTGAGCTCGTTCGTATATAATTTTTTAATATTTAAACAATTTATTTATATTTATATACCTATAAAGTTATTATATATATTATTTATTATCAGTACTAATCTCTCTATATAATAAAGGAATGTTGGAAAATCTTAGGTGTTAAAATTCTAGGCTCCCAAGTCCCAAGTTATACTAATCCTAGGTGTAATTTTTATAGCTTTTTTCAATTTTTATATTTAATTAAACATATTACATCTTTGTCTTGTTTTTCATACTTTAAAGTATAATGTACAATTATTTAAAGCATAGACCTCAAACCCTTACTATGGTTTAAACGTCAGAAACCCTTTGCCTTTCCAGCTTTCCATAAACAACTAATCTCATTCAAAATTCAAATTCATTATTTCCACAAACCAGATCTGCAACACGCATCCAAATCTGATCCAATTGCTTCATCTTATGTAACTCCATCTTCTTCTAGCAAGTATTTTGGCTATCAAAGGTGAGTTCGTATACCCTAATCCAGTCGCTCCATCTTATCAAAGCCGCTCCATTGATGTTTTGCTTGCTTGAGGTTTTTTGTTTCGTATTCTCTATTTGGTTCCCAATCAAGGTTAGCAAAAAAAACATTTACTCATATATTAGATTATTTGTTTTCAAAAATAATCTGACCAACAATTCATGTTTCTGCAAACATAGTTTTTTTTTAAATTCGTCCTGTGACAACTGTCAAAATTCCAGGTATCCGTACAATTATTAAACAATGATTAGGGTTTAATGACTGTGCTGGATTACAATTAATGACTTGCATTGCTTTCTGATTATTTTCCATATACATACATGTGCATCACATATTTCAAATGACATATCATTAGTGCATGCAAACTTTATTGATTCAAATGATGCACGAAACACAGCTAGCACAGTTACCAGACAAATCAGAAAAATGCTGACGGAGTTCAGTACATAGACAGACAATGTGTTGAGACACATAATGAGCCAGAAACCAAGTAATACACTAGTATGGTGTGTAGGAAAGTAAGGATCACAAAACTGTCTTCCTATAGATAGTTTAAGTGCCGGAAAGTGCCTAAAACTCACATAAACTGCAGAATTCAGCAAAATTCAGCATTTAAACACTCTAATATCATGCAGAAATATGGTTAAATGGTCCTGAATGCTTTCCTAAGTATCGGGAATCAAAACTGTAATAAAAAGGTAACATAAAGCACACTAAACTGCATACTTTAGCACCTTAACGAACCGGTAACCAACCGAACAACCGGACACTACCTGAAACACCAAATTTTCACTAGAAACATTGTTTTAGCATTACCAAGCTAGTTATGGTCTCCGGACATCATAACACACTATATAACACCTAGTAACTAACTAACCTAACTAATACTTGAATTTTAACTAACTAAACTAACTTATAGTTGAAACCTAGCCTAAGACACCCCCCCCCCCACTTAGTAATCGGCCCAACAAGGGCCCCACACCAAGATTATATCTTGTTATTATAATAGATCTTGTTCTTTCTTTTTAAAACATATAAACCAATGGAAAATCATGTGTTAGTGGATTATAAGTAAACCTCCAAGTCATAACTTCATTTGCATCACATATCACCAACACAACACTTCTCTTTCCTTCCCCATTGCTCTCGGCCGAACACCCCCACACCACCATCATCTTCATCTTTCATTTTCCATACAATCCATACATACTCAAAGGTGCTAGAAGCCATACAAGGAAGCTTGGTGCCATTGGAAGTTGAAGGACCTTCACCATTTGCTTTTATCCACTCCATTTCATCTAGAGATCATCCCTAGCCTTGAGCTAGTAGTAAGAACACTATACTCTTCATTTTACACCTTATGTTAGTGGTTAAAAGAAGATACAAGTTGTTGATCATGATGAACACTAAGAATCTTGAACTTGAAACTTGAACATAAGCTTAAAATCATAAGAAACCATGATGTTTATGTGTTGTTATACTTGTTGAATGGTGTTTACTCATGTTTTTGATATAGATCATCATGTGATCTTGCTAGATAATGATTAAAAACATAATCTAGCAAGATGAGAGGATGAAAATGTTAAAGATCCATACATCATCCTCATGTGAATCATGAACTTGAAAGAATAAGTTGGTTTCTTGATAAGTGATGATCAAAGTGTGTATAAAGTCTTGTAAATCTATGATATCAAGAATGGTTTTTCAAGAAATCAAGTTAAAAATACAAAGTTTACTTAATCTTGGTTCTTAAAGAAATAAACCACATTTTTGGTGGTTAATAAAGTGTAGGATCATGTATTTAAAAAGAAAAATCCAAGAAGAAACATTTTTAGAAAATTTAATTACAAGTTGTGAAGATCTAATTTCTTCAAAAATGGAGTTTTTAAATAAAAAACCACACTTTAAAGGGTAACAAGACTTACTAAATACACTAGTAAGTTACTACAAATTTTTATAAATGTTCAAGTTCATGAGGTAGTAGTTTATGCTTGATTTTGGCAAATTGGTAAGTGTAGATTGATTTGTTGTTGATTTACAAAAGAAAATGATATGCCTTGAAGGCATGGAAACCTCCATTTTTAGGGGAAACTATGGCAAAAATTTTCTAAAAATTAAACACTTAGAAAAATATTTCTAAACAAATATTTACAACTGTATTTAAAACCATAAATTTTCATATAAAGTTTGCCATAAATTTTGTTACAAAAATTGTAAATATTGGAGGTTGATTTTTATAAATAAAAGTAACTAAATATGTATTTAGGAAATAGATATTTAGAAGTCACCATGTGTGTGATTATTTGTATATTATGTGTATTAGTTATATTATTTTAGGACTTGAAATAATATAACTCACCAAAATACCAAGAAATTACAATCCAAAATGTTACCAAAATCTCAAGAATATGAGTATATAAATCATACCCAAAATGTTGGAGAAACCAAACAAAAGAATATAACTTACAAAATATTCCGGAAAATTTATTCATAAGTATATTTTGGTAATAAGTATTTTGGACACCAAAAGAGCAAAAATATGATTTTTACAATTATTACAAAATATATCATATTTTTTACAAGGAGAAATATATTATTTTTGGCAAGTAAAAATATATATTTCTTGGAATTATTAGAAGATGTATTATTTTTGGAAGAAGATATATATTTTCTCAAACAAACATGAAATACATTATTTTTGGGAGAAAATGTATTTTCTTAAATAAACTTGAAATATATTATTTTTGGAAGAAAAATGGATTTATAAATATTTTCTAAGTTAGACTTGGAAATATATTATTTTTGAGACTTGTATGAGATTTATAAATATTTTTGCCAAGGGGAAAATTATGAATAATTTTTCTAAGTAATATTTCTCAAAATATATATTTTGGAAATATATATTGATGTATTTTTATTAAAGATATTATTCTGGAAAAGTTAATACAAAATTAAGTATAAGAATACTTAACAATTACATGAAAATACGTATTCTCGTACGTATAGATACACACCGGAATACGCAACCGATACTTGGCAAAAATATACAAGTATAAGAACACGAATACAAATACACCCATCATTGGGAAGGATATACATGTATAAATACATAAAAAGTAACAAGTTAAAAATGTATTATTTTAACAAATATTCCAAAATTTGATAAATATAATTTAAGTTAAAATATTTATTATTTTAACAAATAATTATGTAATTTGGAATAATATTAAAGATACAATGGAACGTAACTCAAAGACACTAATTAATATTATGTCAAGGCATGACCCGCTAGTCTAATAAACCGTAGTACGTTGTAGGTAGTCGTGTACGCCAGAAGAAGCTTTGAGTTACAGTTGGGTTACGAAGAACGCAAGACTGTGAGTTCATGTCCCCCTTTTCTTTTAACTGTTTTTGGTTTTATAACTTCGGGGGTGAAGTACATGTTACAAATTGTTTACATACGATTACATTTGGTATGGTTAGCTAAGTAAAGGTACTACTTGATCATGTGAGTGGTGGGTACAACACTTAAGACCATTAATCCTCGTTGTAGGACCGAGGGACATGAGTGACAGATCTATTTCGGTGTAGCGAGCCCACACCCATGTGGACCAGGGTTTGGCCCATGAGGTGACTATGTCTTACTGCCGGAGATAAAATTTGCTAGGTTTGAGCCTTCCTGCATCACGTCACACATATTAATGGCCTTGCAAACCATTAATGATCTATTTTCCTTGTTTGCTTTCATACCGGGGTTTACAAACATACATACATACATACTTTCAATTATTACAAAGGTTTATTCGTGCACACAAACAAACACATGAACTCGCTCAACTTTTGTTGATGATTTCAAACTACATGTATTTCAGGAAATTAAATGTGGATCTGGCGGGCGTTTGGATGTTTCAAGTGATGTTGGGAATAAAAGATGTCATCCGGTGTCTAAGGGTTTGGATAGTGTGTCTTATCCTGGATAAGACACATCTTTCAAAGCCTGGTTTTTATTAATGTCTTTTGTCGAGTCCATATGGAACTCTAAACAATTTGCATGGTTTGTATTTTGGGTTTGAAGCTTGTGTTGGATTTCTAGATAATATTGTTTGTGATGTTTTAAACTTAATCAATGGATGAACATCTTTGGTTTTATCATATAGTTGTTTGTTATGGTTGAATGCAATGATATTAAGTAAGTCACACATAATCACGCTTCCACAAAAGTCAGGGTGTGACAGTTTGATATCAGAGCTTCGATTGTAGCGAACTAGGATTCCTCCTCAAGTCTAGACTACAATCATTAGGGCTCTCACGAAAATATTTTTACAACATGTTTTCATTGCATGCACAAAACACCTAGATCCATGGAACAAACGTTTTTACAAAAAGAAAGACACGAAACCCGATTGCAATCACAAACCCCAGACAAACCAGTAGACTAAGGATAGGAAGGGTTCGTGAGGAATCACGAGGATACATGACTTCATGATACATTATCGTTGATTGCGTACTAAATGTTAGTGGTTAATATATGTGCATATGTTGTGATTGTTCTGTTACAGACACTATGTCTTCATCCGAGAGCGGATTGTCCGACGCCGATGACCCTATGGCTATTGTTTCCGACGACGAGATCGCACCAGAGTCAAAGATCTTTACATCCGATACCGAGAGCGACCCAGATATGCTATCAGACGATGAGGACGGCTTTCAGCCGTTCGCGTTGCCTGACTTTGGAGATGACTTACCCCTTGCTGATGGTATTCCAGACGAGGATCCTTTTGTTATTCCCATTCCAGTCCATGATCATCTTATCATCGGGCATCCCGATGGTGAGCATATTGTGGCACCGATCCTCGCTCCCGTTCCTCTCGTGGTCATCCCTCCTGAGGATTGGCCTTTTGACAATCTGTTTGATGATGACGTTGATTTGTTTGTTGATGGTCCTCCCGATGACGCCCATGGTGATGGAGAGTTGGATGAGGACGTTGTTGCTAGTCCACTTCCTGAGATCCCTGTTATTGAGTTATCCTCTGACTCTAGTTTGCACTCTGTCTCAGATTCCTTTGAGTCTGTGACGTCTTCTGCCTTGCAGGCAGTTGGATTACGACGCTATGCCACTGATTCTGATGATGATACGGCCATGTCAGCTGCACCATCCCCTCCACATGACCCCAAGCCTGGTCTTGAGCCAGATCTTGTTCCTGTTGATCAGCCTGATGTTGCACCTGCTGATCCTGAGCCCTTACCTGATCATGACCCTATTCCTTTTGGCTTACCAGACATAGCACCACTTATCCCTGATCCAGTTCCTGCACCCGTTGACTCTCCTGTTATTGAGCCACTTATTCCTCCACCTGCACCCGCACCCGCTGATGTTGCTCATTTTAATCCTGTGGAGTCTGATGTCCATCGTGTTGATTTACCTATCGTTTTCTTGCAGGACATACCCGCACCCCGTCCAGGGGAAGGTACTTCAGGCCAGCAGCCTAGTCACGATCCTTATGTTTCAGCAGCCTTTCCACAGATCCCTCAGTCGACACCGTTTGCCCCTTTTACTTCTTCACCACTTGATGAGCCACTCCGATGGTTCCCACCGTACTCGATGCCGATTTCAGATCCCTATCATCCATCTCAGTTTGTTGGCTATACACGGGATGAGTTACTTTTATCACTTCAGCTTCAGTATGAGATTATGAGTCGCAGGATTTTGGAGCTTGAGATGACACCGCGTCCTTTACCATGTCCTTGTCAGCCTGCTTTTGTTCCCCCTCGTTCATCATCGTCTCCATTTTCACACCCACCTGCACCTCTTACTCCTTTTCCATAGTTTGATGCTCGATTTCTCACCGTCGAGCAGCAGATCAGTTATCTGTTGCGTCATGTATATGAGCTTGAGGAGGAGCTTGCGCAACTTGCTTTTCTTCCCTCCACCTCCTCCTCCACCACCACCATCAGCATAGTGGTTTTTGGTTTTATGTAGGTAGCATTACTTTTGATGAGAGCACCACTATTGAGCCGAGCTTGTGAAGCCTTTTGGAGACCACCTTTTGATTGTATGACTTCTGTAGATTGGTAGACTTATTGGACAAGGGTAGTGTGACCCTGTGTTCCCTTTTGATATGATACACTTTGTAAGACATGTAACAATATTTTGTGGTCGATGATTAATGAAAGCTCAATCGTCATGTTCTCATTAAATACGTTGTAGATTTACATGCTTGTGCTATGATTGTGATGCTATATGCTTGCTTATTATGATAAACGCTATTACATATACGTACTATATATTTATTATACGAATAAGGCCTGACCTATACAATCTTCTTCTTTGAAGATGCATCCTCGAAGGAACACTCAGTTGCCCACAACCGAGGCAGAATTACAAGAACGAATTTCACAGGCAATCGCACAACATGAGGCCCTACGCTCCGAACACAGCGGTGGCACCTCAGGGAATAACCCACCTAACGGTAATGTTTAAGTCACTTAAGACACATTACAATACGTTTGGATATTTCCATGTGTGTTTGCTAGCACTTTCTGTGAATGATGATGCCTGTACAGGCTGTACTTACAAGCAGTTTCTAGACTGCAAGCCTCTGAACTTTGACGGCACTGGAGGTGCCGTAGCTTTCGTGAGATGGGCTGAGAAAACAGATTCTGTGCTGCGGATGAGTAAGTGTGCGCCAGAGCATCAAGTCACTTACATTTCTGGACTATTCCTAGATGGAGCTCTGTCATGGTGGAACCTTTAGGTTCAAACTTTGGGTGAAGCTGCAGCGTATGCGTTGACATGGGACGAGTTGAAAGAGCTGATGCGTAAGAAGTACTGTTCAAGGGCAGAAATTCAGAAGTTAGAAACCGAGTTTTGGAATCTGAAAATGGATGGTCCCAAGATAGCTGAGTATGTGCAGAGATTCCATGATTTGTCTCGTGTTGTCCCTTACATGATAGAACCAGAGTTCAAGCGAGTCGAACGTTTCATTTGGGGATTGGCACCCCAAATTCTGAGCATGGTGACTGCTTCTAAGCCTCCAATAATTACTGAAGCCATCGACTTGAGTGTGGCACTGACTGAAGAAGCGATTCGTTTGGGCAAGTTCTCAATCTCTGAGCAGAAGAAGAAAGAGACTCATGTGGAGTCGTCTGGAGAGAACAAAAGGAAGTTCTCGAATTTCAAGAAGGGTACCCAAGGAAACAACAACAGTGCTAATAAGCGGAGAGATGCGAATCCACCAGCCGAGGTCAGGACTGGTGCTGCTACTGCTGAGAACAAAAGGAAGGGATATATGGGCACCCTACCCAAGTGTGATGTATGTCAGTATCATCATGCTGGCCAGAGAAAGTTTACTGAAGTGTGGTAACTACGGAAAGAATGGTCATTCGAAGGAAACGTGCTGGGCTGGTACTGGTCGTGGGAATGGTGGTCAGAAAAAGAATGGAAGTGGAAATGGTAATGGCAATGGCAACCGTGGTGGAAACGGTTATGGGAATAGGAATCAGGGAGGTAATGGAAATAAGGCAGGAAATGGAAACCGCGGGGGAAATAATAACAATAACCAAGGTGGTAACAGGAATGGACACGGCCAAGGTTGTTATGGTTGCGGTGAGGTAGGGCATTTTAAGCGGGATTGCCTAAAGAATAACCAAGCTCGTGGAAGAGTGTTCAACATTGGAGCTAGGGAAGCTCGTCAGGATCCGAACGTAGTCACTGGTACGTTCCCTATTAATCAACATTTTGCATCTGTGCTATTTGATACTGGTGCCGACTATAGCTTCGTATCCCTAGAGTTTAAAAATATACTTGGGTTAGTTGCAAGTAAGTTAGATATTCCGTACTTGATAGAACTAGCTAATGGGAAGCTAGTAGAGGCAAATGAAGTGATTAGAGGCTGTGTGATAGAGCTTGGAGAACGTGAGTTTGGGATAGATATTCTGCCAGTTGAGTTGGGAAGTTTCGACGTGGTAGTTGGAATGGATTGGTTGTCAAGTAATCGAGCTGAGATCGTATGCCATGAGAAGGTTATCCGCATCCCGTTGGCGAACGAAGAGACGATCGTAATTCATGGGGAGAAGCAGGATACACCTCTAAGGATTATCAGTTGTTTGAAGGCATGGAAGTTTTTGCGTAAAGGATGTGTTGCCTTCTTAGCTCATGTTGTGGATAAGGAAGCCGAAGAACCAAAACTGGAAGATATCCCTGTGGTAAAGGAATATCCTGAAGTCTTCCCCGAAGACTTTCCAGGATTACCGCCCCAACGACAAGTCGAATTTCACATTGACTTGGTTCCAGGCGCCGCGCCTGTAGCCAAGGCACCTTACCGACTTGCGCCCTCAGAGATGCAAGAGTTGTCGACACAGCTTCAGGAGTTGCTGGACAAGGGATTCATTAGACCAAGCTTCTCGCCTTGGGGAGCTCCAGCTCTGCTTGTCAAGAAGAAGGACGGTAGTTTTCGTATGTGCATTGACTACCGATAGCTGAACAAGTTAACCATCAAGAATCGGTATCCTTTTCCGAGGATTGATGATTTATTCGATCAACTTCAGGGTTCGAGTTACAACTCCAAGATCGATCTTCGATCAAGTTATCACCAGCTGCGGATTCAAGAAGAGAGTATACCGAAGACTGCCTTTAGAACTCGTTATGGACATTACGAGTTTCTAGTGATGTCGTTTGGTTTGACAAACGCGCCTGCAGTGTTTATGGACTTGATGAACCGATTTTGCAAGACATATCTCGATAAATTCGTGATTGTATTTATCGACGATATTTTGATCTATTCGCGGATAAAAGAAGAGCATGAGCAACACCTTAGAGCCATCTTAGAGCAACTTAAGAATGAGAAGCTCTACGCTAAGTTCTCGAAGTGCGAATTTTGGTTACGTGAGGTACAGTTCCTCGGTTACGTGGTAAACGAGGATGGTATTCATGTGGATTCCACCAAGATCGAGGCGATCAAGAATTGGGAAACTCCAAAGACGCCAACCGATATCCGACAGTTTTTGGGCTTAGCAGGGTATTATCGCAGACTCATTGAGGATTTTTCTAAAATCTCTCAGCCACTGACCTCCCTTACTCAAAAGGATAAGAAGTACGAATGGGGAGATAAATAAGAAGAGGCTTTTCAGCTGCTTAAGAATAAGCTTTGCGATACACCTATTTTATCCCTACCCGAAGGCACCGACGACTTCGTGGTATACTGTGACGCCTCGCGTCAGGGATTGGGCTGTGTGCTAATGCAGCGACAAAAGGTTATCGCTTATGCTTCGCGCCAGTTAAAGGTTCATGGGAAGAACTACACCACGCATGATTTGGAGTTAGGCACAGTGGTGTTTGCCTTGAAGATTTGGCGGCATTATCTTTATGGTACTCGTTGTACGACCTTTACAGATCACAAGAGCCTTCAGCACATATTCGATCAGAAAGAGCTTAACACGAGACAGTGACGTTGGGTAGAGCTGTTAAATGATTATGATTGCGAAATCAAATATCATCCAGGAAAGGCGAATGTGGTGGCAGATGCCTTGAGTCGAAAAGAAAGGATTAAGCCCATAAGGGTTAGGGCTTTGGAAATGATTATTCAGACAGACCTCTCGTTGCGTATTCGTGCTGCACAGAGAAAAGCTCTTAAGAAAGAGAATTTAAAGGTCGAATATCTCCGTGGGATAGAGAAAAAGCTGGTACCCAATGAGGAAGGAACTTTGTATTTCATGGGACGAATTTGGGTTCCGCTTTTTGGTGGTCTAAGAGAGGTTATTTTCGAAGAAGCTCATAAATCGAGGTACTCGATCCATCCAGGATCAGACAAGATGTACCAAGATTTGAAGGATTATTACTGTTGGCCAAGACTTAAGGGCGATGTGGCTACTTACGTTGGAAAGTGTTTGACTTGCGCCAAAGTGAAGGCCGAGTATCAGAAGCCTTCAGGTCTTCTGCAGCAACCAGAAATACCCATGTGGAAATGGGAGCAGATCTTAATGGATTTCATAACCAAGTTGCCCAAGACTCCCAGAGGTCATGATACGATTTGGGTAATCGTGGACCGATTGACAAAGTCTGCGCATTTCTTGCCGATCAGAGAAAAGGATAACACTGGTAAGCTAGCTGAGCTCTACCTAAAGGAGATAGTAGCACATCATGGAGTACCTATCTCGATTATATCAGACAGAGACATATGATTTGTGTCAAGGATTTGGCAATCCTTCCAGGAAGCTTTTGGTTCTCAGTTGAATCTGAGTACTGCTTTTCACCCGCAGACGGACGGTCAAAGTGAGAGAACGATTCAGACGCTTGAAGATATGCTACGTGCTTGTGTAATGGATTTAGGTGGCAGTTGGGATATTCACCTGCCTTTGGTTGAGTTCTCCTATAACAACAGCTACCATACAAGCATTCAAGCTGAACCGTTCGAGGCTCTCTACGGACGCAAGTGTCGATCGCCGTTATGTTGGGCAGATGCAGGCGATAGACAGCTGGTTGGTCCCGAACTGGTCCAATAGACAACTGATAAGATTATGCAGATCCGAGAGCGCATCAAGGCGGCTCGTGATCAACAAAAGAGCTATGCAGACCAAAGACGTAAACCCTTGGAATTTAAAGTGGGTGATATGGTTTTGTTGAAAGTCTCACCTTGGAAAGGTGTGGCACGCTTTGGGAAGCGTGGTAAGTTAAACCCACGTTATATCGGACCACTTAGACTTTTGGAAAGGGTTGGTTCTATTACATACAAGTTAGAGCTACCAGCAGAACTTAATGGTGTTCACGATACATTTCACGTATCTAATCTGAAGAAGAGTCCAACAAAAGAAACAGTGGTCATCCTTGCTGACGAAGTTCACATTGATGACACACTTCATTTCACCGAAGAACCCGTTGAGGTTACAAATTGGAAGGTTAACAAGAATCGGAGGAGTAGTGTTAAGCTTGTCAAGGTTCGGTGGAATGCACGTCACGGCCCAGAGTTCACTTAGGAGCGTGAAGACCACATGAAAGCAAAATACCTGCATTTATTCCCCAACTCCCCTGCAGCTAGTAGTAAAGCTTAAAATTTCGGGACGAAATTTTCTTAACAGGGGGAGAATGTGACAACTGTCAAAATTCCAGGTATCCGTACAATTATTAAACAATGATTAGTGCTTAATGACTGTGCTGGATTACAATTAATGACTTGCATTACTTTCTGATTATTTGCCATATACATACATGTGCATCACATATTGCAAATGATATATCATTAGTGCATGCAAACTTTATTGATTCAAATGATGCACGAAACACAGCTAGCACAGTTACCAGACAAATCAGAAAAATGCTGACGGAGTTCAGTACATAGGCAGACAATGTGTTGAGACACAGAATGAGCCAGAAACCAAGTAATACACTAGTATAGTGTGTAGGAAAGTAAGGATCACAAAACTGCCTTCCTAGAGATAGTTTAAGTGCCGGAAAGTGCCTAAAACTCACATAAACTGCAGAATTATGCAGAATTCAGCAAAATTCAGCATTTAAACACTCTAATATCATGCAGAAATATGGTTAAATGGTCCTGAATGCTTTCCTAAGTATCGGGAAACAAACTGTCATAAAAAGGTAACATAAAGCACATTAAACTGCATACTTTAGCACCTTAACGAACCGGTAACCAACCGAACAACCGGACACTACCCGAAACACCAAATTTTCACTAGAAGCATTGTTTTAGCATTACCAAGCTAGTTATGGTCCCCGAACATCATAACACACTATATAACACCTAGTAACTAACTAACCTAACTAATACTTGAATTTTAACTAACTAAACTAACTCATAGTTGAAACCTAGCCTAAGACCCCCCCCCCCCCCCACCTAGTAATCGGCCCAACAAGGGCCCCACACCAAGATTATATCTTGTTATTATAATAGTTCTTGTTCTTTCTTTTTAAAACATATAAACCAATGGAAAATCATGTGTTAGTGGATTATAAGTAAACCTCCAAGTCCATAACTTCATTTGCATCACATATCACCAACTCAACACTTCTCCTTCCTTCCCCATTGCTCTCGGCCGAACACCCCCACACCACCATCATCTTCATCTTTCATTTTCCATACAATCCATACATACTCAAAGGTGCTAGAAGCCATACAAGGAAGCTTGGTGTCATTGGAAGTTGAAGGACCTTCACCATTTGCTTTTATCCACTCCATTTCATCTAGTGATCATCCCTACCCTTGAGCTAGTACTAAGAACACTATACTCTTCATTTACATCTTATGTTAGTGGTTAAAAGAAGATACAAGTTGTTGATCATGATGAACACTAAGAATCTTGAACTTGAAACTTGAACATAAGCTTAAAATCATAAGAAACCATGATGTTTATATGTTGTTATACTTGTTGAATGGTGTTTACTCATGTTTTTGATATAGATCATCATGTGATCTTGCTAGATAATGATTAAAAACATAATCTAGCAAGATGAGAGGATGAAAATGTTAAAGATCCATAGATCATCCTCATGTGAATTATGAACTTGAAAGAATAAGTTGTTTTCTTGATAAGTGATGATCAAAGTGTGTGTAAAGTCTTGTAAATCTATGATATCAAGAATGGTTTTTCAAGAAATCAAGTTAAAAATACAAAGTTTACTTAATCTTGGTTCTTAAAGAAATAAACCACATTTTTGGTGGTTAATAAAGTGTAGGATCATGTATTTAACAAGAAAAATCCAAGAAGAAACATTTTTATAAAATTTAATTACAAGTTGTGAAGATCTAATTTCTTCAAAAATGGAGTTTTTAAATAAACAACCACACTTTAAAGTGTAACAAGACTTACTAAATACACTAGTAAGTTACTACAAATTTTTATAAATTTTCAAGTTCATTAGGTAGTAGTTTATGCTTGATTTTGGCAAATTGGTAAGTGTAGATTGATTTGTTGTTGATTGTGTTGATTTACAAAAGAAAATGATATGCCTTGAAAGCATGGAAACCTCCATTTTTAGAGGAAATTGTGGCAAAATTTTTCTAAAAATTAAACACTTAGAAAAATATTTTTAAACAAATATTTACAAGTATATTTAAAACCATAAATTTTCATATAAAGTTTGCCATCTAAAAATTAAACACTTAGAAAAATATTTCTAAACAAATATTTACAAGTATATTTAAAACCATAAATTTTCATATAAAGTTTGCCATAAATTTTGTTACAAAAATTGTAAATATTGGAGGTTGGTTTTTATAAATAAAAGTGACTAAATATGTATTTAGAAAATATATATTTAGAAGTCACCATGTGTGTGATTATTTGTATATTATGTGTATTAGTTATATTATTTTAGGACTTGAAATAATATAACTCACCAAAATACCAAGAAATTACAATCCAAAATGTTACCAAAATCCCAAGAATATGAATATATAAATCATACCAAAAATATTGGAGAAACCAAACAAAGGAATATAACTTACAAAATATTCCGGAAAATTTATTCATAAGTATATTTTGGTAATAAGTATTTTGGACACCAAAAGAACAAAAATATGATTTTTACAATTATTACAAAATATATCATATTTTTTACAAGGAGAAATATATTATTTTTGGCAAGTAAAAATATATATTTCTTGGAATTATTAGAAGATGTATTTTAGAAGATGTATTATTTTTGGAAGAAGATATATATATTTTCTCAAACAAACATGAAATACATTATTTTTGGGAGAAAATGTATTTTCTTAAATAAACTTGAAATATATTATTTTTGGAAGAAAAATGGATTTATATATATTTTCTAAGTTAGACTTGGAAATATATTATTTTTTAGACTTGTATGAGATTTATAAATATTTTTGCCAAGGGGAAATTATGAATAGTTTTTCTAAGTAATATTTCTCAAAATATATATTTTGGAAATATATATTGATGTATTTTTATTAAATATATTATTCCGGAAAAGTTAGTACAAAAATAAGTATAAGAATACTTAACAATTACAAGAAAATACGTATTCTCGTACGTATAGATACACACCGGAATACGCCACCGATACTTGGCAAAAATATACAAGTATTAGAACACGAATACAAATACACCCATCCTTGGGAAGGATATACATGTATAAATACATAAAAAGTAACAAGTTAAAAATGTATTATTTTAACAAATATTCCAAATTTTGATAAATATAATTTAAGTTAAAATATTTATTATTTTAACAAATAATTATGTAATTTGGAATAATATTAAAGACACAATGGAACGTAACTCAAAGACACTAATTAATATTAAGTCAATGCACGACCCGCTCGTCTAATAAACCGTAGTACGTTGTAGGTAGTCATGTATGCCAGAAGAAGCTTTGAGTTACAGTTGGTTACGAAGAACGCAAGACTGTGTGTTCATGTCCCCCTTTTCTTTTAACTGTTTTTGGTTTTATAACTTCGGGGGTGAAGTACATGTTACAAACTGTTTACATACGATTACATTTGGTATGGTTAGCTAAGGAAAGGTACTACTTGATCATGTGAGTGGTGGGTACAACGCTTAAGACCATTAATCCTCGTAGTAGGAACGAGGGACATGAGTGATAGATCTATTTGGGTGTAGCGAGCCCACACCCATGTGGACCAGGGTTTGGCCCATGAGGTGACTATGTCTTACTGCCGGAGATAAAATTTGCTAGGTTTGAGCCTTCCTGCATCACGTCACACATATTAATGGCCTTGCAAACCATTAATGATCTGTTTTCCTTGTTTGCTTTCATACCGGGGTTTACAAACATACATACATACTTTCAATGATTACAAAGGTTTATTTGTGCACACAAACAAACACATGAACTCGCTCAACTTTTGTTGATGATTTCAAACTACATGTATTTCAGGAAATTAAATGTGGATCTGGCGGGCGTTTGGATGTTTCAAGTGATGTTGGGAATAAAAGATGTCATCCGGTGTCTAAGGGTTTGGATAGTGTGTCTTATCCTGGATAAGACACATCTTTCAAAGCCTGGTTTTTATTAATGTCTTTTGTCGAGTCCTTATGGAACTCTAAACAATTTGCATGGTTTGTATTTTGGATTTGAAGCCTGTGTTGGATTTCTAGACAATATTGTTTGTGATGTTTTAAACTTAATCAATGGATGAACATCTTTGGTTTTATCATATAGTTGTTTGTTATGGTTGAATGCAATGATATTAAGCAAGTCACACATAATCACGCTTCCGCAAAAGTCAGGGTGTGACACGTCCAACCATAATCGCTGCAATTAAGGTTTCTTCAATTGGTAAGCATAAGTTCTTTCTAATCTTTTTTATTCATTGTTGTTTTATGTTTTCCCAGTCATAAAACCCTTAATTAGGGTAAAAAAAAACTAATTTATAACTTACATAAGTTATCCCCATTCATGTTTTAGCTACAAAAATATTGATTTGCTCTTTCCCATATTTTTTAGCTTGATGAAGAGTGGGTTATTGCTGAAACTGAAAATGAAATTCCATTAAAAGTAAATCCTGACATTGTGTATAAAGCAAATTTTAATTTAGTTTTGAGGAATTGATTTGGTGTTAAGATTCTTACATGGATGTGTTAGTTTATAGATGGACCGATATGTTGTTCACGTTTTTTTTGTCTAGATTTACTTTTAGATGTGTTAGTTGCCCTAAACGATGATATTTTTAAGTGCACCAAGTAGTCTTAGATTTCAAAGCCGTAAGTACAAAACATAATAGTTTTGGCATCAATACTAGTAGTTAATTGTATGGCCTAATCATTTTTCGAACCACAATTTCTTTGGTCTTAAAGAAGATGGGGGAATTAAAAGCTTTAGACATTGGGGTGTTTGGGATTGCTTTTAACCTATGACTTATTAACTTTTATAAGTCATAAGTCACAAATCCTAACTTCTCATTTTCTCTTTTTCAAACCATAAAAACTCCTTTTCAACCCATTATCCAAACATTATCAAAATAACTTATTAACTTTTATAAGTCAATTAGTTAAAAGTAGCTCCAAAAAAAGCTAACCCAAACACCCTCATTGTGACATTGATACAAAATTTTTGCTCTTAAGAGGGGTAGAGATCCAATCCGGACTCGTCCTATAAAGATGCTTCAAAAGATCTTTATGTAATAAATCTGTTTGATGTTTAGTCACTTTGACTATGAAGTTTTTATGTTTAGTCACTTTTATTATGAAGGTTTTGACATGTTTCTCTGATGTCTTCGACAACGATGTATGGTCTTTTTTGCGTTGTTTAGAAAGCGTTAAGCAGTGACCTTCTGGTGGTTAGTTACCTAAACAAGGATTAGGTGAAAACAGAAATAGCTAATAGCAATAATAGGTATATAATATAACTAATTCTTAGTTCTTAAACATATGGAATATTGGAATTAAATTTGATGCTATATTATATTACTGGTGTCATATCTCTAAACATCTGCTTCCAGTGTATCATTTACCTAAAAGATAGTGTAAATATTCCCTTCAAACATGTATAATACGACAGTTACTTGCTAATGGGGGTGGTGAGGGCTGCTTTACTCCTAAGTGGCCAATTAAGTGTCCTACTATGGTTTGTGTACTGTTCTTTATGTAACCAACATGACATGAACATACGAACACTATATAAAAAGGAACTTGTATGTTGTTGCAGAATGATGCAGACTGTTGGTGCCTATCAGATGTGAATCAAACGACAAATGTTGTTTACATGGAAATTTGTAGAGACTGATGATTACTTTATATTTCTTTTACTTGTAATTTATATTTTTTGGATTTTGATTGTTGAATGAAAATGAAGTTTCAATCTTTGTTGTTTTTTATAAATTTTTTATTACTTGTAAAATTAAATTGTTCAACCCATGTATCACATGGGTAGCTAATATATAAAAATATATGTTATCATTATATTTATCATAACTTTGCTCATATAATATTTATTATGTAATTACATAAAATACAAATTATTTTAATTTTATGTGTAATATGCTGAGGATCACAAACTTAGTAAAACTCCATATGTGAATATTATATAATTACATAACATACAAATTATTTTAATTTTATGTGTAATAGGATGAGGATCACAAACTTAGTAAAACTTCGTATGTGAATGTTAGGCTTGAGTTCGTTTACTAAATAAACTTCATTTAAAACTCGAGCTCAGATTCCAACTTGTTTACCCTCACCTTGATTCGTGTTATGAATAACCAGATTTCAAGCCACTCACGAGCAACTCAACTCTTTTACACCTTTACTAAATTATTAAATTAAAATTTTAAATATCAAAAGTATTAATATAATAACTATATTAAAAGAATAAAGGGCCTTTGGGACCACTTATTACAAGTAATATTATTATATTGTGTGTTAGTTGAGGATGGTAAGGAATTAGGACAAGATTATTTAATATGAGTAAATAATTAAAGTTATTCACTATAAATAAACAGTTTATTAAAAAAAGACAGAGAATAATACTAAAAGGAAATATAAATTAAAATATTAAATAATCAAGCCACCTTTAAATAAGAGAATGTGAGTGAAACTGAATACAGATATACACATTCATTCATTCAATACATACAAACCCCATCAGGGTAAGAGTACATGCCCCCAATTGGTTGAAATGGAGGGTAGCCTAGCTGCCTGACACTCCTCTTTTGGCCCAATAAATTTACGATTTTATCCCGCCTTAACCTTACGATTTTACCATCAATATAAAATTATGTTTTTACCCCCACCTAAAAATAAATTTGCGCTTTTGCTCCCAGCTAAAATTTCGATTTTGCACTCGGTTCAAAATTATGATTTTGCTCCGTTTAAATTTACACTTTTGTCATTAGGTTTTTTTCCTTAAAATTACGATTTTTCCATCAGTTAAAAATTATGTTTTTACACCTCACTTAAAAATAAATGTACGCTTTTGCTCCCAGCTAAAAATTTCAACTTTGCCCTCGGTTACAAATTACGATTTTGCCCCGTTTAAATTTACAGTTTTGCCATTAGTCTTTTTCCTCACAGCCAATTTACGATTTTCCCCTCAACTTAAATTTACATTTTCTTCATCGTTTTTGTTTGTTTTCCTGGTTAAATTACAAATTTGCCCCCAGTGTAAAATTGCAGTCGCAGCTGCCTGGCACTCCCCCGTTGGTCCTTTTCATTTACGATTTCATCTCTGAATTAAAATTATGATCTCGCCCTCAGTTCAAAATTACGCCTAACATTCGCTCATTAGTCCTGAAAAATTACAGTTTTGCCCTGAGGCGGCGGGCATCAACTAGTTCATATACATACACGTTATATAGTGAGAGAAAGTAGAGAGAGAAAGCACAGCATAGGGGTCCATGTTCCTCAACCGCATGACATCTACTTCAAGGTACCATCTCTTCTTCATCTTCATCATCATCTTCACCGTTATTCAATTTGGATTATTATTCGATCTCATTCTCCTCTTCAATTGCAGTTTGCTTGCTGCACTCGCAAGTTAGGGTTCCGATAGTCAATTGTTTTCAGGTACATCTCCAGATCTGAAGTAAATTCATCTCAAAACCTAGCTTATAGTGTAGTTTTTATGATAATTAGGTTTTAGATATGCAGATCTCGGATACATTTATAGAATTTGTAGTTAATTGATAGCAATTTTGTGTGTGTGTGTGTGTCGTTTGCAATTGCTTTGTTACTGTTACTCTTACTCATGCTATGTTGTTAAGTTGTTATCTACATTTTACCTAGCTTGTAGTGTAGTTTTTGTAGTAATTATGTTTTGGATATACAGATCTCGTATAGTTCACTTGACATTTAGAGAATTTGCAGTTAATTGATAGTGATTTTGTGTATAGTGTTTGCAATTGGTTTATTATTGTTAGTACTAATGCTATTTTGTTAAGTTGTTATCTACAATTTTACATAGTACCTATGTAGCACGGATACAGGGGTACGGGGAACAGCAAAATTCAAAAATACAAGATACGGGTACGGCAAAAAAAGAAAAAATAATATTAAAAATAAAATTATATTAAACAAAGTCCAAAAAATAAAAATATAGTAAACAAAGTCCAAAAATATATTAAACTCCAAAATTATCAACATCAAATATGCAAGTAAACATCAAATATTCTATTCAAAATTATATAAACAGTCTGTGAAGTGTGAACATATGCAAATAAACTATGATAGTACTGAATGGAAATTGATTGTATTTCAGAGACATGGTTTGTTTTTCACCGCTCAGATTTGTTTATATATCTTTTTAGTAGAAGTTGTAGCTGGAAATGCGTAGATTCTGTTTTCCTTTATGGGTAGTGAGTGACCAGTTAAATTCTATATGTTTAAAAATTGTTATAAACTTAATTTGAACATGTTGTGTAATTTTAACATTGTGTGATGGGATTCTTTTGATAAAGATGGTTTATGATATGGAACACAAGTGGAAATTAGCAGTTAGCATCTGGATGATTACTGTTCAAACATTAACAGCTAGGGAAAAATTAAATTGAATTCAAACAACAATCCTCTATGAGTCAACATGCTTAATGTTCAATTTTTAGTCTTTTTATGTAGGAACGGTAGTTTATATACTTATGTCTCTGGTTCCATTCCAGTTTTATTAACAGTTCTCTACAGCAGCTAACTTGACAATGGGGAAGTCTCCTGGAAAGTGGATCAAAACTGTGCTTTTCGGGAAAAAGTCATCGAAATCTAATCTCTCCAAAGTAAGAAAATACTATTTATGCACATCAATTGAGGAGATACATTTTTATTTTATTTTATTATTGTGATTGACAAATTTATTTTATTTTATTATTGTGATTGACAAATTAATCCCGATACCATACTATTTCTTGAAGGATGCTACCTTAGAAATCAAGACATCTGGTAAGGCAAAATCAGAGGATTTTGGCACTGATTCTATGGTTATCTCTAGCCCAGTGCGTCCGGTTACTTCTTCAATCGGAGAACATACAGAACTAGAGAAGAGTTCGAGTGCCAGCTTTATGCCCGATACAGCTGAAGATTCAAGACTTAATGTGGAACCAAATGCATCAAATGGTGAGGATAAAATCAAGCTAGAGCAAGCTGCCACAAAAGCACAGGCTGCTTTCAGGGGCTATTTGGTAATATTATTGAGCTTGATTCACTTATTTTTTTTCCAATGGAATATGCTGAATGTTTAGGGTTTGTTTAAGTTGTTAACTCTATGTTATTATCAAAATTGGTCAGCAATTCATAATACACCGAGCGACGTAGCTCTTAAGCTGCATTGTAGGGGATAACATTCTCTCTAACATCAACCTTATTTGTTAAATCATAAGCAATTTGCTGAAGTTTTTAGATCTTTAGTTTGTGGTTTGGAGGCCTAACTAATAAATGGGTATCAAGTTTCAATAAAGTTTCTGCTTTGCATAGTGAACACATCCTACAGTTTTTTGCATGTTGTTTGACTTTTATTAATCATGAGACCCCGCTACCAGAAAATTCACAGGACCCGCAAATACCTGCTAAACAACAGGATCATGAATCTTTTAACTCGTGTTTTGCATGTTGTTGGACAATGTTTGGCATCTACACGTGTCTCATCCTTTTATATCTCCATTCCACATTTACTTTCATAGTTTCATTCTTTTCATGGTTATGCAATATTATGCCTTAAATCGTGTTTTTACATTATTGAATCTGTTTGTCTTTTTATACGCTAACGTAATTAACCATACGTGTAGGCCCGAAGAGCATTTCGGGCTCTCAAGGGTATCATAAGGCTTCAAGCTTTAGTTCGTGGCCACTTGGTTAGGAGACAGGCTGTTGTTACTTTGAGATGCATGCGTGCAATTATTGAATTCCAAGCGTTGACTCGTGGCCGAATGGTCAGACTTTCTAATGGTCAACTGCTTAAAAAACAGACTTCAACAGCATTTGTGGTAATTCCCTCTTCTTTATTATCTTTAATTAGTTGATGTTGACTTTTGTATTTACTGATTTTGACTTTTTCCGATACTTGTTTTCTAGGATAAGAAACCTGCAAACTTGCTTGTAATATCCCTCCGAGTAGAGAAGTTATCAACAAATGTGTTCGCCACTAAGGTATTATGTCATTTTAATATAAAGTAAAGTACATGGATGGTCCCTGTGGTTTACCTAAATTTTTTATTTGGTCCCTAGCTTTACAAAAGTACACGGATGGTCCTTGTGGTTTGAACTTTGTAACGCATTTAGTCCTAAGCCAACAAATCTAAAGGTTTTAGCATGTCCAAGTTAGGGACTAAATGCGTTACAAAGTGCAAACCACAGGGATGATACACAATCCATGTACTTTTGGAAACCTAGGGACCAAATCCAGAGTTTTGGTAAGCCACAGGGACCATCCATGTACTTTAACTCTTTTAATATATCTGTATCATTCATTACATGTCTACATTCCGAGAAGTTGACCGGTGCGTTATTCTTTAAATTAGCTTGTTGCTTCATCTCGTACTACGATGCCGTTAAGAATTCAATACGAACCAATAGACCCAAATTCAGTAACGAGCTGGCTCACGCGTTGGTCATCTACTAACTTCTGGGGCCCACTACCCCATCCGAAAAAACCGCTTGATGCAAAGCCTAAAAGAAAGCAGACTAAATTACAAACTGAAGAAACCGACAATGGAACCGTGAGGTCAAAACGAAGTGTTCGCAGAGCAAATAATGATAACAGTCCCCATAATGAAAACGAAAAGTCCAAGCGTACCGTGAGAAAAGTCAACCACCAAGCTGACGCTGGTCAAGAACAATCTCTTACTGAACTTGAGAAAGTCAAATGTAATTTACGAAAAATATCTGTTTCCGCCTCTGGACCTCCTGAGAAATCAGAACTCGCCACTGAAAAAACTTCACCCGGTTTAAATAAAATATCAAGCTCCACTATTTCAGAGATTTTGGAGAAAAACAACGGTTCGATAAACGATTCATCCGCTGAAAGCGTTAAACCGCCAGAGCCAGAAGAATCTCCGGTTAAACCACCCGAGCCAGAAGAATCTCTGGTTCAACCTCCAGAGGACAAAGACAAACCACTTGATCAACCTGACATCGAGCCACCGTCCCTAGAAGCCACAACGAAGCTAGAAACTGAATCGCCTGCAAAGGGTGAGTCAAACGGGAAGGAAAATCAGAAAGCTAGAAGAAGAAAGTCGTTACCAGCAAAACAAGAACACCATGAGAGCGTTGTATCGCTGAGCACACCCACCTTGCCAAGCTACATGGCGGCCACCGAGTCAGCGAAGGCCAAACTTAGGGCACAAGCAGCGGCAAAGGCGGCAGAAGAAGGCGGTGAAAACGGTTTCACCAGGCGGCAGTCTCTACCATCCTCCACGGGTAAACCAAACTTGGCTTCGCCACGTGTTCAGAAGCCGTTGCAAGCCAATGGCAAAGGAGGGACTAAACTTAACAAACCCCAAATATCTCCTAAAGATGGTAAGCAAACCAATTGCTGTACTTATTTACGGGTAAATTACACTTTTCGTCCTTTATGTTTATACCAAATTTCAGTGAATGTTCGTTACCTTTTAAAATGTCAGGAATCATCCTTTATGTTTAAAAAACTTTGCACTGTTTGTCCATTGACACTAACCCAGTTGAAATTTTCAGTTAAGCTTGGGCAATTTAGTCATTTTATCCATTTATTTAAGAGTAAATTACAAAGTTCGTCCTTTATGTATGTCTAATATATCAAAGTATGTCCTTTATCTTTAATAAGCTCAGAAAACATACTTAATGTTTGCAAATCCTTACATGTTACGTCCTTTAGTCCTAATCCAGTTACTTTTCATGGTTAAATTTGACTAAGTCAGCCCCACATAAGGGTATTTTGGTCATTTTATCATAAATGTTAAAATAAATAATAAAAAATTATATATATATATACATACAGCTCTCTCTCTCTCACAACACACATCAGCTCTCTCTCTCACACATAAACACCTCTCTCTCTCTCTCTCAACACACACCAGCTCTCTCTCTCTCTAATCGCCGGACCACCACCACCGGACCGACAACCACCGCCATACACCTCACCAGACCGACCACCACCGCTATACACCTCACCGGACCACTGCCACCACCTGCACACACCTCACCGGACCACCACCACCTCCACACCCCCACCGTTGGACTCCAAAACGATTATACTTCAACGAAACGGTTACTTTGAGTCGGTTAGTTATCGGAGACACTCAAACGGCCACTTTGTTCCTCGCCGCCGCCTCTCCGTCGTACGCCGCCGCACATTAAGGATGTCATCATCGCAGTTAATCGCCACCGTATGCGGTCTTCGTTCTACTGCCCTCTTTTCTCTCTCTCTAATCGGATCGAATAGGTGGTGGTTGTGGGGAGATTTGTAGTTTGAATCCGGATTTGGGGTTTGTTTGGGGTTAGTAGCTTAAATGTAGATTAGGGTTTGAATTTTGTGGTGGTGTTCAGATCTGTACATATTCAGATCTGAATATGCAGGTTGGGGTTGGGCGGTGGTGGAGGTTTGTGCAGCGGTGGTGATGATGGAGCTATGGCGGTTGACGGTGGTGATGGTGTTGGTGATAGTGGTGGGCGTGTGTGTGAGAGAGAGAGGGGAGGGGGGAAAGATCTGGTTTGGAACAGAGCTTTTGAGTGAGATGAGTTGCAGGTGATGATGAATAAGCTTGATGATTTGATTGCCGGAAAACTGGTTTGGAGCAGATTAAAGTTGCAGGTGAAGTGGTGGTGGTGGCAGATCTGTGGTGGTGGTGGCGGTGGCAGCTGGGTTGTGGTGGTGGGGTTAGGATAGTTAGAGAGAGAAAGAGAAACATTTAGTCTGTATATATTTATTGTTTTTGATGATTATTTATTTTAATATTTATGATAAAATGACCAAAATACCCTTATGTGGGGCTGACTTAGTCAAATTTAACCATGAAAAGTAACTGGATTAGGACTAAAGGACGTAACATGTAAGGATTTGCAAACATTAAGTATGTTTTCTGAGCTTATTAAAGATAAAGGACATACTTTGATATATTAGACATACATAAAGGACGAACTTTGAAATTTACTCTTTATTTAAAAAGGTATATGAAAAATTAAACAAAACGAATAAGAGATATAAACACCCTTTCTCTCTCTAAATACCATAAAAAGACTAAACTACCCTTATGTGACCAGACTTAACTGAAATTTTTACTGGGTTAGTGTCAAAGGATAGACCATGCAAGGTTTTTAAAACGTAAAGGATGATTCCTGACATTTTTAAAGGTAAAGGACATTCACTGAAATTTGGTATAAAGATAAATGACGAAAAGTGTAATTTACTCTTTATTTACTTTAGTTAGGTGATTGATTAATTTTTGTTTTTAGAAAAAGCGATCCAGGCGGGATGGAGGAGGTGAGTACAGGTATCTGTGAATCCTTTATTGCAGGTTGGGTATTGATGTTATTGTGTTGTGTTAAATAGTTTGATACTCGTGTTCTTGTTACTGGTTTGATAAAAATGTTTTGTTTCTGGGTCGGGTTGGGTCATAGTCAATGTATAGTTATGAACCTGAAGTTTTTTTTATTTTTTTTAAATTTTTTGATAATGTGTCTTATTTTTTTTTCTTCCTAATTTGTGTGATTGAGATGTTATAATCAACGAATTGCAAATATTCATCCTAATAGGACTTGTTACTGTAGTAAAGCGTAATAAGCAAATCAAACAACCTAGGTTGGCTGGGTCGGTCGGACCCGCCAAATTATCAAAAAATGGTTTGGTTTGCGGGTGAGGCCACCTTTGAAAAAAAACAGTTGGTTCCAAGACATAACCCATGGGTTTACTTGCCAAACTCAGCTTTTTGAACCAACAGTGTAAATCTTAGGCCATGTGTAGTCATAACGCCCCTTTGTGGGTGTTATGCGACACGTGACGCTCCACGTGTGCGGGTGGGCGTTATGGGGCGTTATGCATTTAAGCCCGTAGTCATAAAGCCCTCGCCTAATCATTACTTAATTATTAATTTCTAATTTTTTATAATTATTTTCTAACTTTATAAAATTAAAAATCATTTCATTAAATTAAAAAAACATTACACTAAAATAAAAATAAAAACATTACACTTAATAAAAAACATTACAGTAACATAAAAAAAAAAACGGTTCCACTAAAAAAAAGTTGGACTAAAAAAATAAAAAAAACAACACTTCAAAGATTATATTTTTTTTCGATCCTTTCCTTTTGGGCCAACGCCATCTTCAAAGCTTTTCCGGTAAGGTGGTCGTGCGGTTTCGAGTAGAACTCAAAGTCGTGAGCCCATTGTCTATCCCGCATAATCTCCGTAACTTCGCGGTTCTCCTCCATACGTTTAGTACCGAGTTCGTGTATGTCTTGAAGTCGCTTGTTTATCTCCGAAAATGCGTCACTCATATCCGTTCCCATAGATATCGATGACGACTCGGGCTTTTTCGCCCGCCTACTTCTTCCGGGCGGTCTTGGTAGCTCCTCCACCGGCTCGTCATCCGGAATATCCTCGTTCAAGTCGGTGTTTCGAGCGTCGGAGGTTGGCGTTTCGGGTTCACCCGACTCGTTTGTTTTGGACCTCTTTGACGGCCGTTTATTTCCCGAACGACCACTCGGAGTAGATATGGTGGCCCATTTGGGGCTATGGCGAAGGATTTGCCAACACCTCATGTACGGGAAATGGCCATTAGCATCCGTATACTCGACCAACGCCGCTTGCGTGATGTCCTCGTCCTTGCTTCCACTTTTCCATCCGGCAAAATTGCGTTGGTACACGGTTTGAAAGTTCGTGCTATTTTTGTTTATATCGGTCCACTTGCCCGATATAGAGTCCGGTGGGCGGTATTCGTCTCCTTTACCCATTAGATCGAAAAAAAGCGCTCGTATTCGGCGCCAAAAAACTGATTTATCTTGATTGTTTGCTAAAAAAAAAGATATAATTAATTAGTCTAAAATTAAAAAAAAAAACTCAAATAAAAACAGAAAATAATTAAAAAAACAGAAAAAAAATAAAGAAATTTAAAAAATATACCTATAACCGGGTCCTCTGACACATCGATCCAAGCGCGGGTTAACGCATACTCCTCATCGGACTCCCACGATATCACATTTTTTTTCGCTCGGGTGGTGGTTTCCGCTTTCTTTTTATGTGGCCGTTTTGCTTTTCCTTTTCCTTTTTGCGTCTCCGCTCCTTCAGGTTGTGTTTCCGGAACAACATCGGGTTCGTGTTGTGGGGAGCCGAAAGCTTGAGCCGACCCGAACGCTTGAGACGACCCCATTCCGTCGGTGTTTTGATTCGGGTTCCACCCGTAGAGATTCGGGTCCCAACAAAGCGGCTGGTTCAAAAGATTCATGAACCCGGCATTTTGTTGACTGTAATCGACAAAACCGGCACCTAAAGGGGTGGGTCGAGTGGGAACCGGTGACACGGGGCGGGTAGGATTACCACTTTGGTTTGGGTCCGCACTCGATCGGGGAGGAATAAAACCACGGTTGTAGGGATTCGTTGTATAAAATCTGTGGATTTTTAAAAAAAAACTAGAGAGAAATGTGAGTTGAGAGTGTGTAGGTTTTATAAAAATATGGGAGAAGGGGGTATTTAAAGGGAATTTTGAAAATTAAATGAATAATTTTTTTTTTTTTTACATTTGACCGTTTTCAAAATAAACAACACATCACGCCGCTACCCACATCGCGCCGGATCTTCTTTTTTGGCCCATAACGCCGCGCGTCTCAGTGTTCACCGGCGCTATGGGGCATACCGCCCTCACATGCCGCCCCATAACAGATACTCTTAATGCAACTGATTTTCTTTGTTTTGGACTGTCAAGTCAGTTTTAACGGCTTATTAACACCTTTACTATTTACCAAAAAGAAATCTATCGTAAATTCGAGTCGAATAATATAAAGCAAGATCACAAAATCTGTCATTCACCCCAAACTTCAAGTTATACAAGAACTTCCAAGTTCCAGGAACCATGGTTGATTGCAAGTTTTGAACTCCATTTTTCTCCTATAAAAATTACCCCATATCTACCATTTTTAACACATCAAGCTAATTCTAAACATTACCTCTAAGAGGGGAAGGGGCACCCTTGGCTAGGGGTGCTCAGCTTCGAAGCCGCATGTGAAACATCGCCGCCACCCCCCTCGGGTAGGTGAGCGGCTAGGGGAGCTTGGCTACTCTTTGTTGAAGGTGAAGTGGGGGTTTGTGACCTTTTAACGGTACTTGTTTAATTTATTTAATGTTAAAAAAAGTTCTATGGTACTTTAGGGTAGGTGCCACCGGTGTTTTGTAGTTTTAGAGTACTTTAAGGTAGATTTGATGTGCCAGTTCAGGATTGACTAGCTTTAGACTACTTTAGGTTTGTGCACTTTCCCCACGCATCAGGCTAATTCTCTTCTTCTACACTACTGTTCTTATCAACCTCTCATACATGGAACAACCGACAACTTCCACAACGAGTAGAATTAGGTGAAATGGACGCCATACGAAAAACACAAAATGTTTATGGCTTGGAGCGAAGTGACGGAGGATGCAAATACAAGTAACATTTTATTGTTGCGGTGTTTATCTATTTTTAATATTTACCTGTTTTTATGTATCATTATATTTTATTTTTTTTATAAACTAGTCAAAGGAACAAAATGTTTTGAAAACATGCTTGTAATAGATTTCACAAAAATAAAGGGTAGGGGGGATACCGGTCAAGTCATGAAATAATTTCAAAGTGTAGGGATATGCATTTAAAGATTGCACATTCTTTACACGACCAACAATAGGCGTTGCTATGTTTTTTAACCAAGTGCGTTGCCAGTTTTTTTTTTAATTCTTTTACATGTTTTGCTACTTTACCGCCTTCCACATCTCTCAACTAAGCCCCACGGGCATGGTGCGGATTCGGCACTTCGAGTTTGTATGTCGATCGCAGGGCGATGAATCAACTGTTGATAAATTTCGAGTGTTTTATCAGTTGCAGAGCAACTTAGGATTTTTCTCCTTTGCCCTTTGCGCCGTTAAGAAAATTTTAATCACCCCCACAAGAGCTTCCACGACTGGAAGATGAAGTTTTTCTTCATCCGCGAGGAGGTCATTCCGGTTGATATGGAATTTCGTCAATCCGCGTCGATCCCCAAAGAGGACACGAGGTCCCGCGCGGGGTGGCTTGGTATGAAAAGTTATTGGCGTTGCCGAACAGGGTGTTGGAGAGCAAGTACTAGTCGCGTGAGGCATGAGCGACAAGTGGCCAGAACGCAGCGAGTATGTGCCTGTTCTACTGCACGATGGTGAAGGTAAATCTCCTTGATCTGTTGTTTCTTTACTGATTGGTTTTTGGGAACTTATTTCGTTAACCTCTTGCCTTTATATGCAGAGGTTGCGCTTTATCAAAACACTTTTCCTGCTTTTGCTGGAACAATGGGCGTGAGGCCGCTGCGCGGTGGCGAAGAATACTGGTTCGAGCAGATCAAGCCGAACTTTTTGTATGCCAGAACTGAGTTATTTGCTACTCCTCCTGCTGCAACTGAAGGAGCGCGTATTCCAAAACCTAGACCATGTAGGGCCATAACCTTTGCTGGAAAAGAATTTGTCTATCTTTCGAGCGAGGAGTCTGTTGCTTCGTCGGAACATGAGTTAAAACCATCATATGATGTGTTTGCAGGTGTGTTGCGTGATTTAGGAGTTGAGCATGAAGAGAAGAGACTGAAAAGGGTTGCCAAGAAGAAGGTTACCGTTGAGGGAGGGGCGGCGAGTAAGAAGACGGAGACTGCCGGCGCAGCGTCCGTTGCTGCGTCCCAGAAAGGTACTACTCGCTTCCGACAGAGTAATCTGGAAGACTTTGTTATTGTAGCTGATTCCTTAGAAGAATTGTTTGCTATAGGTGGGAAGTCCCAGGGCGGCGTGGCGGCTATTGTGCGAAGCTCAGGAAGCGCGGGTTCTAAGGACCCTGAATCTGGTGCGACCCCCACCTCCGTTCATATACAGGAATTGGAAGCTGAGTTGATCAGGAAGAATGCTTTGAAGAGGTCTCGCGCGGAGACGAAGAAGGAAAGTATGCACTGATCAAGAACGATGATGATTTCCAACAAGGACTTTATGACAAACCGCTACCGTGTTTTGGCTGTGGAATTGGATGGTTTTCGTAAGCGTCATTCATTATCACCTACCAGAGAGAGAATAAAATCATGGTTGACGCTAATTATTTTTTGTTTCCAGTTTTTTAATAGGGTTTGGGTTCCCTCTTATGTGGTACTATGCTGCATTCCTATTATTATCGGGAAGATCCTAGGGAACGTGCAGGCCTTGCTGCTTCTGCAATAGCTGTAAGTCTCCAGGAACCGGTTTAAATGGGTAAACTTTTCTAACCACTCTAGGCAGACTGTTATTCAAAACATGATGTTATTGTGATTGCAGGCATTGGGGTGTTCGGCGATCTTGTTTGTTGTAGCAATGATCCTTCTGTTCTAGCTGATGTTGGTGCAAGATGATGTGTGTTGAGACATTTTGCTTGATGAAACTGGATCTGCAGGAACTTGTAGATACAAATACAAGTCTTGATGAACATGAACATAGTTTTAAATTTTGTGGTTATCATACACATCCTTATACAGTTGTACCAACCAAATTGTACAATCTTGAGAAGGGTTATAAAGTACTTTTGTGCATTGCAATTGTTATCACAGTGAATTGAAAACCTCATGTGTCTGGCATTAGCAATTTGGTTTATCGCGGTTTCTAACGAATTAAGATATGTAGTTGGAGCATTTCTTCTTACTTGAATTTATGCGCGTGTTTATTTGTATTTGTTTCCTTCTGTTTTACTACAAGATTTTAGATTTTGTAGACAATCTAACTTTAAGGAATTTGGTTGATAAGAGCCTGCAGTGGTTGTCAAGACAATGCATTATTTGCATCTTTTGACTTGGTGATCTAATTTGACTCGTTTATATATGGATAAGAGTGATTTAGGTTATGCTTTATTTACCGGGTCAAATAGCTTCAGCTAAAAAAGTATGATTAAAAGAAGCAAGTTAAATGCGTCGAATACGTCAAACAATTCGAAAATTCATTTTAAACTTACTTAGATGTAAACCTTTCACAGAATAAAGTTTAAAGGTTTATTGCAAGTAGTTCTTATCCACTGGATCTTCAATTCTAAACACCTAAACTTGATTTTAAAAAGTGTGCATCAGATGCGAAAAAACTCACTCCAGGCTGATGTAAATACAACCAAAGGATCCTCTCGTATGCTCTCGCCTCACCTCGGCTTTCAAGACCAAAACGTGCGCTTTTTAAACTCAAGCGCCTGAAAATCTGCTAGACTGCTGCTGAGTTAAGCTACTTGATAACTGCAGTCCGCATAAACTTGGGGCTAGTGACCCAGATTATGAATAAAATATAACAAGTCTAGCATTTGGCTTCGTATTATTTCCACTGAAACTGCTGGTTAAGAAGTGAATAATACACAACACTGCATTCGTTTATAAATGAGGATGTCCTACAAAAAATTATCTACAGAAGTTGATTACTAAACAACAGATTCAATTCCCGCTTTTGGCAGAGATTAGGAAGCTCCAGTGGCAGATCTAGAAAATCATTATAGGGGCAACGTTTCAAAAAAAATCTAAAGTGGTAACGAAATCGAAAAAACGACAAATTTTTCCAAAATTTACACTCTCACCGAAGAATCAAGGGGCAGCGGGGAGTTACACTCTATATCTGCCCCTGGGAAGCTCAGTAACTCACCTTCCACGATCAGGCCGTTAATCTGTAGTGCCAGAGGGATTAAGGAATAAGGAAGCACACTTGTCTTTAAATTTTAGCAACCAATTGTACATATTTCCCATTAACAGCAGATTGGGAGCTTGAAGTCTTGAACAAACGTTATTAAGACCATGTGAAGGGTTGCCTATCAAAGGTGGCAAGATAGGCGGGTCTGACAAGTCAAGTAAAATGGGTCCAGTTTGGCAGGTTGACAAATTCACTGTACATTAAACGGCGAAACTTGTACATATATATAAAAACTGACCAACAAAGAGTTGTAACACACAAAAAACAATAACTAGAATTACACAATAACATCACGGATATTAAAATCATCCCATCAGATCCTATTGAGACATCCAAACTTAGATCCAGCAGAAACCCAATCTAATACCTTATTGCAAAGAAAGGGTGATTTTGGGGCCGTAAGCCTATATAAAGATTTTATGAGAAAGGCCGCCTAGTACAAGTTGGTAAATTGGTAATGGTAGAAGCTCATATATTTAGCTCATAGACCACGACACATAGTCTAAGGGTTAAGATATTGGTGTCGTGCTTTTTTTAAGTAGAAGCCCATAAAATCATACTCGCCTCTTTTGTCCATGTTTGAAGTTTGAACAAGGGATAAACCCCTCTAAAAGGTTTGTGTCTCTATTAAGTGAGCTAGTCCCATCTGATTTTAATTAATTTCTCAAGATATTTATTTATTTTTTAAATTGTATTTCAATCATTAAAATTTAAAAGAGTAATTCACGTTAAACATATAATTTCGATATGTCTTATTTAAAATATTTTAATACCAATAATAACAGTATTTATAAATAATGAGATATAGTGACCTGGCATAAAATTTGATGATCTAATATCTTATGTAGGTGCCAGGTGATCAAAACAGTATTATAAAAATTACAAACAATAATAATAATAATAATAATGCCTTTTTATTGTATATGTTACCGACTACATCAACTTAAGTACGATTTGCTCTAGTGCTTCCACTTCATTTTTTAAACAATTTATTATTTTTTAAACTTTTTATTGTATGCGCCTCGCCTGCGCTTTGCGTCTTTGACAATATAGCATTAGATACGTCAAGTGTTTATAAACTGTGTGCCCTCGTTATTGTTTGATGGTTAAACGCAAAAAGCTGAAAAAATAGACGGGGGGCTACATACTGCTAGTCTTTAATTTTGGGGAAATCTTTGTTGCAAAATAGAAACCTTTTCTTCTCTGCAGAACCTTATAAAAGATCAAGAAAACAAAAAAAAAATAGCATTTGACATACCTTCATGGTACAGATCAACTACCAAAAACTTTACGCTGCAACGATCGCTTCTTTGGCCCCTTTTCCCTCTTCCTCCAACTCCTTAACCGCTCTTATAAGCGATTTTGTAATCCCGTTCAGATGCAAACCCTTTTTCGTCATTTCCTCCATTAACTTCTCCGCCATTACCCAATCAGCCGCTTTCAAACAAAGAGATTGAATCAATTTATTATACTCGTCAGTATTCGGCCAAACCCCATACTCTTCCATTTCCTCCAATAACTTCACCGCCTTTCCGAATTGCTCAAGTTTACAATACCCACGAATAATTGTATGGTAAATGACAGGTGTCAGCTTGCAGTGATTCTTTTTAGCCTCGGTTAATATTTTGGAAGCTTCTTCCATTTCACCACCCTTTGCGTACCCGCTCATAATCACACTGTAAGCGAACACGTCCGGCTTGAGTCCCCTGTTTTCCATCATCCTCATTACGTTTATAGCTTCGGTCATATCTCCCGACTTCGAAAACGCGTTGATAATGGTGTTAAAGATTGCATTTCCAGGCGGAGGACCATTATCAATCATTCGGGACAACAAAGCTTTTGCCGCTTCAATATCGTTAACTCTGCACAACGCTTGGATGACACAAGAAAACTGCTTGATTGCGTATTTCTTAGTTTCTACATCGTCCAACATCTTCAACGCAAAGTGAACTGAATCAGTGTCATTCTTCTTTCGGTCACAAAGAGAACTGATTAAAAAGTTAACAGACGGCTGAGGTGGGTATTGTTGCTTCTCTTTTGCTGATAGATAGACGGAACGAGCTTCTTTCACCATCCCACCTTTGCATAAATAATATATAACATCACCGACTTTCGCTGCTTCGGGTAACTTTCCTTCACTAACCATCCTCTCACAAACCAAACCAACACGATCGAAAATCGATCGCCTACAAAGAGCTTGAATAGTAAAATAATACGAATCCGCATTCGTCACACAAGAAAAGTCTCCAAACTTATCAAACACCTCGTACCCAGCCATCCCTTTACCTAACCTCGAAAACAACGATATCAACGCATTAAGCACCTCAGTACTCACAACACCATCACCCTTTTCGCCAATCTCCTTAACCAAATCCCACAACTTATACGCAACCTTCTTTTTCATCTCCGCAGAAACCGCTCTCACAAGCACATCAAGCGACCTCGTCGTAACCGAAAACACTTGTTCATTACTACTACTACCTCCAGCAGCCCACTTAAAGAAATGAATCAAACTCTCCCCCGAAACATTTTCACTTACCAACACTCTCACCACAAACTCTTCACTCAAATTCAAATTCATTTCATCAAGACTCGACTCTATCGACCCATCAAACTCACTCTTCAAAAGCGTTATCACTCTATCTAATTCTTCTACATCAACCTCATGATTTAACTCCACCGGATCCTGATTCTCCGCTTCGGTTTCGAACACATTTTTAACCTCATCAACACCTTGATTCCAGATTTCCCCAATATTAAAGGAATCATTTTTATCAGCAATTACAGCATTATTACTATCTTCTACATCTGTAATTGAGTCTGTAGAGGTGGAACTAAAGAATCTAATGACGTTTGATTGTGGGAAAAAGGGTATGGATCTGAAATGTTGTGTAGGTGTTAGGGTTTGAGAAGTGTGTACCTTAGAGTGCAATTGAGAGAATCTTGAGTGGGATGATCGGAATCTTAATAATCTTGATCGCCACATTTTTAGTTTTGCAGATTTGTGAGTGATAGTTGAAGATGTATCGCAAAAACCCTAATTCTTTCTTTCTTTGGGTATTTTAGGGTTTTGGGTGGATCGGTCGGTCGAGTGACAAATGATACAACGATCGGGTGAAATTAGGAGGGTAGTTTGGGATGTGTAGGTTATTAAAATAAAATCATAGTCATTTCGATCGTATTTAAAACAACAAATATTTAAACGGTAAATTTGAATCGCTGAGGGACTACTAGAGTATCATCAGCGAAACCACCTGATTATATTCATCTCCACTACACAAACCCCTTTGTCAAGGGCGTAGCTTAAGAGGGGCCGGGAGGGGCGCCCGACCCCCCGAACTTTTCGCTCAGTAGTGTTATATGTGTAGTTTTCGTATAGAAATTTTTGGGTATATACGTTTTCGTGGTCAAGCTTATCCCACTGCCCTTTGTGGGAATTGAACTCAGAACCTAATAGTTCATAAGCCTTATCCCACCTACAAGATGCCACTAGGCTATAATGTCATTGGCTTAAAACAAAAGTTAATATGCTCCTGTCGTAAACCGGCGGCTATGGTAACCACCAGGTTTTAGTTTTTCCTATGAGTTTGAAAAAAAAGAGAAAGACGTGATCCACTATGTACTGTTTATAAGAACAAGTGTCACTTTGACCTGTTAAGTTTCTAGCTTACCCTAAAAATATTTCTTACGTTTTTATTTTTATGTACGTGCCGATATAAATTCGAGTTCGTCTACACTTTAATGTAATTTTAGTTTGCAAACAAATCGAATCAATTATAAAATGTTTTATTTTTATGTACATATGGACGTAAATGTTTGGAAATAAATTGGGTCAAATATAATACGTTTCCATTCAACGATATAAATTTGAGTTACTATACGTTCGACGTAAATTTAGTTGAGATACGAGTCGGATCAATTGTAGTCTATACTTTATCACGACGCGATGCCACTATATGTGTTTATTTTATGTACGCTTTAAGTTGATCTACGTTTGACGTAAATTTTGTTTGGAAACTAGTCAAGTCAAATATCAATGTTAAGCAATGATTAATGTGAGTTTTAAAAGATTTAAGTTTTTGACTAAAATGACAAAAGTGACCAAACCTCATGGACCAAAATGACAGTTTACTCCTTTTTTTTTAATTTAGTATCAATGTTAAGCAATGCTTAATGTTGGTTTTGTAATTACACGTTAAAAAAATAATGTAAGAAATAATTAAAAAACAATGATTATGTAAATATTACAAAAACTCCACATTCACATCACCAATGGTCTAATTGTAGAGAAGAATTTGGATATACCCATGGTATTAATTGTTATATGGAAGTATCAACATTAAGTCTTTATCATGCAAACTTAATCTTAAGTGCTTTTAATATGTTTTAAATGAAACTTCGAAGTTCAAACCAACTAATCAAATGTTGACTTTTCAAGAAATGAAGCTATGATTTCTTGCAAGTCTCGAAGCCAACCAACTTGTAAAATCCTCCAACTAACATCCATATCTTAGGCTATGCGGTATGGTGATGGTCCTCCCTTGGAGGATGATCCGCCACGTAGGATCCACGTAGGATGGGTGTGAGGATGGGGCAAAGAGGACGGAGGTATGAAAATGGGAGATGGACCTAATATGTATATATTGTGTGTGAGAGAGGGGGAGGGCTGGTTTTTTTGTCTTCTTGTGGAGCGGTTCCAACGTCTCAAAAGTGACGGAGAGGACGAAGAGGGGGGGGGGGGGGGGGGGTTGACCGGCGCCGGAAGGGAGACGACCCTATACCGTGTAGTCTTATACATCTAATCTAACCACCCATTAAAAACAACCAAAGAAAATAAAAATAAGATAATCAATCATTTACAACTTTTAAAAATCCTTACAAAAGGAACAGCTCACACACACCAAACAAAAAAAGGTACAAACTTGAAAGAGTTACCTTATTATAAAGTGGCGGTGGATGTTTTCTTGAAATCGATCTTGTCGACTTTTACTTCTCCATCGATGAGTTCATAAACATAGACAACAACACGTAAACCGTCAATGTCCATGAGAACAAAACTTGGGTTCACATCATACGTGATGCTGCTGTATGCACCAGTGGCTGAACCAGGGTTTATGACCACACCAGCCTCGTGTTTGTAAGCCTTGAACTGATGTGTATGACCAGTAACCAGGATGTCAACATCCAGTTGTCTCTGTAGCATCGCTAATGAGTCCAAATCCCCCCATGGAACTACCTAAACATAGTACAACGTTAAAAACGCTTGGGATAAAACAGAACTCGTTACGATAGTTGGTGAACTAGACAAACATTAAGAGCTAGATATGGATTTTCATTCTGGTAGAGATCGCGACTAAGCGCGTTGGATGGGTTGGAATGGCTATTTTGGTACGTGTCAAATAGGACACGCAGGACAACCTGAAACGCTACTTTTCTCCATTCTGTATACATTTTTAATAAATCTCTTGCGTAAAATATGATTAGAAATGGCAATAGTCTAACTTTTTAATAAGCAATTTAGTAGGGTGTATGCATTAAAAATACATGTTGGAAGACTTTTGACCAGTTTACTTTTCAGTTACTTTTTTTTCTTTTTCTATCTTACCCATTAAATCAAACATAACCCAAAACAAAGTGTTAGTTCATAAGTAAATGGGTCAAAGTGCCACTTTTAACTCCAAATAGTAGAGCATTCACAACAGGTTCTGCATATATTTGTGAGTGAGTTAAGCATATTTTAGGAAGTGGTTGTGAGTGGAGAGAGAAAAGGTTACTGTTCATCTGTATATTTGGGAAGACACTGTTCCCCCGCATTTATTTTTTAATATTTTTTTAAAGTAGTTGTGAGTAAGGAGAGAGAAAAGGTACTGAAAAGGAGAAAGAAAATATAGTGATTTTTAGTGTAATTATGTGGATGGGGATAGAGAAGCCGATGTGAATGCTCGTATGCCATTTATATATACTGAGTGGTTCTTCCTTACTCTTCCTACATGTCTTTCATCAAAAGCTCATAGCCCGTTATAAAACAATTTACCTCTTAGGATCATCATATTTTAGATTCTGTTTCAAACAAACCATTGTATTTAAAAAACATTCAAGAGATTACTACATTTTTTGGAAATAACAACTTTGGACAAAATCGGAAAGTATAGTGGTACCTTTTGCAAGGTTTCGACAACGTATCGAAACTGATCATCCTTACATAACACATTTCCCCTTTTTCTTTTTACCATTTTCACAAAATTGATAATTGTGCTATAAAAAAATCAGGTACAGGTCTCAGAAAGTTAACCATCCCGTTTAATTGTGAAAAGCCACATAAGAAGGGTTAATACGGGTTCACGAGCCTCAACCATCATAGGTTACACAAATCTACAAGGTGTTAAATAAACTCACCTGATGACCATGACACAATCCAAGTTTGAATTGACCAATAGTAATAACTTTGGTCTCTGGATAACGAGAATCTTCGTCATATTCACCTCGCGTTATATGCAAACTTGGACATAGGCTCTTCAAATAATCATGAACTTCCTGATCAAAGAGACATAAACCAGAGAAAAATGCGAAGAGACGCCAGATCAACATCCAAAACATACTCGAAATTTGTAAAACACACAGTACACAAAACAACTTCGTTTTAATAACTTTCATACAATATACATATTAACTTGCAGTGTAAGCACAACTTGATAACCATAGTGTTACGCCAATCAAGGAAGAAGCCTAAGGAATTATCTAAATTTGCACGGAATGTAATCAAAGTTAAAGGATGCTAGTAAAGCAGTCTCGCTAAACAAAATAGAACTAACAATACTGAGAGCCACACAGTCACATTCAGAACAGAAAGTAGATAAAATGATAACGGAACTGCCAAATTTAGACATGAAAACCGATAAGAACCCACATTACCAATATTAGTGCTCGTTTAGACTTAAAGAGCCTATAATTAGATTCAACTACTGTTCCGAAGAGCGGTTAATATTTCAAATGATCATTAGTTTATAAACAATAAACATACTTGAAAAGACAGTAAAAACAAGGCCTACCCTAACAGATATAATGATAAGGGACAGCTTAAAGATTCGAACGTTGCGTTTTCTATCTTTTTCTCAATGTACATTGATCGTTTAGAAGCAAAGTTCTTAGCAAACGATCTTGAAATGCGTAAAGGCTAATCCCTATAACAGTAAGAGGTTGTTTGGCAACTTCTAAATGTTTAAGTGCTGAGCGAGTAAGAGGTCTGAACCATTAAGAGCCAGTATAATGCTTAACCGTTCAGAGACCAATTCAGATTAGAGGTCTTAACCATTCAGATATCTGCCCGCGAAACAAACAGTCTGAACCATTAAGTGTTGAACCAGGTCTGAACCAGGCTCGTTAAGAGGTAAACAAACAGCCCCTAACTCAATTTGCTTAAAGAACCAATCAAATTTCAGTGATCCCTTAATTAGGGTTAAGAAACAAAGTTACAAGCATACGCTTTCGAAACGCTAAAATGCTAATCATATTTTAATAATCTAATAAATAGAGCAGTATAAGAATGAATGAATGAATGAGTAAGTACATACTTACTTTGATACACAAATTACCAGTGGAAATAATATGCTGAATCTTTCCAGGAACAAGCATAGATTTGAACTTTGCAGGAAGATCAGGTGCCCTATGTGGAATATGCAAATCCCCAATTGCCAATACCAACACCATCTTACCAACTTCACTAAACCCTAACTCAATTCAATGAAATTAACACAAGTAGATTCAATTACCGACGATCGGGTGAATGTTTCAACCGAATTGAGTGAAACCATCTACTAATTTACGGAGATCAAAAGCGATCGTATATCAACACAGGACTTCTTCGTCACTAACTAGGTGTGTATCATTTCACAAATTACTTATCTAGAAGGGTACGATGGATAAGCATGGGTCTAAATGAATGGAACGTTAGTTCGTTTATGTTCGTGAACGTTCGGTATGTTCAATTGTGTTTGTTCACTTAAAGGTTTTTATATACCCCGTTATACTATACGCCTCTTAGATTCCCATTTGACCATTTCAATTTCAGTTTGTGTTAAAGCTTGAGAAAGTTCTTAATTTTTTTGTTAGTTAAGTTTATGACAATTATGTCAACTATGTTCGGAAAATTATGTTAAGTAGATATTTATTTTAGTGGATTATTTGTAATCCTTGTGATGAGAAATTTGTTGATTTTATTCTACAATGAAAAATATATATTCGTTTGTGTGTATGAAAGTTTGTTTGTGTTCATGAACATTTGTTTGTGTTCTTGTGTTCGTTGTGTTCGGTAATGTTCATGAACACATTTATTTCCTTAATGAACAAACACGAACAAGAAATGTTATTCGGTAAGCGTTTATGAACGGGTTCAATCCTTAATGAACGAACACAAACAAGGTCATGTTCGTGTTTGCTCGATTCATTTACAACCATATTTTTGAGAACTCATTTATTAAATTAGCTTGAGTTGAAACTTCACATGTGGTGCTGGACTAGCTAGCCTAAATAAATGGGAAACGGTGCTAAACACATCTAATGCTCCAATCCAATTAATAAAGGATTTATAGATTTTCAAAAAGCTACGGAAACTACAAGAGAACATTTTGGGATAAGTGGCTTTTACATAGAACCTAAAGAGGTTCAAACATTTGCAGAAATGGCAAAAACAAAGCCGGAACAAGTGATAAAAGCTTAAGAAGAGCTAATCACTAAATTACAAGAACTTGTACAAGGAAAAAATACACAATCTATACAAGAAAAGATTGAGCAGGGTTTATTAAAACAAAAACTGGTTGTTCTCAAAACAAAATATAGACAGTTACTACAAAAAAATTGAGAAAAAGGAAAATACAACGATAAACAGAAACTATGAAATGTCCAGGATTATAATTCTTTATACACCATGGAAACATTGTCTAAAGTCTGAAATAGAACGTTTTCCTGAGTTTAAACAAATTGTATCACAGAAGATTTGTACAAAATTTCCTCTAATTTTGTATGAATTACAACAAAGATTGGTAGATTTAGCCTTTGGAGATCCAATCGCCACTAGAGTAAAGGTAGTAGAAAGAACAGATAATGAAGGTAATGAAACTGGCCTTCTTTTGTTACACGTTTTTCTTCCTACACAGCTAACGGATGATGAAATAGTTCAATTCTACCATCATAGTATGATTGACTATATGGCAATCAGATTAAATAGCAAGACAGAACAACTTCTCAATCGTTTTGGAGAAAAATTCATTCTAACCACAGGAAACATTGCTACACAGAACTTCCAACCTACATTGGATGTAAAATTTTTGCCTCATTTCCTTATGATGATTCCAACACTTATAGACCAGCGAGAAAACGAGTTTTTATTGATCACCATAGTTCTACAAACACCTACCAAGAACGCCTGGCAGTAACTACTAGTATAAACTTTGCAAACCATACTACGATCCTAATGAATAATTCCGCTGCAAATTTAATAAACACAGATACTACCGGTTAGACTCGCGGCACCCGCTCCCAGGGTGGGGTCGGGGGTTGCGATAGAAGGTGGTATCAGAGCCACTGGTTTATGCCATTTAGATTAACAACACTTGTAGGTTATCAAAACCTTGTTAAAACATAAAGTTTATGAGGTTCTTGGACCTTTAAACTCATGAGAATCAACCTTATTCAAGCCCCATAATCATAGATGAGATTAGAGACAAGTTAGGTGCAAGATTCTTACAAGAAGTTAAATTTAAACAAGTATAAGCAAAGTTTTTCTTCAAAAACAGAAAGTTGGACCTCAAAATGGTGATGTTCCACCTTAGTTTACCAAGGTGTTCCAAGCTTTGCTGAAGAAGAAAAGATGAAGAAAATGTGAGTTTGAACTTACTTTAGGACTTAGAGTTTTCTGCCCTTTCCTTGTGTTTGCAACTGATTTGAGAGAGTTTTGTGAGTGTAGAAGAGTTGGGAAAGTGAAAATGGTGAGACGGAGGCTTGTTTATATAGAAAGGAGATAGGGTTTATGTTTAATGGAGGTTGTATGGTGATTGGGGAAGAGAAAGGTGGCAAATCCATGAGAGAGAAACAACTTTCTGCAGATCGCCAGCCTTGGTATCACGCGAAGGGTATGAGGGCAGGGGGTCGTGTGACGCGGCGCTCCCTTGGAGCCAGCAAGTTTGATTTTTTATGATTTAGCCCCTGAACTTCCACTTGTTTATCATTTTAAGCTAAAACTTCATGTTTTGGCTTGTTTTGAGCGTGGAACGTGTTTGTAAGTGTCGTGTAAGTAACGTGCAATGTATAAACGTTAAATCAAGCGTGTAATATGTCTCGGTTGCATGCAAATGTGTATCCAAAGTTTGATTGTGTTTAAGATAAGTATAACAAGTAGAGATGGGCATAATCGGGTATTTTTAATACCCGGAACCGGGTACTGATACTCGTGAGCGGAACCGGGTACACTGAAGAACCGGGTCCGGGTTGAACCCGGGTAGAAGTCAAAAAAAGTGTAACCGATGTAACTGGTTAAGGGTATTGTGAAACCGGGTCGGGTATTGGTTGGAACCGGGTATGCCGGGTACTGTTTGGAACCAGTTATGTCGGGTATTTCAAATCAAAAAGCTGCAAAAACTGTTTGGAACCGGTTCCAACGGATATAAGAGTGTTGGAAACCGATTTAATATTAAAAAAATCGGTTTTTTCCTATAAAACCACCAATTTCTACCATTCACTTCCATTACTACCCAAGTTCTTCATTACCTTCCATTACTACTCCAAAAAATCACCAAACGAAGAGACAATGGCATGCAACGACGAGGTTGTGATGGTTTTGGAAACCAAACGAAACCCGACTATTTGGAAGCATTTCGATTTATGCTTGATGACCGATGGGGAATTTGTGGAGCAGTTTGAGCTTGAGGAACATTATTGACGGATGGGGAATTTGTGGTTTTAGAGTTCTTTGAAAGCCATTATAGAAAAGTATTTCAAGAAGTAGAAGAAAATGATATAAGAAGAAGAAGAAGAAGAGGATTGGTGAGTTAAACAAATGAAATTTGAAAACAATTTATAGGAATCGGTTCCAACGGCTAGTAACCGATTCCAATGGATAGTAACCGGTTCCAACGGTAATATTTGGCATTTAATGCGTTTTGCAACCCCCAAAATCGATCCTAACGGCTAGTAACCGGTTCTAAAGGTAACTTATTACCGGGTACGGGTTGGGAACCGGGTACGACCCGTTTATTATCAGAAAATATGGAACTGGGTAAGAACCTCCGGGTTTTTTGAACCTGGACCCGATTCTCCTATATATCGGGTTGGACCTGGAACCGATTCCGGGCCGGTTCTACGGGTTCGGGTTTGGAACCGGGTATTATGTCCATCTCTAATAACAAGTATAAGTATAAAAATGAATTTCCATTACGATCGAAGTCCCGGATTACAAATACAAGAAAGAAATACGAATACAACATGATTACAAGTTTCCAAAAATAAAAATACGAGTTATACTTTCTAAATAAGGAAAGTACAAAATGCGAAGCGTTACAGTTAGCACAAAAAAACTTGGGAACTAAACTTTTAGTGCTACTACTAGATTAAAGTTGGAAAACAGAAATGGAAAAACAATCATTTCAGGAATGGAAGTTGACTTAAGTCAAATTACAACATTGTCTAGTTCGCTTCGTTCATGATCGCAATTTGATAACAACCAATGTGCCATCCTTGTTGGTATGGTTGTTATATTCATTGAAAGCAAAGACCCAAAACCCATTTATTTAATTGCTTATGTTCGAGCTTTAGTAAAGCTATCTATGGCTTATGTGAGGTTGTTCACACATGCCCTCACTATTAGCTTCTTGTCTTTGTATGGAACAAAGGGTTTTCTTGGAGGCAAAATGCTTTCCAAAACTGTATCTGATTCTTTTAATCGCTTGGGTGGGTTAACAAAGTCGTCATCGTCATCATAAGATACAATTGACACTTGACGGTTACCGATATGCCAAAGAAACAATGAAATATGAGATTCGACTTAATTGTACATTTATAATCATATACCATGTGCAAGCAATAACAAATGCTTAATGCAACTAACCCTATATCTAAATCGTGTGTCAGATACACAACCAAATAGCTAAATCACGTAGCAGATACTCAATGTATGCCTATATCTAAAATCACGTATAAGATACACAACAATTAGTTAAAACACGTAGCAAATAGACAACAAATAGTTAGATCTAAAATCACGTTTCATATACAACAACAAACAACTAAATCACGTAGTAGATACTCAATGTATTCCCAAATCTAAAATTAATATAACAACAAAAAACTAAATCATGTAGCAGTTTCTCAATGTATTCCTATATCTAAAATCATGTAGTAGACATTCAATGTATGCCCAAATCTAAAATCACGTATCAGATACACAACAAATAGCTAAATATAAAATCATGTATCATATACAACAAAAAACAATTAAATCACGCAACAATCTACTCAATGTATGCCCAAACCTAAAATCAAACAACAAATAGTTAAATCACGTAGTAGATACTCAATGTATGCCCAAACCTAAAATCACGTATCATATACAGAATACATCACGTAGCAGATACTCAATGAATGCCTAAATCTAAAATCCCGTATCACATAAAAAACAAATAGCTAAATCTAAAATCCCATTGTTCTTCTTTGTTCATATTTCCTTAGCTTGCAAAGTTGATGTTGTTGCTGCTGTTGTGCTGCTTGTACCTAAGATAAAAAAATCGTAGTTAAATTCATTTTCAGAAAAATCGACTATAAAAACTACGTAATGTACTTACCTTCATCTTTCCTCTTCTTCGATTGCTTCATTTCAGGTTTATTTGCTTCTGATGGTCGTTTTTTCTTACCTGTGAAGTTTTAATGACGTATTTTAGATGAAATCCTACTATAAACTTGAATATAGCATAACGTAATGCACTTACGTTGATATTTCTGTGTAATTTCCTTGTCGATTTCGTGTTTTTGAAGACGATTGAACGATTTAGTGTTTTTTTACCTTCGTGATTATCGTCTTCTTTTGATTTTGAGAAGTGAAAGGAGAATGAAGAAATGAAGAGACGGTTTGTTTGAATAGAAGGGTTTTCAAATTTTATGACCAAATTGCCCTTTTTCTTTTATTTTTTTCAATTGTTTGATCATTAAAGTTACGTAATTTGCATGCGCTTATCTGGGACATTGATCTTCAAATCCGACGGCTGTTAATGTCGCATATTCTTCGTACGTATTTTTAGTCATGAACAGTATTCTTTCTCATTAGAAAAAAAATTAATATATCAAGAAATGATAAAAAAAAAATTGTACAACATTACGTATTTACCAATAATATAAAAATATAACACTATAAATCCTAAATTTATCCATGACATTTATGCTAAAGTAATAAATAAAAAATAAAAACTTAAAAATACAAGTTATATATGGGCTTTATTTTACAAAAAAACCCAGTTAAGCAAAAAATATTAAGATCCAATAGTTGTTTTCTCATTTTAGTAAATAACCGTAATGGGGAAAGTTTATTGGGGGACACTAAAAAAGTGGGGAACAGCGGGGAACCGAATCAAACGAACTCCGATCGGACTCATTCCAGTGGCGTTGGAACCACCTCGTCGAACCCTAACTAGGATCTCTTAACCCTAAACCCTAAATCCTAACTCCTAAACTCTAAACCCTAAAGCTAAAAAATAAGGCTAAAACATAAGCTAAGCCGTAAAATCTAAACTATAAACCCTAAAAGCTAAACCCTAAAGGCTAACCCTAAAGCTAAACCCTAAACCCTAAAGCTAAACCCTAAAGGTAAACCCTAAAGCTAAACCCTAAACACTAAAGCTAAACCCTAAAAGCCAAACCCTAATATATTTAGGGTTTAGGGGTTATGATTTAGGGTTTAGGGTTAAGAGATCCTAGTTAGGGTTCGACGAGCCGGTTCCAACGCCGCTGGAATGAGTCCAATCGGAGTTTGTTTGAGTCGGTTCCCCACTGTTCCTCACTTTTTTAGTGTTCACCAATGAACCTCACACTAACCCTAATAACCATTAACCACCATCTTCTTCACACCAAATCTTGTCTGTGCCCTGCTATCGGAAATTTTCTTTTCTAATGATGTTATATTCATTCTTCACTCTCCTCTCTTTATTTCTACTTTGCTATTATAATTGGTGGGGGCCAACTCGAACATACTTAAAACGCGATTATTTTCTAGTTCATTTGTGACATAATCCAAATCCTTTAGTTTCTATATATAGATATGAGTTAAGTACACGTGCAAAGAACCTTATCGTACAAATGTATGAAAGACATAAAAAAGTAAAAAAAAAAAAACGGTGGTATTTTCGTAATTATTTACTCGTAGGGTAATTATTAAAATTACTCTACAAATGATCTTATTGGGTAATGTTGATCTTATAGGTAATTTTGTAAAATGATCTTGTAGGGCAATTATCAAAATTACTCTACAAGTTTGTCAAACAACACACAATTCAAAATTTTCATACAAGATCAAAATTACTCTACAAGATCATTTGTAGAGTAATTATAATAATCTACAAAATTACCCTACAAGATTAAAATTAATTTACAAGATCAAAATCACCCTACAAGATCATTTACAAAATTACCATACAAGATCATTTGTAGGGTGATTTTGATAATTACTTTATGAGTAAATAATTACGAAAATGTCATCACGTTTTTTTGCCTTTTCATATACGTTTTGAATGATAAAGATACTTATATTGATCTTTTGTCATATAGATATTTTGATAGTTCGGACCCTCCGAAACCAATAGGCCACTACTTGAATACGACTAAGACCACAAAACCTCTCCACGCCACTTAACAACAATCCTATAGGTCTTGCATTTACTAATGCAATTTGTTGAAGGTACCAACCTTCACAAACCATAAAGCCCATAATGGTAGTTTGGTACTAGGTCAATGGACAGTGGCCGGCCACATGCAATGATGCAAATTCCAACCACTATGGGCCTACTTTCTCTATAGTCTTATTAGTAACTAAAGTTTTTTAAAATTAAGATTAAACTGTCGAAATGGTCCCTAAGGTTTGGTCACTTTTGTTATTTTAGTTCAAAACTCAAAACTTTTGAATCTGGGTCCCTGTGGTTTCAATTTTATTGTCATTTTTATCGAAAAGCAAAATCTGGTTAGATTTTTCAGTTAATATCCATGTTTTTAATCTTTTTCCTCCATTTTAATGAAGGTCAAAATGGTCTTTTGCAACAATGACAACCGGTGCCGGAAATGTTCTCTATTCCAGATCCGTGGAAAGAAGCTGATGTCATCTCAGTTCTTTGTCTTTTCCGAGGACACGACAGAAGCGGAGGTTTCCTCTACGAGAACGACGGTGCCAGAGCTACTATACCTAACGAGGACACCTGCCTACCGTTCGAAACGCTTCTTTCAACACTTCCTCCAGCAAACGAAGACGCGAACGAAGACGCCGGCGATTGAAACGACGTCGTTGCATCCGTAACAAATTTCTTTAACAAACTGACCTTAACCGCCAGAAGGTATTCGAGGATAAATACCATTTTGCCCTTCATTAAAAGGGAGGAAAAAGACAAAAAAGTTGGATGTTAACTGAAAAATCTGACCAGATTTTGCTTTTGGATAAAAATGGCAATAAAATTGAAAACACAGAGAACCAGATTCAAAAGGTTTTGGTTTTAAACTAAAGTGGAAGAAGTGACCAAACCTCAAGGACCATTTTGATATTTTACTCTAAAATTAATTACATTTATGCTCCTTTGGTATACTTATATTACGGATTTCTATTATTTTTCTTTTTATCGGAAGTTAGATGTTTGATCAATGATTTTCATAAAAGTAACATATTTAGTCTTAGCCCTTTGGATGAGGTTATCTTTTTCTATTATCTATATATATATATATAGGATAAGGATCATGTGAGAAGTAGTAGGCTAAATGAGAAACTTGAGAAGCATTCTGAACCACACATTTTCCCTAAGCAAAAAAATGCAAAAAAAAGGTGAAAAAATGCAAAATTTTTTTTTTTTTTTTTTTTTTTTTGGAAAAATCGCAGCTTTTTCTTTAAGAATTAATTTTTTTTTAATTTTTTTTTTTTTGGATTTATACACATGTGTATATTGTTAATCTTTTAACTATACATATATGTATATTGTCCATTATACATATATGTATATACATGTTTAAAATTGAAAAATAAGTGTTATTTAGGGTTTAGCATTAGTATTTAGGGTTTAGCATTAGGGTTTAGTGTTTAGCTTTATGGTTTAGGGTTTAGCTTTAGGGTTTAGCATTAGGGTTTAGCATTAGGGTTTAGCAATAGTATTTAGGGTTTAGCTTTTGGGTTTAGCATTAGGGTTTAACTTTTGGGTTTAGCTTTAACTTTTGGGTTTAGCTTTATCTTTAGGGTTTGTATTAGGGTTTAGCATTAAGGGTTTAGCTTTAGTGTTTAGTTTTAGCTTTTGGGTTTAGCATTAGGGTTTAGCTTTAGGGTTTAGAATTAGGGTTTAGCTTTAGGGTTTAGCATTAGGGTTTAGCTTTAGGGTTTAGCTTTAGGGTTTAGAGTTTAGGGTTTAGCATTAAGGTTTAGCTTTAGTGTTTATGGTTTAAGATTAACAATATACACATTTTTTCAATTTTAAACATGTATATACATATATGTATAATTGACAATATACATATATGTATAGTTAAAAGATTAACAATATACACATGTGTATACATCCAAAAAAATTTTTAAATTTTTTTTTTTTAATCCTTAAAGAAAAAGCTGCGATTTTTCAAAAAAAAAAAAAAAAAAAAAAAAAAAAAAAAAAATATTTGCATTATTTTCACATTTTTTTTGCATTTTTTGCTTAAGGAAAATGTGTGGTCCAGATTGCTTCTCAAGTTTCTCAAATAGGGTGGACTTCTCTTAGGATCCCTACCCTATATATATATAGGGGAAGGTTCATTGGGGAACACTAAAAAAGTGGGGAACAGCGGGGAACCGACTCAAACGAACTCCAACTGGACTCATTCCAGTGGCGTTGGAATCGGCTCGTCGAACCCTAACTAAGATCTCTTAACCCTAAACCCTAAATCCTAACTCCTAAACTCTAAACCCTAAAGCTAAAAAATAAGGCTAAAACCTAAACTAAACCGTAAAATCTAAACTATAAACCATAAAAGCTAAACCCTAAAGGCTAAACCTAAAGCTAAACCTTAAAGCTAAACCCTAAAGCTCAACCCTAAACCCTAAAGCTAAACCCTAAACCCTAAAGCTAAACCCTAAGGCTAAACCCTAAGGCTAAACCCTAAAGCTAAACCCTAAAAGCCAAACCCTAATATATTTAGGGTTTAGGGGTTCTGATTTAGGGTTTAGGGTTAAGAGATCCTAGTTAGGGTTCGACGAGCCGGTTTCAACGCCGCTGGAATGAGTCCAATCGGAGTTCGTTTGAGTCGGTTCCCCGCTGTTCCCTACTTTTTTAGTGTTCTCCAATGAACCTCACACTATATATATAGGATTAGGTTAAATAGTGAACACTAGTGTAGTTTGCGAATTGAGCGAACTAATCCTGGCCATACATGTGTGTAGATCAACGGTCAGGATTTGATGATAAAATACACTAGTGTATTTTACGATTTGATAATGAAATCCTAGTCATCCACGTGTGTAAATCAATGGACAAGATTTGTTCACTCAGTTCGCAAATACATTAGTGTTCACTCTAAAACCCCACCCTATATATATATATTAAAAAAAGAAGTCAATGAATAGTGTTTTAAATATTATAATAATATATATAGTTTTTAATACTTTTATTATCTTCTTTACTTTTTAAGTTGGATAAGCTTGTGTCAACCAGTACTGGTATCGAAAATACCGGTATGGTTATCCGTACATGAAGGTAAAAACCGACACTAACCTGGTACAGAAAACGCCAAAAGTTGGAATCGAATTGATTTTCAAAATCTTTTAGTTCGGGAAATTCGGTACTGTTACCCGGTACTATTTGCTCATCCCTAATCACGGGTACCGTACGAACAACAACAGTATCTTGCAACTTTTTTGTTGATTTTCTTCAACTTTTAATGATTTCTTCTTTTAGTTTTAAGAGTAGGGATGAGCTCGGTGCCAACCAATACCGAATCGGTACTGGTACCGAAAATACCAGTTACGGTACCGATAGGAGGTAAAAACCGATAGCTAGTCGGTACCAGGAACGCTAAAAGTCGTATCGAATTGGTACTTAAGATCTTTCGGTTCGGGAAATTCGGTACCGGTACCCAGTATCATTTGCTCATCTCTAACCACTGGATTCATACGAACAACATCATTATCATACAACTTTTTTAGTTGATTTTCTTTTGGTAATCTTTTAGTTTTTTTTGTATATTTTCTTTTTATTCTTGTCAGCTGTTCCGTGCGCAACGCGTTTGTAGTGATTTCAAAACACATGTAAACACAGATTAAACAACAAAAGACGTTCGCCGCAACACGGTGATAGTAAAAAACTAGTTAAATATAAAAACATGACTAAAATACCTTATAGGATTAAAGAGTAAAAAATAATATTCTTCGTCAAGGAGAGAGGGAGGGAGAAACGGAGTTTGAACTTTTAAGGGGCCAACAGTTTTAAAGGGAAAAGATAGAGGGGGTTGTCAATACAAATGTATTTTTTTTTTAAATTTTCGATAAAATTTACACTACGAAGAAAAAACAGAGGGAGCTAGGGACCCCCGGGCCCAAACAAAATTGCGCTCATAGAAAGACACTAAACATTCATTCAAGGTCAGGGACTAAACAATGACAATCATTTGACCAAACTTGTATTTTTTTGGATAATTAGATTTAAATCATCTCAATGTTACCTATTAGCCGGAAATAGTTCTAACTAACAAATATTTTGTGACAGTCCCAACTTTTAAACTATTTTTTTCCAACGAGTTTTTTTCTAACTAAGGATTAACCCACTTAGTTTTTGCTGACGTGGACTGTCACACCAGCAATCCACCTCCTCAAAACTTTGCCATATAAGTAGTTCATGTCATCAAAAGTTTGACTTTTTGCCATATAAGCAGTCCACGTCATCAAAGCTTTGATATTTTTTGCCACATAAGCAGTCAACATAAACAAAAAACTTATTGGGTTAGACCTTAGAAAAAACTCGTTGAAAGAAAAAAAATATTAAAAATTGGTACTATCGCAAAACATTTCGTTAGATTAGAATCTTTTCGGCCAATAGGTAATAGTTGAGATTTCTTAAATCTAATCTCCATTTTTTAAATAAATTAAAACCGTAACATGGGTATACGGTATACCATAGGACCAACCGTATAATTAATTCAAAAGTATCATCCCCGTTAAATTGTAAAAGAAAAACCATTCTCCTCATATAAACATGATTCAATTTTTTGGTTCAATAGGTGGATGTCACGTGGCATGCACTATTATTTTTTTGTTACAACTTCAAAAGCTTTGTGTACAAACTTGATTGCATATGATATGTTTTACTTTTCTTTCCTTAGAGCATTAGTAAAAATACAACATAACGGTTTAGTTTGAATATTAATAAATCCTATACTTTATAATTTATTATTATAAAGCTTTTTCAGTTTTTTACGTGGGTTTTGTTACCCTTTCGTCTTAGTTTAATTATTCATTTCTACCATAATATATTACAATACACATACATGGTTTAATACTTTTACGCCAATTTTTTGTTCGGTTCAAAAATGTTGCCTTTGCCTTAATGCGTGAGTCCTAAATACTAGTTAGTTACTAAAAAACCATGTCACATATTGGTTGGAGTTTGCTAGTGGCCCAAATCAGTCTAAAATACTGATTCAAGCCCAAGTTTGGTCATGGCCTCATGGGCTAATGGTACACGAGTTCAGACTTCAGAAGACTGACTCATAATTTCTGTTTCTCAAAGGTTACATAAGTTTCCACTTTGGCCTTTTGGGTGTTTATTAATTGGATTATTTATGTCTGCTTATATGTTTGTAATAAAAAAAGGTTAACCAAATTAACAATTAACACAATAATTATGTAAATTAAATAATTGTGTGGTGGGAAGGGTGAGTTGACATACATCATTTTCGTGGGTACAGTGTCCTATTAAGAGTATTGAATGACCACCTCATCTCTAATATCTACATGTTGAAGTTGGATTGTGACATTTGATTGTCCAACAAAATCCATGGTCCCATTTCTTTATACATTTGGTCCCATTTTATCTCAAAAATAACTTCTACTTTTTTCATTCAAAATACTATTTAATCATTACCCTAAAACTATACTATAGAAATTTAAACGAGCATATTACCTATATATATATGTTTATTGAGACTTTTTATAAATAAGAGATTTAACGTTAACATAAACGACTTCTGACTCTCAGCTTACGATAATTAAACTTCTAATGACACAACATTGTTGGTGGTCTATTTAGCATATCGATAACGATAACAAGATTTAAAATCATGACCTATGATTAAGTATATTGGTGTACTTGAACCAAAATGAATATTTTCATGTATTTTCGAAGTATTTTTAATTGTTTGGAGTGGTTACATTCCGAGTTGTGTCTAAGTCTAGATCAAGACTTTAAACCATGCAAGCCATAGTTGTGAAGATGAAGATCTTATTGCTAGTTTATAGCCATGCATGATAATCAGTTTTCTCTTCAAGTCTTTCTTTCAAAGAAATGATATCAAATCGTCGATTAACACAAGCATCAAGAAACGAAATTAACACGATTATAAACACAAGCATGATTAATATCATTCATTATCCAACTATAATTTGAGTGATCAAATACAAGATAGGCATAACCTGCAAACCACTACAAACAGATATGATTAATTAGGAAAATGCTGAAATACTTATATATATCTTTGTACTTAATTGTTATTAATTAAACTCCTAATAATGGAAGCTTGAGGACTGTCATCATCAATGGTGGACAACAAGCGGGAGAGACGATCACTAAGGTCATCAACCTCCTTGTGCAAGCTTCTCACGTAGTTACAAGTTTCCTGCAACACCTTCGAAGCAGATGCCTACACAAAAATCATATTTTTATTATATATATATGTATCGAATCATTTGTGTATAAACATTTGTCATATGTGCTAGAGGTCAAGGGTTCAAGTCCGTTGTGGACCGTGAATCAGTAAAACTAGGAGTAGATTTAGATGTGTACGTGTGAGTTAGTTGTTTTAAAAAAAATGTCATATGTCCGAGCAAGTTTGTGATCTTTAAGTCTAGGGTATTAAAAATGAAACCCGACCATCAATCCGAACAAACGAATCAAGATTGATTCATCATGATGAACGGTAGTTATGTTAAAGGATTGAGTAGTTTTTTCGGTTAGAAAAATATCTATGTACAAAAAAAGTTTGTTGTACTGTGTATCTATGTATAACCAATAATTAGGTGTAGGGACATGACAAATACTTTTAAAAGAACATTATTGAGTGGATTTTGATAGGATTAAGAATAAAAAAACCCTAGTCCAATAGTATTTTAACAAACCATATGTCATAAACATAAACATAAAATACCTTGTTGGAACGGCGGTTTCGAAGCTCGGGAAGAAGTTGTTGCAACTTGGAGACGAGTTCGATGATCTGCTCGTCGCTGATTCTTGGAGTACTTCCTCCGGATCTTCTCGACATTACGAAGTGAAAGTTGTAAGAAATTAATTAAGCAGTTGAGTATGGGAGGTAAGTGAGTTAGAATGCATATAATGGGAGGTTATATATATGGTTGGAATTAAGGATGAAGGGGTGGTAGATATGTAATATTGGGTGGTGTATTGATAGATACATATAAGAGAAAACATCCCGGCCGATCATGTTTCGGCTATGTTTGTGCAGAGGTGGAACCATGTAGGGTACATGGTTAGCCCCACTATGGTTTTGGGTAAACATGGTCCTGGTTCAACCATATTTAACAAGCCATATGTTGTATCATATTAACTTTTTGGTCTAATTTCCTTGGATTTGATTAATCCCGGTTACATGTCATGTGTTCATGACTCATTAACACCAAATTGCTATCTGTCGTGTATATATATGCAAGATGGAAATGTACATGTATTTAGCTCAACTTTGGATAAACTCAAGTTTATATCACACACACACACACACATATATATATATATATATAACATTACAAATATGTTTCAATCCATGAGATTTTATAGATTTTTAGTAATAAAGTATTAAGTTTGGCCAAGATAAGTGTTGTATTGTAGTTACTAGAGACTTAAATGAATTAAGAACATAATTTAAATATTACTTTTGGTCGTAGTAACTAATACTTTTCACCTAACTAACATAATTATTAAAAATATAGAATAAAAGTAACTAAAAAAATGATTATGATTCTTTTAGGATTTATGGACCGTTTTTTCATTCCATTTGCATTTTTATATATGTGTTGTTATTTCTATTATCAGTCATTTGTTGATCAGTTCTGTTTAAACATAATGGAAAACATGAATAACATACCTGTTACAGCAGACAGGCCAGCAGAGAATCCAGTCAGAGACGCAGCCATTGAGTTCGACATACTTGTCCGGATGATCTGGTTTCTCCTTAGGGTGTAAGATTATGATGGTGATGAACCGAAACAAGGGTTGGTTTCGGTTAGGAGAGAGAGCCGAGAATGATGTTATGAGGGTTGTGTAAATGTCTAATCGTCTAACCCTTAAACTCTCTAATAATCTCCTTATATATACACCCAAGAGGAAACCTAATTAGTTAATAAGGGTAATATGATCCATCAACAATTACCAACTAATTATTAATAGGTTATTAATATATTTTGATCTATATAATATAAATGATTATAATTGCTACAAGATTAAATATTATAACAATAATATATTTAATCTCACATTTTCCCACTTAGCCGAGTAATCATTTATCATGAATATTAGATGAGCCTGGCCAGGAGTTAACACTCATTTTAGCCTTAAACCAAGAACTATAGCAGAGAAATACAGCCGTTGAATCATCATTCGACTCAGGACCCCCATTAGTCATACTATAGCCTCAATTTAAAACCTAACAGTTACGATCAAAATACGCATAAGCCCTTTAGCGTCTGATTTGTATTTATATTTGTCTATATGTCATTACACCGGCAGAACATATGTTAGAGACATACAAAATCAAACTGGGGAAATTTTATTAATTAAAACATAAGCTAGTACAATATGCCATTAAATAAGGTCTTTAGTAAGTCCCATATTCGATACATGTTCTTCGAAAACTTTAGGTGGGAGACCTTTAGTCATCGGATCCGCAAGCATATTTTTAGTACTAATATACTCAATACAAAGATTATTTTCCTCAACTCGTTCACGTACGAACAAATATTTTGTATCGAGATATAAACCAGCTCCAGTCGAACTGTTACTGTCCGAGAAACTAACGGCAGCTGAGTTATCACAATAAAGCTTCAATGGTCTATAAATGGAATTAACGATTTTGAGTCCAGTGATCAGATTTCTAAGCAACATTCCATGACAGGTTGCGTTGTAAACTGCAATGTATTCTGCCATCATTGTGGAAGTTGTGGTTAACTGTTGTTTATGACTCTTCCATGAGATAGGTCCGCCTGCTAACATAAATATGTAGACCGAAGTGGATTTCTTGTCATCTTTGCATTTGGCAAAGTCAGAATCAGAATAACCTAACACTTCTAAGTGATCACTTCTTCTATAAGTCAGTTTATAGTCTTTCGTCCCTTGCAGATATCTAAGGACCTTCTTAGCTGCTTTCTAGTGATCTAGGCCAGGATTAGTCTGATAACGGCCTAGCATTCCAGCAATATAAGCGATATCTGGGCGAGTACAGACTTGAGCATACATCAGGCTCCCGACTACTGACGCGTAAGGTATCTGGTTCATTTGCTCATTTTCAACCTCTGTTGTCGAACACTGGAATGAACCGAAAACATCTCCCTTAACTACTGGAGCGACTGAGGGTTTGCACTGTTGCATGTTGTAACGTGTAAGGACACGATCTATGTAAGTCTTCTAAGACAATCCTAAGATCCCTTTGTGTCTATCTCGGTTAATTTCGATGCCAATGACCTAAGAAGCATCTTCGAGATCCTTCATGTCGAAGTTATGCGAGAGTAACCGCTTCGACTCATGTAACATGTCTAAACTATTACTTGCCAATAGAATATCATCTACGTAAAGGACAAGTATAATGGGTTCTGATTGTGGAGATGGAGTTTGTGCAGTAGCTTCAGGTGCAGTTGTTGCATTGGGTACAAGAGGAGTAAACGGAGTAATGGTAAGCGACGAGTCTCTCCCCCCGCGTCTTGTACTTCTTGCAATTCTTCGTAAGGGTTGGTACTACTCCCACTGACCTTGAAATCCTCCAGGAACGCAGCACGCTTGGTTTCAACAATACGGGTGACATGGGAAGGACAATAGAAACGATAACCCTTCGAATGATCAGGATACCCGATAAAGAAACAGGTAACTGTTTTAGGGTCAAGTTTCCTTAGGAAAGGATTATAGAGTTTTGCTTCAGTAATGCAGCCCCATACTTTCATATATTTAAGACTCGGTTTCCTTCCTGTCCAAAGTTGATAAGGAGTTTTAGGGACAGACTTAGAAGGAACTCTATTGAGTATATGAACAGCTGCTTTTAACGCTTCAGTCCAGAGGAATAATGGTAAATTAGTATTGGCTAACATACTGCGCACCATGTTCATAAGGGTTCGATTTCTTCGTTCAGCGACACCATTCTGCTGAGGTGTACCAGGCATGGTGTATTAGTTCACAATCCATTGGCCCTTACAAAACTCATAAAATGGACCAGGAACTTGACCCACATCAGTATGTCTTCCATAATATTCACCGCCTCTATCTGATCTCACAACTTTAATCTGACGATCTAATTGCTTTTCAACTTCAGCTTTATAATCTTTAAAAGTTGTTAGAGATTCAAATTTTTCCTTAATGAGATACAAGTACATGTAACGAGAATAATCATCAATGAAAGTGATAAATGAAGTATGTCCTGTTATGCCAGCGATTTGGTAAGGACCACTAATGTTAGTGTGAATGAGTTCTAATAAATTAGAGCTCCTAGTGGCACCTTTCTTATTCGCTAATGTCATTTTTCCTTTAAGACATTTGACACATGTTCCAAAATCATTGAAATCGAGAGGAGGTAAGACTTCATCCTTTACGAGACGATTTAATGGTTCTCTTGAGATGTGGCCTAAACGTTGATGCCACAACATAGATGAAATTTCTAAGTCTCGAATCTGTTTCATCTTTGTGAGTGATTCATTAATATTATATGACAACAAAGATTTGGAAAAATTATCATCTAGTTCTAATCTATAGAGACCACCATCCAGAATGCCAGTACCATAAACAACGGAATCATAGATAATAGAGAGTTTGCGATGACCATGGGAAACAACAAAACCGTCCATGTCTAACTTTGGTCCTGATACAAGGTTCCGAGTTACCTCAGGAACATATAAGGTATCATAAAGTTTAATACATAAACCAGTTTTAAAAAATAATTGTAATGTTCCTATGGCCTTCACTTCTAATTCCCGGTCATCCCCAACTTTAAGTGTTTTTGATTTCTTCCCAGCCTCCGGATTGAAAGGAATCCCTGAGTAGAGTTGGTTACATGAACCATAGAACCAGAATCAAACCACCAAGAATTAGCAGGAAGATTTAAATTAAAGGACTCAAGTATCATGAAAAAATCGTTACCTTTCTTAGCCCGCCACTCCTTGAAGTCAGGGCATTCCTTTTGCTTATGTCCTGTTTTCTTACAGAACTTGCAATAGGGTTTGCCTAAGGAGCTCTTAGAGCTGGAAGGTGTACTTGTATTAGGATTTGGCTTTTGGACTTTGGAAGCATCCTTTCTTTGATAATTGTTCTTCCTCTTCTTAGAGTTGGAGGTGGTGAAGTTAGCAACATCAGTAGTGCGATCCATCTTCATACGCTCTTCCTCCTGTACGCACATAGCGACCAGCTCACTCATCGTCCATTTATCCTTCTGAGTGTTGTAATTGATCTTGAATGCTTCATAGGACGAAGGAAGCGAAGTGATGATGAAGTGAACAAGAGAACCATCACTGATTTCCATCTCTAGCCCCTTCAGCTTATTGGCCATGTCATGCATCATCATGATGTGCTCGCGAATGTCGCCCCTCCCATCATACTTAGTCGTCACCAGCTTGAGGATAAGAGTGCTAGCATGTGCTTTTGATGTCCCTTTGAATTGTGCCTCCACAGAAGCCATATAGGTTTTAGCAACCTCAGAATCAGGAATAGCTCCTCTAATTGCATTATGAATGGACTGCTTCATGAACATGAGAGACATGCGGTTACACCTAGTCCATTTTTCATGAACTATCTGCTCAGCAGCAGTACTTTGAGTGGTAAGGTCCGCTGGCTTATTCTCTCTTAGAGCATAATCGAAGTCTAGCAATCCAAGTGTAAGCATGAGGGCATCCTTCCATTCTGCAAAGTTATCACCAGTCAAAGGTGGAATCCCGCAATTTGGCGCTGATAATGGAAATAAGATGAGCAATTTATGATACTAAGAAAAAAGTCCTAATGTGATCTAAGGGCATGTTATACTAAGGCAGGCGTAAATAATGACCATTTTAATTATGAAGCTGTGATATTGTCTATTACTAACATCAAAATAATAGACTTAGTTAAAATTCTACTTAAACGAAGACAAATCAGCTTTGGCCAGAAGTGTAATCATTTAAGTATGTGTGCAAAGTAATCGTGACAAATCAGCTTTGGCCATAAATGAGACAATCACTTTAGTTATGCACTTGTCAAGTATGCTAGACATAAATGAATTAAAATCAGCTTTGGCCAGAAATTAAGACATTTCACGTTTGTAATGCATACTCAACATAGCTTTTATAATACTTGAACAATAAATAGATGTATTAAATCAGCTTTGGCCAGAAATGATACATCAGAAGCTCATTCAAGTTAAGCTATTTTGGTTTTGTAAAAGTTATCTGATTTTGATTAGTTCACATTAAACAGCCTAAAATAATGAGGTTTCGAGTGAGGTCTCGAGTCAAGTCTCGACTGAGTTATGAGATCTCGAGTCATTTATGATGTCTCGAGTCGCAACCTTGGTCTCGAGTCGCAATCATGGTCTCGACTACTGTATTTTATGAGATCTCGATTCTATAATGAGATCTCGAGTCGCAACCGCGGTCTCGAGTCATGAAGATTGAAGCCTTTAGTCGAAAACTCAGTGGTCTCGAGTCGAGACTGTTGTCTCGAGTTGTAAAGTTTTGAGAACCCTTATGATTTCGAGTCGAGACCTTGTGGTCTCGAGTCGAGACCTTGTGGTCTCGAGTCGAGACCTTGTGGTCTCGAGTCGAGACCTTGTGGTCTCGAGTCGAGACCTTGTGGTCTCGAGTCGCAATCTGATGGTCTCGAGTCCACTGTTAACAGCTGTTGTTGTGAAAATAACTGAAAACTCAAAATTTTAGGGATTGTGGGATAGTGTTTCATGTTTTATTGTTAATCTAAACTTATCAAAGATTTCAAAAATTATAACTAATTATCTATTAACAGTTTTCGAGAATTTTAATAGATAAAATTCAGATCAAAACCAGTAAAAACATCCACTAATCCAAATTATATTCCAAAACTTAAGGAATTTTCGAGTTTTCCTTAGAACATATGATGAACCCTAGAAAATTAAAACATAATTCTGGGATCCGAAACCTGAATTTTAAGACTTTGGTTAACAGATTTCGGACATTAATTTACCCATTATGATTTCGAGTCAATTTATTAAGCATCATCTTCCGAAAACAGTGATTTCGGCACAATGGTACTCGAAATCAGCCGTGATTTTATAAGGCTTTAAAGATTTATGTTTTCCAGATTTTAATCCCAGAATAATGGATACGGAAACAGAACTGATTTATCAACATATGCTCTGATACCACATGTTGATCAGTTCTGTTTAAACATAATGGAAAACATGAATAACATACCTGTTACAGCAGACAGGCCAGCAGAGAATCCAGTCAGAGACGCAGCCATTGAGTTCGACATACTTGTCAGGATGATCTGGTTCCTCCTTAGGGTGTAAGATTATGATGGTGATGAACCGAAACAAGGGTTGGTTTCGGTTAGGAGAGAGAGCCGAGAATGATGTTATGAGGGTTGTGTAAATGTCTAATCGTCTAACCCTTAAACTCTTTAATAATCTCCTTATATATACACCCAAGAGGAAACCTAATTAGTTAATAAGGGTAATATGGTCCATCAACAATTACCAACTAATTATTAATAGGTTATTAATATATTTTGATCTATATAATATAAATGATTATAATTGTCACACCCTGGCTTTGCGGAAGCGTGGTTAATTTTGGTGTGACTTCTTAATACCATAGCTTAATCATACCAAAGCTATATGAGTTAAAAACATGCAAGATCATCCATTAAGTTTTGAAAATCAAACACAATACCATTGTTTTAACATACCCTGACAACCATAATCTTGTTCAACAAACATTACAAACCGAAACATAACATAAACATGGTTTAAGGACTGTGTCTTGTCCAGGAAAGAGACACATCCCCTAAACCCCGGATGACCTCGGAAACTAGTGCAGCGGAAAACATGCCATACCGTGCCAGATCTCGTTAATTTCCTGAAATACATGTAAGTTGAAAAATCAACAATAATGTTGAGCGAGTTCATGTGCAAGTGAGTATGTAAAACACTTGTAAGTATAAAAGTTTCCTGGTATGTAGCAGTGTAAGAGGACTTGTGATCACCAATGGTTTGCAAGGCCATTAGCATGTTGTGAAATGCAAGTAGGAAGATACAACCCTAGCCGATTTTTGCGTTGGGCAACCAAGTCACTCCAGGTCCGTTCTGTTGGTCCTCCGAGAGGTCCGTTCTGTTGGGCCTAGAGCTGGGCTCGCTACACCCAGATAGATCTACCGCTTAAGTCCCTCGGTGTTCTAACTACCCATTCACATGATCTAAACCTCCTTACGTTAATCATACCGTGTATAAAGTACTTGTAAACAAAGTAACATGTATTTCACCCCCGCAGTTAAGAAAACTGAAAACAGTTAGAGAAAAGGGGGACATGAACTCACAGTCGGTGCGTCTCTACCAAGTGTCTCCGAATCTGAAAGCTGTGCGACGACCTACAAGTGCTAATTCTATTAGACGGACGGCCGTGCCTTAGCTTTAGTTTAAGTCTTTGGGAAATAGTTAGACAACTATTTCGTGTTTATGTTCTGTATACACTTGGTAGTTATACTTCTTCCCAAGGATGGGGGATACAATACATGTGCGTAAGTTACGTTTTATCAATCGTGTGGTAATGTAATTACCGGTGTAACTTATATGTTAATATGGAAGCGTTCGCAAAGTTTTGGGATCATTAACGCTTGTAAATATTATTTTTACTCTAAAATAATATTTATGTATTTTCACAAAATGATCATAAACAGTGTTGTGACAATTATATTTATCACGTTAATCTTTGTGAAAATCCCACCTCCGAATATTTAGTAAAATATAGTGCTGGCGAAATTTATGTTTCGAAAATATGTCTAAAAATAGTTCTAACACTTGTTGTGTAAATAATTCTAAGTGTTAGGTTTTTAGAAAATTTCGCCAGAGTTTCCTCTGTAACTGGAGGTGGCCACGCTTTCAAGCGTATCATTTTCTTTTAACAAATCAATTCAACAACTTCTTTATTCAAACAAACAATTTCCGACACATCAAACTAGTCGATAAGTATGTAATTTGCATAATCGCATGAACTTGCAGTTTTTCCGAATCTATAGTGTAAATCCCCTTTATATATGTAGATCTTTATATAAAGTAACTTTAATCTTGTAAAAAAAACCTCGTGTTTAGAGAAATCCGACTTTACAACTTCTAGTCACTTTTCCCCAAAAATAATTATTTGTCGGATCTTTTCATTTCACAAGTGTTTACACACTTGTGGTTTATAAAATCATGTTTGTTAGTGTAAGATCCTTTCTTTAAAATACATGGTTTCTTAAATGTGTGGTTCTTTGAAAATACCACTTGCAGATACGTAGATCCGCTAGTTTTAAACCCCATTGTACCGGTTAAATCACTTTTACACAAGTAAAATATTTTCACACAAGTTCATGTCTCTTGTGTGGTAGAGTTTCACCCTTTTAACCCTTGTGTTAACTAAAAACGAGCTTATGTGAAGATCCATGATCTTACAAAGTCGGGTTAAACGGTGATCCGAGCTACCACATCATAGATCGGGTCTCAAAAATCTCATTTTCCAAATACTACAACTTTTACACAAGTTGTAAGCTATTAACCACCATTTTAGTATTTTTACTAGACTTTTATGCTTCAAAAAGCATGTTATCGATATTTAACCGACGAAAATCCTTTTAACCACCTTAGATAAGCTTAAAAACAAGTTTTAAGTGTTATACCTCTAGCTCGGGGCTAGGGAAGAATCTAGGCGAAAATGAGGTGGATAAAAGCTAACGGAAGTGGTCCTTCGTGTTCCGCTTGCTCCGAGGCTCCTAATATGCGACTTGTGAAGTGTGTATGATGATGGAATGGCAAGAACATGAACCGAAAATATGATGGTGGGTGTGGGGAGTTCGGCCAAGAGCCTTGAGGGAGGGAGAGAGTATGAAATGTGGTGTTTATGGAATGTGATTATCTCATGAGTTTAGGTGTTTACTTATAGGCTAATTAGATGTTATTACCCAATGGGTATTATGTCACATTGATATTAGACAAATCTAGATTATGATAATCTTGGTTGTACAAACATGTCCCCCATACAAGGGGACGGTTAGGGAATGGGGGGGGGGGGGGTTAGTTCGATCCAAACTAGGTTAGTTAGGAGGTTAGTTATGTTAAATAGGTTAACTAAGTATTTAACTTAGTTAGTTGCATGTTATGTGTTATGACGGGTGTTAGGGTAATCAGAGACCCTAACTGGCTCAGAAAAATATAATTAGTGAAAATAGTAATATTTTCATGTTCCGGGTAAAGTCCGGGTGTCCGGTTGGATAGTAATCCGTTAAAGCGTTACAAAAGCTTTAAAGTGTCGTTATTAACATTTTTAGTGACACAATTTGTTTTCCCGACACTTTAGAAAGTGTCTAGTGTTATTTTCTCATGTTCGGGCACTTTACAAGTCAGCTAGAAGCTGGATTAATTATTAAAGTGCTGTGTTTGGTACTTAAAGTACGTTTTTGGCACATCCGAATCAGTGTATCTTATCCCTAGAGACGCAGTACCACAACCCTTATATACCTACACTCACTACCAGTGTAGCCCAAATATTTGAGGCTCTTAACAGGCCTTAGAGGCAGTATTTGCTTGATGCTGGTTATATCAGCATGTTCACTGTGTATCCGTTTAGTGCTACTGTGCTTTTTGTGCATCATATTTGTCACTAGGGTTCAGCATGTAAATAATGTAGTGACAGCAAGCAAGTATGATGCAAGTAAGTTTATGTATCAGTATTCAAGTAGCAGTTCATCAGCTAGTTCAAACAAGCACAGTAATTAAGCAGAAATTAATCATTAATTAAGTTGTACGGATACCTGGTTTAGTGCGGGTTGTCACAATAATGGCTACAAGATTAAATATTATAACAATAATATATTTAATCTCACATCATTATCATATAATCGGGTGGGGGTGGTCACTAGTGATAGAATTCCATCACTCACAAGCACCCAATCAAGTTCCGCCATGTCATCAACCATTTTTCCATCACTCACAACCTTTTTTAGTGGCATTGGTCATCACTCACAACACCCACAATAAACCCTCACACCCCCTCACATGTTCCATCACTAAAATCCCATAACGCGTGATATTTTTAACGTAAATTGTTCTTCACGCGTGGAATAACATGGTGGCGGTGGAAATTCTTGGCTCATCACGCGTTATACATGTTCCATCACGGAGATTTTTCCCCCGCCCCCAGTTCCGTACATCCGTTGAGGCTCTTTCCGTTGTGAAAGAGAGACAACGAAAAATCCTTTTGGACAAGCGGGCCCAAGCGGAGGATGTGAGAGGGGAGCAGAGAAAAAGGATGAGAGAGAATGTCAGTTTAATAAGCGGTACCGACATGCCAGTCCCTCCTTCCACTAGCGCTTAGGGTTATGGGCATTTGTGTCATAAGAAAATATTTAAGGAATGATATTGATAATTTGATTTTAAGTTTTCATTTAGTAGCAACAATAATAATGTGATTTAAGATTTATAATTTTTTATAAAACACTTGTATTAATTACGAGATATTGTAGGACATAGCAATCAGACCTGTTACCTGGCCATTGGCTCCTCTATTGACCGAATTAATGCAATAGTTTCAAACAATTTCAGTTTTGTTATTTATTTAAGATGGCCATTTATTTTTAAATTATTTATAAAAATTTAAGGTGATATATTAAACAAGTTAAAAGATAAATGACTTGAATATAAATAAGTTTAAAAAAAACTGGAAACATGGTTCTGGACTCATGGGTTCAAGCCTTTGTACAAAACATGAAATCTATACATGAATTGTAAATAAAAGAAGAGTAAACTACGTTTTTGGCCTATGTGGTTATATCACTTTTACTATATTAGCCCAAAATATGATTTTTTTAATATATGTGCCCCAATGGTCTCTATAACTAACAATTTTGGCATCTGAGTCTAACTCCATCCCTTACCTTAGTTAATTATTTGTCACATGGCAGACACATGATGGGTATTTTTTGTAATTTCTCCTCCCCTTTAAATCTAACCCAGATCTTCAAGAATATCATCATCTTCTAACCCAGATCTTCAAGAACGCATCATCATCTTCAAGAACAAATCATCTTCAAACCCAGATCTTCAAGAACATGACCACCTTTAACCATCATCATCATCCCCTAACCAAAACCCACATTTCAGTTTCAGATCTTCATAAACAAGAACAAATAAAAAACAAAACCCAAATTCAAAAACATCTTTTCTTCACAAATTAAATTTCCAGATCTTCAACAAATTAATACGAATTCTAGATCTGCAAAATTCCAACATACAATCAACAAAATTAATATCCTCTTCAAGAACAACAAATTAATATCCTCTTCATAAACAACAAATTAAGTAGGAATTCCAGATCTCGTCGGCTAAGAGAGAATCAATTCCAGGGCTCAGGTATTGACCCGTGGTCGAATTGGGGTTCGGGTAATGAGGAAGCTGAGTGGGGGGTTAATGTTAGTTCGGATTCTGTAAGCTTCGAAGATCATCGTCTTTTGAAAACGATGGGAATAACGGGGAGAAACCTGATCTGTCATGGGTTCAGTCTCTTGTTAAAGAAACACCCCTGGAAAAGATGGCTGCTTATAGCGGTGGTTCTAGTGGTGGCGGGGTGTTTGGTGAAGGCGGCAGTAGCAGAATTGACCAAATCGATAAGCAAATGCAGCTTGATCATCTTGTTGCTCAACAGAATTGAATTCATGGAAGGAGGTAAATAACAAAGATCCGATTTTCGGTTTCGATTTTGATCTTTGGGGAATAAATTTGTAGAAAGATTGGTGGTTAGGTCTGGTTAATGGTCTGGCAAAGAAATAGTTAGGGTTTTCTTTATACATTCAATAAAAGGGGAGGAGAAATTACCATTATACCCATCATGTGCCTGCCATGTGATAAATAATTAACCAAAGTTTGAGGTTGAGTTAGACTCAGGGGCCAAAATAGTTAGTTATGGAGACCATAGGGCACATATGTTAAAAAATCATATTTTGGGCTAATATAGTAAAAGTGATATAACCACAGGGGCCAAAAACCTAATTTACTCATAAAAGAATGAAAAATTGACGTCTAATAATTTCTGGTAGATGTTATTGGCCATTGGAAATCCCACTTTGAATATTCCTCATGCTAGTCTAACCTTTCACCTATTTTTTCTCCACTGGTCCTCCGTTAAAAAAATTAAAGAAGTTAAGTTTTTTTTCCGAATTACAAACATATGTTTTAGGGCTTTTGATCAGAACGACGATACGAGTCGATTGATGTAAAACTTAGCTCGAAACGATGCTCCAAACGACTTGATTTTTGTTAATCAGAAATGAAGGGTTTGGTTGTGACTTGGGTTGTGACTTGTGAGTTGTTCATATCACACATAAGAAAACGTATAACTAAAAAAATTATTAATTTAACATTTATCATAAGTTGAACATTACATTATTTTAACATATAATTTTGGTGTGACACACACATGTTTCTCTAACCAATACTATGAAACCTGCAAAACATCAATCAAAACTAGGTACGCGATTTCAAAACACATGAAATCTGCCTGAACTTCATTTGGTTATCATTTGTTGGAATCTAAATAAAAAATCCAAACAATACTTCAGGGTAACTTTTGATATATTTCAACTACAGCAAACGAACTAAACCATATGTGCGTCACGTGATATATTTGATTAGACCAGAATTGGTCGGCAATGACTATGGGGAACATGTTTTCAAATCTTAACAGGATATTGTTGCCTTTAAACAAACAATTATTAAATAAATACAAATTTCCTTTTATACTCGGTTTCCAATTCTAGTCTTTGTTGTATTTTATTTTTAATTGTTTATAATGTTTTAATTTTATTATATTTTTACAATATAGGGGAAGGTTCATTGGGGAACACTAAAAAAGTGGGGAACAGCGGGGAACCGACTCAAACAAACTCCGATTGGACTCATTCCAGCGGCGTTGGAACCGGCTCGTCGAACCCTAACTAAGATCTCTTAACCCTAAACCCTAAATCCTAACTCCTAAACTCTAAACCCTAAAGCTAAAAAATAAGGCTAAAACCTAAGCTAAACCGTAAAATCTAAACTATAAACCCTAAAAGTTAAACCCTAAAGGCTAAACCTAAAGCTAAACCCTAATGCTAAACCCTAAAGCTAAACCCTAAACCCTAAAAGCTAAACCCTAGACCCTAAAGCTAAACCCTAATGCTAAACCCTAAAAGCCAAACCCTAATATATTTAGGGTTTAGGGGTTATGATTTAGGGGTTAGGGTTAAAAGATCCTAGTTAGGGTTCGCCGAGCCGGTTCCAACGCCGCTGGAATGAGTCCAATCGGAGTTCGTTTGAGTCGGTTCCCCACTGTTCCCCACTTTTTTAGTGTTCCCCAATGAACCTCACACTATATATATATATTATTGGCCAAGGCTCATGAATAATTCCTTTTTTTTTACTTTAGTGGTCTTTTTTAATTTGATATATAAATCTAGAAATACATATTGAATTAATAAAGTTAGATGATGGAGTGGTTAAGTTGTTTCCTATCATATAATATACTCAAGTTCAATTCTTGAACCCTCCACTTTTAAATACCTTTTTTTATAATATTAATTTTTTTAATAATTCCTTTTTATTTTTTAAATAGTGTTTCCATGTATAGTTTTTTTTTACTTTAGTGGTTTTTTCTAATTTGATATATACATTTAGAAATACATATTTAATCAATAAATTAGATGTTGGAGTTGTTAAAGTTGTTTCCTACCATATAGTATACTCAAGTTCAATTCTTGAACCCTTCACTTTTGAATTCTTATTTTTTTATATATTAATTTTTTATTTTAATAATTCCTTTTTATTTTTTAAATCATGTTTCCCTTATCATTTAATTTAATATTTATAACAGTTTATGTTCGTTAACTTTTACTAAAACCTAAGTACGTAGTTGTGTTTAATTTTCCTTGACATTCCGGTTTAAATTTTGTTAAAACGAAGTTGTATTCAAAATAGAGTTTGTATTTGGTATCGTAAAACGGTATAATGATGAATTGAAACCGAACCGATTATGACGGTTTGACTTTCTAAACAACACCCTTAAATTTCAAATAACGTTTGTTTCACATTGCTTTGTTTCGCTGCAACACGCGACATAAAGAAATCTAGTACATACTAAAATCCAAGGATAGTAAACAATATGATTTACATCTGTATAATTATATTTAAATATTTTTTTCTATTATAATTTTTAAACTATATTATTTATAGAGTTAATTGCCAAAATCGTCCCTGAGGTTTGGGCATGTTTGCCATTTTCATCCAAAATGACACTTTTGTACCAAATTGCCCCCAACGTTTGTAACTTTTTGTCATTTTCATCCAAACCACTAACTTAGTTTATTTTTTCTGTTAAGTTGAGGATATTTGGATGAAACTGGCAAATATAAAACCCCAGGGACGATTTTGGCAATTTACTCAAACTCTTTTAAATTTATTTTATTTAATTAATTTTGTTACATATAGAATAAAAAAGAATATACATGCAATTTTTATATGAACAAAATAATAGCTTTGTCACATAATTTTTATAAATTTTCATCCAACCACTAACAAAATTAAATTTTCTATTAAGGCGAAGGATGTTTATAAACTAAGACAAAAATTAATTTCTAATTTTTTATATAGATCAGTTTTATAAAAATAAAATCTACTTAAACCTCTAAATTTTATAAAACTAAAATGCTGGTGACCTTATTGAAAAACGTCAAATAAAAAAAATCTTATCGCATGTACCAAGTTTTTAATTCATCTTCTACTCTTTTAAATTCGCTCCTAAGGAAAAACAGAAGCCAGTGCCCCCCATCAAACAACGTATCGTTAGCAAACCTTAAAATTACCCACCAAATTGTAATTATAATGCTATGAACCAAAAGTTTCTTTACTCAAGCCACTCAGAATAAGTATTAGTTAGTTACCCTCATAATCTTAATTAAATAAATATTTTATTTCTACCAACATATTTACTAGGTGCTCAACACATTTAAAAAATATGTAACGTTTTAGAATTTTTTATATCTCTACAACTGATAATTACTAAAAGTTGCAATCGATTGTTATGTGTTGCACACCAATGACGTTTTCTCTTTATAAAACTGATTTATATAAAGAAATTGTAAATTGATTTCTGTCTTAATTTATAAAATTTAAAACATCCTTCACCTTAACAGAAAAAATAAACTGAGTTAGTGATTTAGATGAAAATTTATAAAAATTATGTGACAAAACTATTAATTCTTTTTCTAAAAACTCCATGTATATTCTTTTTTATTATATATGTAACAAAAATAATTAAATAAAAGAAATTAAAAAGGGTTTGAGTAAATTGCCAAAATCGTCCATGTGGTTTTATATTTGCCAGTTTCATCCAAATATCCTCAACTTAACAGAAAAAATAAACTAAGTTAGTGGTTTGGATGAAAATGGCAAAAAACCACAGGGATGATTTTGGCAATTTATTCAAACCCTTTATAATTTCTTTTATTCAATTATTTTTATTACATATATAATAAAAAAGAATATACGTGGAGTTTTTAGAAAAGAAAAATTAATAGTTTTGTCACATAATTTTTATAAATTTTCATCCAAATCACTAACTCAATTTATTTTTTCTGTTAAGGTGAAGGATGTTTTAAATTTTATAAATTAAGACTACATTAATTTACAGCTTCTTTATATAAATCAGTTTTATAAAGAGAAAACGTCATTGGTGTGCAACACATAAAAATCGATTACAAATTTTAGTATTTATCAGTTGTAGAGATAGAAAAAAATTTTAAAACGTTAAATATTTTTTAAATGTGTTGAGCACCTAGGAAATATGTTAGTAGAAATAAAATATTTATTTAATTAAGATTATGAGGGTAACTAACCAATACTTATTCCGAGTGGCTTGAGTAAACAAACTTTTGGTTCATAGCATTATAATTACAATTTGGTGGGTAATTTTAAGGTTTGGTAACGATACGTTGTTTGATAGGAGGGGAGGGGGCACTGGCTTCTGTTTTTCCGTAGGAGCGAATTTAAAAGAGTAGAAGATAAATTACAAACTTGGTACATATGATAAGATTTTTTTATTTGGTCTTTTTCAATAAGGTCACCAGCATTTTAGTTTTATAAAATTTAGATGTTTAAGTAGATTTTATTTTTAACAAACTGATCTATATAAAAAATTAGAAATTAATTTCTGTCTTAGTTTATAAACATCCTTCGCCTTAATAGAAAAATTAACTTAGTTAGTGGTTGGATGAAAATTTATAAAAATTATGTGACAAAGCTATTATTTTTTTTCATATAAAAATTGCATGTATATTCTTTTTTTATTATATATGTAACAAAATTAATTAAATAAAAGAAATTTAAAAGAGTTTGAGTAAATTGCCAAAATCGTCCCTGTGGTTTTATATTTGTCAGTTTCATCTAACTATCCTCAACTTAACAGAAAAAATAAACTAAGTTAGTGGTTTGGATGAAAATGGCAAAAACTTCAAACGTTAGGGGCAATTTGGTACAAAAGTGTCAATTTAGACGAAAATAGCAAACCTGCCCAAACCTCAAGGACGATTATTTTTTTTATTCATTTCACTACTCTATTGTCTATGATGACAATTTAAGAAGGAAACTACGAGTTTTGGTTAATCGAAGGGTCAAAAGACTCCACTAGGAAACACAATATGGTGTTCCGGAGAAAAATGGGACGGGAGACCCCAATCTTAACACCGCTCCGTCTAAATTGACCACAATATTTTGGACCACAATCTTGGTGGCTTCCTTGATTCTTTCCCCAATTTGGTGACCCTTATTCACACACACGCATACACGTACGTACACAAACATATATATAGGGTTTGTATCATGTGAGAATCACTAAGGTAATTGAGAACCTTGAGAACAATTCTGGACCATACATTTTCCTAAGCAAAAATGCAAAAAATGCATTTTTTTAGATATACACATGTGTATATTTTGAATTCTTAACTATGCATATATATATGTGTGTGTGTGTGTTTAAAATTGAAACACAAGTACTGTACATACATCTATGTTTGATAATATACATATATGTACACATGTGTATTAATGATTGTACAGATACGTATATAAACGAGGATTATGGTTTTAAACATGTTTATTCTAGTATTGTACATGTGTAAATACGTGTTAAAAGTTGAAAAAGAAGTATCGTATATATGTATGTTTTATAATATACACATATTTATAGTTTAAAAATTGACAATATACAATGTGTATAATTAAAAGTTGTATATAAAAAAACAAAAGGAAAAACTCTTAGAAACGTGTGATTTGAAGTATTTTTTTTTTATTTTTTATTTTTGGCCTAGATAAATTGTGTGGTACAGAATCGTTTACATGTAATGTTTTAAATACTGGTATGAGCCGACCGGTTATACCGGTTAAAATCAGATACATGTCTAGTACGATAAAGGCTGGTAAAACCCGAATACGGTATGTCTTATGTACCGATAGTAAATCCGATTCTACCGGTTCAAATCATTCAACCAGTTTGCATTATCTTAAAATTTGTTTCTTTTTAATTTTAATAAATACTAATCCTGACCTTCCATATTTCCGGTAATTAACTTAATGCCTTCCATTTTAATATTCTATCACTGTATGAATATGTTATCCACATCCTAATGTAATATTGTTTATAAGTAGTAAAAATGCTTAATATTTTACAAGAAAATAGTTCATTTTTTAGATATAACCATGACCAGCTACATAAATTCTAATTGAGATTGAATTATTTTTTTAGATGAATTTATATTTTATGTAATTATAGGGTTAACAGGTAACCCGGTTGAACCGTTCGATACAACCCAGTTGAACCGGTTAAACAATTTCAGAGCCCAACCCGGTATGGTTCAAACATCGATTTTTAAAACATTGTTCACATGGTGTTCAATTAACATTTGGTTCTCTTAAGATCTCTACCACATATATATATATATATAGGGTGGGGTTCGACTACAAAGTCTAATTTTCCTACAAAGTGTACAAAGTCATAAAACACCACAATTTCAACCATAAAACACACTTAAAATCCACAAATAACAAAGTGAAGATCACTAAACACAATATCCAAACCTTATCAGTCCATAAAACTTCAAACACACCATCGTAGAACTATAAATATAAAACACAATATGATAATCAATATAAAACACACTAATGTTAGTCATTCGATAATCAAAGCCTTATCATCCAAAACACTACACAAAACCCACAAATATAGCGTTTTAGTAATCTCCATTTTGTTATTTGTGGGTTTTGAGTGTGTTTTATAGCTGAAATTGTGGTGTTTTATGACTTTGTATACTTTGTAGGAAAAATGGACTTTGTAGCCAGCTTCCACCCTATATATATATATATATAATGATGAATGAAATAATTTTAAAAATTGAAGGGGTAAGGTCCCAAAAACCTCATGATAAGTGTTTAGGACCATACCACAACCTTGCCTTTCAGCCTTTTTACCTTGCGTGGCCGCGCACTGGTCTTACCAAAAGAAAGGCTTGAAATACTAACAACAGTCAACATTTGTGCGCCAAAAGGAAATCATAAATCCTTGCGCCTACTTCCATAAGTAAAGGATGAAATTCCTAAACACCTCCGCTTAATATCCAGACTTGGATATTATTGCCCAGACTTGGGATTTATTTAGCTAATTCCACACGACAAGGAGTCACACCAGATTGCAACAGTAATCTTCTAGAAGGAGTTCAATCGTGCACCACTAAGACGGTTATAACCGTCTGGACACGTGTCAGCACCTCAGACGTCCCTGAAATCACAACGATAGCATGTAATTAGAGAGTAATCTCCACTTGATCACTTTCCACGTGGAATATCCCCAGCCATAGATCTACACAGCGATCCGTGTGCATTCACGTCGGATCAAGAAGCTTAAACGGAAGGAAATGTAACCGCTCATGGCGTTAGCGTCTTCCGTTAACTTTTCAATAACAGATTTTCCCTCTCAAAACTCCCGGCTATAAATACGAGAACTATTCAGGTATGAAATTCAAGTTACACACACTTCTCAAATACATCTTCTTCTTCTTCTTCTTCATAACACATACTTATTCTCACACCGGAGTCGGGTCAAGGAGAGAACCCCTTTCTCCCCTTGGCGAGGCTAACGGTGCTTCTTTTTTGCAGAGTTATCGGAGAAGGAGATCAGTTGTAATCGAATCAAACGAGAAAGAACAACCACTTTATGCAGATCCAAACCCCCTAGATATTACGATCCCGGTCGTTTATCTAGTGTTTCTTCAAAAATCTAAATGAGTAAACAAATCCATATTATTGAAGGATAAACTGAATCTAAGAATTGATGGAAATTTATTGGTTTAATAGCATTCAGAATGGATCCAATATATTTATGTGAGTGAGTTACTTATATTATAAGGAATAGTTGTGAGTGGAGAAGAGATTGAATATATGTGAATGTTACTATTCATCTCTAAATATGAGAAACACTGTTTATCCCTTATAATTTTTTTAATATTTTTAAATGTGGTTATGAGTTAAGGAGAGAGAAAATGTAATGCCAGAGGTATAAAAAATAATATTTAATTAAAGAGGAAAGAGAAAAAATAGTGATTTTTAGTAGGGCTGCAAACGAAACGAACGAACACGAACAGAACCTTGTTCGTGTTCGTTTGTTAAGAAATATATGTGTTCGTGAACCGTTCACGAACACTTATCGAACGAAATTTTATGTTCGTGTCCGTTTGTTAAGTTAATGGACTTGTTCGTGCTCGTTTGTGTTTGTTAATTTTAGGCAATGAACAAAAACAAACGTTGAGGAACACAAATGAGTACAAACTAATGTTCATGAACACAAATGGAAACAAACGAACACAAATAATCGTTCATGAACAAAATATATAATACACCGACACTTATTAGATATTTAATTTGTCGGAATTTTGAAGTAATTAAATACATATAAAAATTAAAAACACTAATTAACTATCGAACACGTTACCAAACGTTCACGAACACGACTTCTGTTCATGTTTGTTCATTTAACCAAATGAACGAAATTTCTTGTTCGTGTTCGTTTGTTTAATAAAACGAACACAAACGAACTTCCCGCCGAACGGTTCACGAACTGTTCGCCGAACGTTTGGTTCGTTTGTAGCCCTAATTTTTAGTGTAATTATATGAATATGGATAAAAATCCAATGTAAATGCTAAATATCATTTCTATTAAAATTTCTATCTCTATCTATAGAAAATCAACTCTCTCTAAATTTTGTTCAACCTCTCACATAGCAAAATCTTTAACTTTAGAGATGTAAATTCAGAATTTCTATACACATAGATTCTCTAAAGCCAAATCTTTATATTTTGGTGACGTGGATGGATATTTGAACTAAGAAGAAAAACATAAGACACCTTTAATTTAAATTAAGTACTTGTGTTAAGTTTCGATGGCTTCATACCTTCGAATATTTTTTTCTTTTTGTACTGGATTTGCCTATATAGGATAAATTTTGATACATGTAAAATAAACTATTTTTGACTAATTAATTAGAAAGAAAATAAATAATGGTTACATTATTTAGAAAATAATTAATCACTACATCAAAATCACCTTTTGATATTAAAACAAAGTTCAAATAATTACATTACTTAAGTAGTCATCTTAAAAGATTCATATGATATATTATCGTTTACTAACAATTGGCGCCCACCGTGGGGAAATTAGTGCTTCAATTCTAAAAACTTTTTTGTGTTCATTTTTGTTCATTTTTTTTATCAACTCCATGATGTCTCAGGGAAAATCCACTTCAAGTGTCATGTCGGTGGTTACCTCATCTCAAACCAGTGCATCATTACCTCCTATTCCCACACCATTCCAAAAGAATGTGGATAATGCTCAAAAGAAGACATCATCCGTCTTCCAAGGATCCAAAACTTCAACTAGTTCTTCTTCTACTAATACTAATAGTGATATTTCTGTTTTGTTTTTGCAGATTAAGAGCTACATGTAGCAGAAAGACAAAACCAACCAAAGGATCCTTCGCGAGATTGATGACATCAAGAAGCAAAAGAGGCCAGCAGAGGATCAAACTCCATTGGTGCCTAGGGTGTTGGACTTTGTCACTCCAGCAACTGCAGTACAACAGTCCAGAGTGTCCATCACACAACCACAAGGATCCTCCATCCATCAGCAGGGATCATTGGCGATGACTCTTCCACAAGGATCCTCCATCTATCAGCATGGATCAGTGGCGATGACCCAACCTCAAGGATCTTTCCTCCGCTCAGAAGGATATATGGGGATGTTCCAACCTCAAGGATCCTACTTCAATCCTCAAGGATCCTCATCCCGAGTTCAAGAATCCATGGATCATATATCCGGACCTCTAGCTCAGACCTACCCAGGACCCAATGTCTTTCAGGATCAATGATCCTCGGGGAAGACAATCATGGAGAAACTCTGAAGTCCATGAAGGGGATTTCATCCCTATGTAGACCGTTGCTTCTTCTTGCCCTACTATTACACCAGACATGTCTTATCCTATATATCCTTCTGGATTACCAACTTTAAGTCAACCAGAAGGTAACAATTTTAATACATCTTTTGATACTAACTATGGTTTCATGCATGATGCATGGATCAACCAAGTTATGGCTAGGGAGTTGCAGAAACTCAAGGATATGATATCCAGCATCCCAGGAGTGGTCAAACCCATTCCTAAGATTCCAGATGGAAGTCATAGAATATCTTGCTTTGCACCTCCCATATGCAATGTTGAGATACTAAAACGTTTTCAGACCCCCAACATGAAGTTGTATGATAGTATCACTGATCCAGAAGAGCATGTGGTTCAGTACGGAGAAAGGATAGAGATAAACCCCATCCCTGAAAGATTGAAAGAAGTCTGTTTATGCAAAGGTTTTGGATCCACACTCACTGGATCAACACTAAAGTAGCTGCTAAGTCTTCCTCCTTACTCTATAACTTCATTTTCACACTTAGTTAACTTATTCAATAATCAGTTTTCTTGTAGTAGAACTTTTGAAAGGTTAAGTAGTGACCTATATAGGATCACTCAAGCCCATGATGAATCCCTTAGGGATTATGTTACTAAATTTGGTAAGGAATCCTTAGAAATCCCAAACTTAGACATAACAACTGCTGTAGAAGCATTTAAGATGGGATTACAAAAGGATTCTCCTTTCTATGATGACCATGTTATGACACCAGGCAGGAACTTAGATGAAGTCAGGAACAGCGCCCTAAGATTCATCCGATTAGAGAATGACAAAAGGATCCAAGACAAGTTAACTGGCTCATCCAAACAGGAGAAGCAATGATCCTTCTACAAGACTAATCGATCAAAGCCATACTCCAAGCATGACAATCAAAATGTTCATGCAGTTGAACAAGAAGAAGATGAGGAGGAATATCCTCGTATATCTGAATATTGTTTTTCTATTGGTAATAGTGAACTGATGCTTGCCTTGCAGAATCTAGGTGAGAAAGCAAGATGGCCCAAGAAGAATGAAAAGTCTACATCCTCCAAGGATAAGTCAAAGTGGTGTGCATACCACAAAGATTTTGGCCACCTTACCGATGAATGCATTGCACTCAGAAAGGAGATAGGCTACCTCCTCAGCAAAGGTCAATTTAAAGAGTTGCTCGGAAGGAAGAAATCAAGGATCCATGATCCTGAAAAAGTACAAGGGCTCCTGCACCACCAGCAGACGCTCAAATCATCAACTTCATTTCCGGAGGCTCAGACATATGTGGAACCTCATTCTCTGCAGCAAATAGGCATGCCAAAGAAATTAAGCTGGAAAACGGAGACATACCTATCAGGACCTCCACTCTTACTCAACAAAAATCATATCCTTTGATGAGGATGATCGTGTTGATATCCAGGATCCTCATCATGATGGCTTAGTTATTACCTTGTTTATTTCTAACCACTTTGTTCGCAAGATCCTTATAGATGGCGGGAGCTTTGTGAACATCATTCAACTTGATATCCTTAAAAGGATGAACAACCCGAAAACAAAAATAGTTCCGAGATCATCAGTCCTTGTAGGATTCAACGGTGAAATGAAGAACACGCAGGGGGACATCAAACTCCCAATCTACAGTGAGGGGGTAAACTCTGTACAGAAATTCTATGTTATTGACTGTTTGTCTTGTTGCAATGGGATCCTTGGCAGCCCCTAGATACATGACATGAAAGCCGTTCCTTCCACATATCACCAATGTGTGAAGCTACCAACCCCATGGGGGAGTAGTGAAGATAGAAAACGATCAACAAGAGGCAAAGAACTATTACACCTCTTCAATGAAGCCAGCTTCAAAACCAAGGGTAGCATAGCAATTAAAGCATCCTCCAAGGGATGTCATGGAGGCAAGAGAACAAGACATCGATGATATCATACTGGACCCTGAGGATCCTAAATCCAAAGTTTTATAGGATCCAGGATCCTTGACAGTATAGAGCAGGATCTAGTATCCTTCTTAAAGAGAAGAAAGTCTACATTCGCTTGGAAACATGAAGATATGAAAGGTATCTCTAAAGACATTATTACTCATAAATTGGGTATTGATAAATCTTTCAAGCCAATCCATCAAAAGAGAAGCAAATTTTCACCTGAAAGGAATGTCATTATCCAAGAGGAAATGGACAAACTCTTGAAGGCAGGTATGATTAGGGAAGTCAAGTATCCAAAATGGTTAGCCATTGTGGTGGTTGTTCAAAAGAAAAATGGAAAGTGGAGAGTATGTGTTGACTTTACAGATTTAAATAAGGCATGTCCCAAGGATCCTTTCCCACTCCCACACATTGACTCCATGGAGGATGCAACAGCGGGTCATGAATTGCTCACCTTTATGGATGCTTCATCTGGATTTCAACAAATTCAGATGGAACCAACTAACTAGATGATACAACATTCATGACTCCCACTGGCATATACTGTTATATTGCTATGCCTTTTGGATTGAGAAATGTAGGTTCCACTTACCAAAGACTGGTGAATATGATATTCAAAGAACAACTTGGAGACACTATGGAGGTCTACATTGATGACATGGTGGTCAAGTCCAAGAAAGCAGAAGATCATCTCAAGGATCTTGAAGTGGCATTTAACATCCTTGATCAATACAACATGAAGCTGAATCCTTCAAAGTGTCATTTTGGTGTCAAAGTTGGGAAGTTCCTAGGATACATGGTGACCAAAAAAGGGATTGAAGCTAGCCCTGAATAGATAAAGGAAATCATGAATATGAAGTCTCAAACCAATGCAAAGGATGTATAGAGGCTAACAGGAAGTATTGCAGCCTTAAATAGGTTCATCTCAAAGTCTTTAGAGAATTGCAAGGATTTTATAACATTTTGAGGAAGAATAAGAAATTTGAGTTGACTGAGAAGCATGAAGCTGCACTCAAGGCTCTCAAGGATTATCTATCCTCAGCACCAGCCATTATCCTTGTACTTAGCTGTTTCAGGTAAAGTAGTAAGTGCAGTGTTAGTTAAGGATCATGAAGGCCAACACCATCCAGTATACTATGTAAGTAAATTCCTTCTTGATGCTGAAGCCAGGTATTCTCATTTAGAGAAATTAATTCTTGCTCTAATTATGACTTCCACTAAACTTAGACATTATTTTGAAACTCACACTATTATTGTGAAAAAAAACTTTCCTATTAAGAATGTTCTCAGGAAACCTAAAATGTCAGGTAGAATGGCAAAATGGGCAGTCAAACTTAGTGCATATGATGTTAAATATGAACCTAGGACTGCCATCAAGTCTTAAGCTTTGGCTGACTTTGTGACTGATTTCAGTAGTGATCTACAAAGGGAAGCTGAACTAGAGGTTCAACAACTTGAGGAGGCCAAGGATCCTTGGACATTCTTCACAGATGGAGCTTCAAATGTCAAAGGAACTGGACTATGCATACTACTAAAATCGCCACATGGGACATAATACCCCAATCCATTGCATGTGAATTCCAAACCACTAACAATGAAGCAAAATATGAGGCTTTAATAGCAGGTTTGCAATTAGCTAAGCAAATGAGGATTAGGTATCTTCAAGTGTACATAGATTCATTTCTAATCACTAACCATTTTAACGGCTCATATACTGTCAAAGGAGAAAAACTAATCAAATATTTAGAAATAGTCAGGAAACTGGCAGATTCTTTTATTTTTTTCAGCTTAACACAGGTTCCTAGAGAGGAGAATGCAGAGGCGGATGCCTAGGCAAACCTAGGATCATCCTTGAAAATACCAGAGGATGTGCGGATACCTATCATCCATATTCTTTCTCCTAGTTGAGGATACTGCAATTATGCTAAGTGATGATGCACAGTCAAATTCAGGATCATGGATCCTTCAAAATCTGAAGTATATTCAGAATGGGGAAATTCCCATAGGGGAGAATCCCAGAGCTTTCGGGGTTAAGGTATCTCAATTCACTATATTTAATAACATGTTGTATAAGAGATCTCTTGCGGGTCCCTATTTGCGGTGTATTGAGGATCCAGAAATTCAAGAGGTCTTGAAGAATTTTCATGAAGGAGACTGTGGAAATCACACTGGGGCAGAGCATTATTCTCAAGGATCCTTAGAACAGGTTACTATTGGCCAACAATGAAGAAGGATGTTGTAGAGTATGCAAAGAAATGTGATGCTTGCCAAAGACATAGCAACATCCTACATCAGCCAACAGAGCCTTTATATCCAATAATTTTCTCTTGGCCATTCATGAAATGGGGGATGAATATAGTAAGCAAACTCCCAAAAGCACCAGGAGGAAAAGTGTTCATCCTAGCTATGACAGACTACTTCTCTAAATGGATAGGAGCAGAAGCTTTTATTCAAGTCAGGGAAAATAAAGTCATATCCTTTATTAAAAGAAACATTATTACTAGATTTGGAATTCTTTCTGAAATTATTTATGATAATGGATCCCAATTTATTGGGAAAAGAACTACTAACTTTTGTGAAAGCTAGGAGATTAAGATGATTGCATCAACACCAGTCCACCCACAAGCTAATGGTCAAGCAGAATCAAGCAACAAGATCATCATCAACAACTTGAAGAAGAAACTAGGATACAAGAAAGGAAATTGGGCTGAAGAGCTACCATATGTCCTTTGGGCAGATAGGACAACTCAAAAGAATGCCACAGGTCAGACTCCATTCTCCCTAGTCTTTGGAACTGAGGCGGTGATCCCTACATAGATGGTGGTTCCTACAGCCAGAACAAGCATCTGTGATCCTCAAGTAAATGCTGAAAACCTGACTCAAGACCTGGATACTATGTATGAGCTCAGAGACTTAGCAAGAATAAGGATGGCTAGTTATCAACAAAGGATGGCTGGAGCATGCAACAAGAATGTCAGGATCGAAAGATTTCAAGTTGGTGATTCGGTTCTGAGGAAAGCATTCCATAACACCACAAATCCAGTTGATGGCAAATTGGCTCCAAAGTGGGAAGACCCCTATTTGATAGAAGCAGAAGCTGGAAAGGGGGCATGTCGCCTATTAACCATGGATGGTGATCTCCTACCAAGAGTGTGAAATGTTGTTCATCTGAAGAAATACTTCATGTAAAAAGGATCAAGGATCCTTAGAGACTTCAATATTCTGACAAAGGATCAATGATTCTCAAAGGATATATGATCCTTACTTTGGTAACATCTCACTTTCACTTTCTTTCATTTTATAGTTATTATTTTTTATAGGGAAAGGATGTTAGATATTTAACATCCATTTTCATCAAGTTTTAAGCTTTTCACAGAAGTTTTTAACATCTTTTACAGAGGATTAAGGGGTTGGCCACCTCTCTCCCACGTTTATGGTATCTTATACCTTCTAAGGTTTAAAGGTTTTCACCTTTCACACGAATTGGGGTTTGACACCCCGCTAGTAGCACATGTTTAATCAAGTATGGTTCGAGGCAATGGGACCAGTACACGCTTAGTGGCTGACAATTTCATTGCTGTTGGCCATATGTAGGATCTCAAGTATAATGGTAGACGTACCATGCATCCGTTATCCTAAGGTTTCTAACGTCTTCACGTTAGCTAAGGTTTTGGCATTTTTATGTCACTCACGTTAGGCTTGTCCTCAGTTTGGGCCAGACCCCAAGGATTTTGGGCTTGTCCCTAGTTTATTTGGGCTTGTCCCCAGTCTATTTGGACTTGTCCCCAGTTATAGTGGGTTTATCCCTAGAGTATTTGGCTTAGTCCCAAGTTCTTTTTTTACAGGTTCTTGAAGCTCTAAAGGTTTGAAAATAAGGATCCTGAATTTTTAAACCTTAACTAATTTCATTGGTCTGTTTATACTATTGTAAGTCTCAAGGATATAGGATCCTAACTTGGATACTCTGGTATGTTTTATCCTTAGTTTTATTTATATTATTGACTATACCCTAGACCTTTCAATTAAGGATATATGATCCACAATCATATATGTAATGATATTTTCTCTAAAGTTGTTATGAGAGAAAATTGGCTCATTTTTAACAATCCAAAATTCTCTAAGTTTTCGTAAAATAAAGCTGATGATAAACACAAACATATCAGAACAAGATTTCAGAAACAAAAATACAACACCAAGTATAGTTAAAAGGTTGTAATTTTTATTGAAACCTCGTTAAAAAGTTAGCAAAATGATCAACCCGAGTTTCTACTAACAAAACGTGGCCCGTTCACTCGGGTTGATGCATGGTGTCCATACTAATTGTTCATAGAATGCAGGAAAATAAAGCCGAGGGGTGTAAAGGCTTCATCCTCCATGAAAAATAAGGACCAATCCACCTTTTCCACCCCCATTGTTTTAAGGATCAGTGATCCTTACCCTAAAGAAACTATTGTTCAAGTATTATACAGACCATAATTGTTCAAATCAAAACATCACCAAAAAAAAAAAAAAAAAAACACATATCCTAAAAAAGGGGGCTCAGGCCTCGTCTACATTATCCTTCATTGCCCATTTCTACAACATCACCTTCAGCTGCACGTCTTCACCACCTTACTTCACATCCTTCACCCTGCTTGGACCAGCCTCCAAAGCCTTCACCTGTTCCACCTCGACATCACCGCCCAACTCCAGGAGAGTCTGCCTCCAGCTAGCAATGTCCTAGGCAGACTGGTTAAACTTAGGATCCATAGCCTCTCGAGATATCTTGATCCTTGCTTGAAAGATAACAGGGGCATCACAAACCTTGGCATCCTCTGTAGCATTCATTTGTGCTTCATGAATCCCGATCTCGACATACATCAGCTGCTCATCCAGACCTGTCTTCTGCAGTTGAGCAACCTTCTTATCCTTGGCAGCATTGATGGAACGAAGATCAGCCAGCTTCTCCTTGGCTTCTGCAAGGCTCTTATCCTGAAGGGCTTTGAGGCGGACAAACCTCTGCATGTTACAAGAAAAGAAAGTCAGGATCATTGATCCTTCACAACAGCCAAAGAATAATTATGAGGATCAAGGATCCTTAACTCAGTGATAAAATCATGAAACTGGCGCTCAATCTGGAAGTTGTCCTCTTCAGGCTCTGAAGGTTTCTTCCTCTTAGATCTAGCCTTGGCACAGGTGGTCATGGTCTTGGGCTCCGGTTGGCTTTGGCCTTTGGCCAGCTCTCTCTTGATAGAACGGGGGGAGATCATACTATCGATGTCACCAAGATCAAACTTTGAGGCAGACTTACTTGTGGACCTTGGCGTACTTATTCAATCAACATAAATATAAGTATTCATAATCCTTTAACTTTATTTCAATACATAAATATTTATTGTATGTGAATACTTACTTGACATTGTGAAGGAAGTGGATGTGGTTTCTTCTAAATCCTTTGCTTTTAACTTGAATGTTCTGACTGTTGAATCCAATACCTAGAATGCAACTATTCTTTCTTCAGTTCCCGCTAGCTCAGCATGAGAAGCGAAATTATTCACTGCACAAATAAACAAAACAGGATCAGTTAGCAACAAAAAGATACTTCTCTACAGTCTTAACCTAAGGATCCTATATCCTACCCTTTAAGATCCACTTTTTTGGGAGACTATTCCCTAATGGAATAGAATCCCTCCTCACAAAGAAGAACTGGTTCTTCCATGAGGTGTTGTTTTTGGTGGTCTTAAGGATTGTGAGTGGCTGATGAGGCTTGGCTTTGAACAGGAACCGGTGGGATCCATGAGACACAAGGGTATACAGGTGTAAGAGTTCAGAAAGGTTGAAGTCCAGTCCTTCATCGCTAATGATCTGTTCTAGAGTGTACAATACCCTCCACAACATGGGCATTGCCTGACTGTAGAACATGCCAGTTAGGGTGAAAAACCGCTGGGAGAATTCAGGGAATGTATAACAACTCTCCTAAAATCCCTATAACATCCCTATATGTCCTAAAATACACCCCATATACGAAAAGTGGGCTCGAAATACCTTTATTTTATAAAAATCAAGAAAAACAGGAAATAGGGGGCGCTCGCGGGGCGCGACCCCCTTGGCTACATCAGTTGCGGGCCGCGACCCCATAGCCACCAGACGCAACCCGGTGATGTCATGTGTCCCCTCCGTGTCAAAGCTAGCCATTGATTCGACAAGGCTAGTGTAACACCTCGCAAAATCATGTCCAATATAATGGTGACACGTGTCATAAACCGTAATCATGTAAAAAGTTAACTTTGAGGGACTAAAGTTGACAAACAGTGTAAATATGTATGTGGAAGGACTAAAAGCATCAACATGCCAAACTTGTGCCTCTGATTGGCCTCACACGATGTTCGTATTCCTTAATGAATAAATTGTCGAACGCAAGAAGCCGTTTGTGCTTAAAATCAAAAGTTTACAAAGCATAGGGGCTAAACGTGTCAACATGTTAATTCTTACCTCTAAGTGACCTTTTAGTGATCCTGAGGCTTTGTAATATTTTATTATACTCTCACGAATGTTGGATAATAATTTCATAAAGTTTCGATGCAAATAAATGATTAAAGTTGTAAATTCCAAGAAGAAGGGTTAAAAGCGATAACAAGAAGAAATAATATCTTTCGGGTGATCTCGTAACTGGTCGTAAGCCTAACGATGTTTGTTTTATGTCCCTAGATATTTAAAAGTTAACTATGGGGGTCAATAGTGCAATAAATAGAAGTTATTTGGAGTAAATAAAGGCTAGGGACTGAAACTGCCAAGTTTCAAAGTTTTGTAACCGGAACCAAGGAGAGTCGCGGGGCACGTAGGCTGCCCCTTGACTCGTACGCGGCCCGCGAGAAACCTGCCAGCATCCAAAAAACTGGCAGATGCATGTTGCAGGCTGTCCACCGCCATTGCATGGCTTCTGAGCGATACCAGGGGCTGGTAAATGGTTTTTACTGCCTTGGGAACACTTGTAAACATATGGTAACTCCCCTCAACAGCTGGAATCATCTCAAGGACCCTCAAATCTCTATAAATAGTAGGGGTGTTCAAAAAAATCTGAATCCGAAACCGAATCCGAAATATCCGAAAACCCGTATCCGAATTATCCGAAAATTCGGATATCCGAATTTTCGGATATCCGAAAATCGGATAATCCGAAAATTCGGATTCGGATTCGGATGTGAATTCTAAAAAAATTCGGATATTCGGACTATCCGAATCCGAAAACTTTAAAAATAAAAAAAATAGATTTATTATTTATATAATATATTACTCCTAAAACCTTTTCACTTCACACGCACAACATTAGACATTTTAGACTCACTTTTGAAAATTAGGGTTCCAACTATCACAAACATACACAGCCGTCGTCACTTTCATCTTCGATCCGTCCTCTCCCTCGCTCGTCCTCTGCCATCTTCGATCCGTCAAAAGAACCTCCTCCACCTTCCATTACTGTAAGTTATTATCCCTTCCATTACTGTAACTTATTATCCATTTCTTTGTTCATAAAATTAAAAATCTAACACTAATTGTTAATTAAATGGTTAGATCGATGAGTTTGGTTATATTTTTAAGGTGATTTGTTGATTAATATGGTTCATATTTTAAGGTTTCTAGATATGCTTTCATCAATCGCATATAATATCTGTTTTAATATTCTAGATTTGTAGATTTGTTGATTTATTGTACATCTACTTTAATAAATCTTTGTTCATAAAGTTTTTAATCCCTGTTGATTTATTGTAGATCTGTTTTAATAAAGTAACTTTATTGCAAATACTTGTTATTGTTTATTAACAGGTTTGTATTTGTTATATAATATTGTTTATTAAAGTTTTAATAAAGTAACTTTGTTGATTTATTGTAGATCTGTTAAATGTTAGCTTTCATTAATAAACTGTTTATATTAACAGATTTACTTGTTATTAACAGATTTACTAGTTTATTGTTCGAGATCTGATTGCTTAATTGTTGTTATGTATTCTCTTGTAGAGTAAGCTATTTCAATGGAAAATCCTAATGAAAACAACTCAGATTGTGAGCTAGTTTCTATTAAGTTTTAAATATATTTTTATTTCTATTAAGTTTACATCTCTGTTGATTGATTCTTTGATTCAGGTGACACTAACTGAATATAATAAACAATTGCTTTGAACATATATCATGAGATCCATGAAATATAGCACTCTAGAAATAACAAAAAAAAGTACCATTTTTTCATTATCTGTTAGGTTTGGTTACAAATGGGTCAGGATTTTGCAAATTGAACTGATATTTGAATTGTTCAGTTGAACTGATAGCAATTGTCTTTAATCTTGAACTAATTGGGAAACTAACTGTTCCATCATTAAAAATATATATTTTTTAATTGAGTCTGTTGTACTTGGTTGGAATGGTTTTAAATATATTTAACAATATGTATTTTTGATATATTGTACGCTATCGCAGGTTTACAAGGGTTGAATATTGGATACTTGGTTTACAAGGGATGAATGGTGGATGTTTACAAGCGCTTGTGGCTGGATTTACTGTTTTCATTATAAGAACTACTTTAATTTATGTCTTGTTTTGAATGTTTAGTTGTTTTAAACTTTGGATTGTCTTGAATATGTTGTGGTGTTTTGAAAACTTGAACTTTTTAAGCTTGGATTTTATTATAAGTTTGTTGAATGTTTTAGATATTATAAACTCGGAAAATTTGATACGAAACAGGTTTAGTTTTGATCTAATTAGAAAACATATTTTTTTAAGTTCGGATATCCGTTTTGAAATCCGAATCCTTATCCGAAATTTCGGATATCCGAAAATCGGATATCCGAAATTTCGGATTCGGATTCGGATGCCAATATTCAATATCCGAAATTTTCGGATATCCGATTTTCGGATATCCGAAAACCGGATTATCCGATCTTGAAGACCCCTAATAAATAGCTCCCTTGTTTGAGCATTTGAACTTGCACTATCAATTTTTACTTCACCTCTTCTTCTCTGGAGCATCCTGGACTTAAAGAAGCTCTCTCAAGTTAAATCTTCGTGCTAAGGACCTTTGTAAGTGTTCTTAGCTTCTGTAGTTCAGTTTTTACTAGTTTAAGGACCGAAAGTCAAAGTTATCGTAATTATGCTTTGACTTTTGGTTTAATCATTAACGGTCCAACCATTATTCGAATTGAAAGTGGGTATGTGTTAGTAATTAAGTAGGTGATAATCCCTCAATAGGGCACCTCCTAATTATCACGTTTACTTAGTTAATTGTCGGGTCAAAGTAATTAAAATAAAAGTCAAACAGGTCAGTTTTTAAATAAAATTAATAACTGATAATGTAGAAGCTATAAAATACGTTTTATCACTTTAATAACTTGGTAAATATGATAAGAACATGTTTAGACATGTTCAACCCGACAATTCTGAGTTTAGGCTTGGTTCGCAACCGAAAGTCGCAAAAGTTGACTTTTGCTTTGACTTTCAGTTCTGACCCAAATTAGCTTAGTATCTTTATGCCTTAGGGTTCCTTTGTGACCATATTATATGTTAGTATAACCCTCTGAGGTTATACTACATGGTCCTTTAGAAATCAGAGTTCATTTGCATGTTTCCGTTATTTGCTTAAATTTGACTATTATGCCCTTATAATGTGAAAACGAGATTTTTGGATATATGAGTATACAAATATATTTGTTACTGATATATAAGCATGTCAAAAAAATTTGATATCAGTTTCTGGTCTCAAACTAAAGTTATGCACGATATCGTAAAATGAAACTTTTTATTAATTAAACTACGTTTTTTAGCATAAATCATGTTTAAACCCAAATTTTAGCACCAAACTCATCACCTACTGTTTTGATATTATTTTTAGGGATTTTTGGAATATTATGTCAGATTATAAACTGATCATATCATTGAGTTCTTATATAATTCGATAAATGACGATAATACCCTTTTTGTTAATAAAATGAGATTAACATGCCAAACCTTTTCCTACTAATTCTATATGAAAAATAAAATATTTTAAACATTCAAGACTGACCAAAATCTCAGAATTTCATAAACATCTCAAATATCGTCAATTATCGACTTTTACGATAATTAGGTGCATAGTATGGTTTAAAACCATGTTTAACACCTAAGACTTGTTACCAACTGAGTTTATAAATAAATTTTAATATTTTTATAGTAAGTACAAGTCATGAACTCAGACTTCCAAATTTATCCTTAAAAACATATGTGAAATTACCAAAATGCCCCTACGGTGCATAGTTTGGCCATAAATGGTAAACGACACATATGTATGATATCTTACTGATTTAACATCATAAAATAAATATTTTTACAGAATGTTTTAGACCAGAACCCCAGTTTACTATTAAGCCTCTTTTATAAACTTTAAAATGACCAAAATACCCTTACAAGACTTAAATTGGTTTAAAAAATCTTTTTGGGCATAATTGATAATATCCTACTGATATCATAACATACTTAAAGCATAATAACTTGTGGAACTTGTACATGACTCATCCGGTTACCCGTTATGCATATACGCGTTCGGTACGGTTTATGTAACTAGTTTGCATAAATTCGCCGAAACGGGTCAAACCTTATCATTTTTACTTCAAAATCCAGAATGTATTTAGTTTACCCATTTTATACAAGTCTCCATACTTTTCAGGTCTAAATTACATTCCAATCCGGTCATCGCTTAATCTTGCGTTTCGTACCGTAAATCTTTCTTTAAAACTAATCGGTCTAAGTTTACAACTTAAATAAGACCCGTTAGGAATCTAATAGGTAATTAAAACCTTCGTTCCAGATTAGGAGCCCGGTAAAAGCTACCTACACTTGTTTGAGTAGAATATACGACTAAGTATACAAAAATTTGCAATTTAAGCTCAGGTAAATACTTTTAACTTATTTTCCCTTATACGGGCTTAGGATACGGTAAATTATTACTGTTTGGTCGGGTATGGAATATTTAATTGATTAGTGGTTAATTCATTGACATAACCCGTTTTAATCTGTTTTGTTTGATATATAAACATTTGGGGGTTAATATGACCGTGTCCTGGATATCCTCGGCTCATTTCATTTGAAAATGGCTACGACTTAAGCACGGGGTGTAGGCATACACCTGACAATTGCGTATGTAAAATGATATACCCACACGTGAGGATAACTCCTTGTGGTTTTATATTAGTGCTGTGTCTATTAATCGCGTCTCGGCTTCTATCCCGGGCCCTGAATGTACGACAAACATGTAAATCTGTATACAAGATTATTTTATGTAATTATCCCAAGTTATAAAAGAGTATTTGTGCCTTGTGCATTTAAATCAATTTTCATAAATGTTTTCAAAAGAGTCGGTTAATTGTATTTACCAGTGTAAACTGACGTATTTTTCAAAAAGACTAAGTGGTAGGTACTACTCGAAATTGGCTTGAAGCTTCTGAGCATTAAATAAAGAATCTTGCAAATTCTTAATGTTCAAAGTCTGTTGAACAACGTTTTGTATTATATTTTTAGATCCGCTTGTGGATCCTCTTACAACCGTCTGCATTATATTTTATTTGTACTTTACTTTCGGTTTGTATTAGTATTTTTCCTCCAAGACTTCCGCTGTGCTATAAACTGTGTATATTTGACTATGATGATATCAACTACTTCACGATACTCCCCACCGGGCCCACCGGTAATATGTGGAAACATCGGGGTGTGACAGCTAGGCCCTAGCCAGCCTAGCTCGTGGGCCGCGAAGGCCTTGCCTTCTGTTCTCGCGGGGCGCGAGAAAGTCGAGATCAGGCCCTATAAATAGAAGCCATCGGCTTCAGTTGAGAAATCATTCAAAAATCGAAATTCTCTCTCAAATCTCTAAATTTTCTAATAGCTAAAATAATTCCCAGGCATAATACCCACTAAAAAGCGAAGCTCTGCCTCGTTGTAAGTATTATAACCCCCGAGTACGTATTAGTTACTCTGCCCGATTGATCTAGAGCTCCGTATCGCATGTCTAGGCTCTGCCCGACTCAGTCGTTGGAGTTCTGTCTCAGGGGGAGGGTATAGCTAATGTAAATTTGGGTTATTATACTAACGCGTGTGCATTGTTTAATTTAATAGATTATAACCAGGAAGTCATAAGGAAATACCTAAATTAGCAATGTGAGTTAATCCTTCTTTTTGTAAACTGTTTTTTACAAAACCTCAATTATTTAAATTACAATTCACAGTGACTGAGTATTTGTAAATCTATAATTATCTTCGATATGTTGGGGTTTTGTATACATAACTTGTTACTACACTGTGAGTAGTAGCACGACCACAAGTCAGGATTGACAGTACCGTGGGTGGTAATTAAAGTAGATATAAACAAATGTAATTGCGGGTTGCCCTTAATGCTGTAAAATGACAAAACTTGTTTTGATTAAACTGGGATTCACTCACCAGTATTTTTCACTAAAAAAATGTTTTAAACGCGTTTCGGGTAACAAAATGTGAAAGCCAAATATAAGCCAGCTGGAGAGCACTGAAGGCTTAGAAAAGTGGCTATAAAAAGTTACCTAAATAATGAAGAAGTTTTATTTCAATAAAATAGGGTTTATCCCTATAAACAGATTGTAATAGAAACTTGGGATTTTCCCATGTATTTATTATTATAAAAATATGGTGTTTTACTCTGATAAACTATTTCCTAACTACGGTCCTGATGTAAATTCCGCTGCCAAATTAAATAAACACCGATACCACCAGCTCTGCGAGCTCGCGGCCGCCCGCCTCTCGGGGCAGGGGTCGGGGGTTGCGACGGAAGGTGGTATCAGAGCTACAGCCACTGATTTTAGCCACAGAAGTGTTCTACTGACACCAAAATTTTAATTGTGTTAGGAAATAACCTATGTGATTACGTGCGTATCTGTATATTATTGTTTTGTGTTATTTGACAATCTATTAGTTTACAGTATGAGTGATCAAGGACCATCTGACGCCTATCGTCACCTCTCTAATTCTCCTAGAGATGAAGGAACTTCCTCCTAGCCTACTCATTCGGGGTATTCAGCTGACACCGAAGAGGGGATATTCATCTTTAAGGCGCAATCCGAAGGACCATTTCCTACGAAAAAGAGAGGATGGTTCAGTCGGGGAGCATATGAGCGTAGGAAGCGAATGAGAAAATTACAGCAACAAAGGGTTTTAGCAGCAGCAAATAGGGAGATGAGCACCCAGACCCAAGACATAATCAATAGGCGACTGGCCAACTTTCACATATTAGCCACCACTGCAGCAGACCCAGACCTAGACCAGATACTGGCACTACAACCACTACCCCTATTCCCAACCCAACCTATGGAAATAGAACCCAACCGAGGAGAACAGGTTCCCATACCCGCCTTTGACCCAAACGAAATCCCTAGAATCCCAGCACCCAATCCTCTAGCTTATGACCCATGGGAGGATGAACATAGGGATTATCGAGAACTCTACCCACAAGAGGAACCCATGCCAAACCCTATAGCACAATACACCAACCTCAACCCTCTAGATCCATACTGGGATAACGACCAATATGTTCGGGAAATACTAGGAAACCCGTACCCATATGGAGAACCTGTACCACAGTACCCTGACCCAATACCCGCACCACCACCACCCATGAGTACCAAAAACGTGCAGGAACTCCGCACATTTTGTGAGGAGTTAGTGGATGAAGGAGGGAGAATAAAACAAATAGGCAAAAAGCTCGTTTGAAAATACGACAAGCGAAATATGCAATACTGGATGAACCCTTAGAAATAATAATAATAATAATAATAATAATAATAATAATAATAATAATATATAAATATATATAAATGCGTGTAGTTTGAAAAAAAATCAACTAAAATAGATGATCCAATACTTACTGATGCATAACTAGTAATGTATTTTAAATTCCAGTTGCAGCTTGTAATAGATGCATATATATATATATATATGAAATAGAGTAAATGTCGCAATGCTCGACGATTTTGATCAATGTCTTTGTTTGTGTAATTGTTGGCATTAAATCTTATTATGTGATATTAATACCTGATAATTGTTTGTAAACCCAGATGGACAACGAAGAAAATCAGAAAAACCCAGAATAATGATAACCAAATAAATAACAGTGTCATCCAACACATAGTAGCACAAGAAATTAGAGATACTATGCCATATATTATCAAGACTATTAAAGAAGTGGAAAATAATAAAAGTAATAGTGGAAGTAAACGACCACCTACTGAACCCAGTCACAGCATAAACAGTGGACCGTTACTTTAATTGTCTATTCCAAAAAGAAGAAAAATCATGTCATATGGTTGTTCTTACAAAGAATTCTTGTCTTGCAAACCAATAAAATTCTCTGGCAATGAAGGAGCCATTGCAGCTTTACGCTGGATAGAAAAGACAGTGGCTGTCTTAAAAATAAGCAAGTGCGCAGAGGAAGATAAAATCATGTTTGCTTCCAATCTCTTTAAGAATGCAGCCTTAGAATGGTGGAATACTATTCTCCAGTCTAGGGTAAGTGACAGAGTCTATAATATGGGATGGACTGAGTTTAAGGACATGGTCGAAAGAAAATTCTGTCCTCCCAATGAAAAAAAAAACAAATTTCTAATAAATTCTTAAACCTTAGAATGACTGGAGTAGACTGTAAGGGTTACACTACCATATTCTTCGAATATGCTAGAATAGTGCCAACCCTAGCCTCACCAGAACCAGCATTAATCTCCCGTTACATCTGGGGATTAATCAGTGAGATTAGACATGTAGTCAAGGCATCTAAACCACAAACTATAGAAGAACCTGTAGAACTAGCAAATACCTTGACTGATGAATTGGTACGTACGCAAGAAGAGAACCAGAGGAAGAACCTAGTCCAGAAACTTACCCAGGAATTTCGCTACGGTAATTCCAACCGTGGGAAGAACATAGGTTCTACTTCCGCACCTTACTGCAAGTCCTGCAAGAAGAAACATTTAGGAAGATGTTCCAACTACTGCAACTTCTGCAAAATACCGAGACACAAGGAAGAAGACTGCAGGAAGAAACCCAGTAATGGAATATGTTTCAATTGTGGAGAAAAGGGAGATATCAAACCGAATTGTTCGAAACGAGCTCTAGCCATGAACAACAAGACTACTAAGAATGCTAGAGCATTTGTTCTGACAGCTGAAGAAGCCAAAATGATTCCGGATGTGATTGCCGGTACATTTTTAGTTAATGATGTTTTTGCTAAAGTATTATTTGACTCTGGTGCGAACCAAAGTTTTATAAATACTTCATTTTGCAAAATTCTTAATCAACCATTAACTAAACTTCAACAAGAGTGTCTAGTAGAAACGGCAAATGGAGAATCCATTAAGATCACTGAAATCTTGCAGTGAGCAAGAATAGAAATTCTAAACCATAATTTTATTGCTAACCTTTACACAATGAATCTGGTTGGATTTGATATTGTATTAGGAATGGATTGGTTAGTAACCAATAAAGCCAGTATTCTATGTGATCAAAAGTCAATACAAGTAAATTCACCAAAAGGTGAAAAGATCACAATTAAAGGAGATAAGCCAACTAGATCTACAAAATTTATCTCTGTGATGAAAACATCAAGTTATGCAAGAAAAGGGTCACTAGTGTATATGATTTCCATAATCATTAACACTAAAGGAAAAGAATTAAAAGATATTCCCGTAGTATCTCAATTCTCAGATGTTTTTCCCGAAGAGCTACCCGGACTACCGCCAGATAAAGAGGTTGAATTCAGAATTCACCTACTACCAGGGACAACACCGATTGCCAAGGCACCTTACCGTTTAGCAGCAGCAGAGATGCAAGAACTGAAGAAGCAATTGGACGAACTTCTAGAGAAAGGTTTCATACAACCAAGTTCATCACCATGGGAGCACCAATCTTGTTTGTCAAGAAGAAAGACGGATCAATGCGTATGTGCATTGATTACCCAGAATTGAATAAAGTCACGATTAAAAATCGGTACCCATTACCGAGAATCGATGATCTATTTGATCAACTGTAAGGAGCTCGATTCTTTTCTAAGATCGATTTACGCTCAGGATATCATCAACTGAAAGCACAGGAGGAGGACATTCCTAAAACTGCCTTCAGAACAAGGTATGGCCATTATGAATTTACAGTCATGCCATTTGGTTTAACCAATGCCCCAGCTGTATTTATGGACATGATGAACAGAATATGTAAACCATATCTGGATAAATTCATAATTGTCTTTATAGATGATATTCTCATTTACTCTAAGAGTAAAGAGGAACATGCAGCGCATCTGCATGCACTTCTTACATTATTGAGAAAGGAAAAGTTTTATGCTAAATTTTCAAAATGCGAATTTTGGTTACAAGAAGTACAATTCCTTAGACATTTAGTTAATCATGAAGGAATTCATGTGGATCCCACAAAGATCGAGGCAATTACTAAATGGAAAGTCCCTGAATCACCAACGGAGGTAAGAAGTTTTCTTGGACTGGCAGGTTATTATAGACGATTTATTCGAGATTTCTCTAGAATAGCCATTCCTTTAACAAAACTGACCTGTAAATCAGTTAAGTTTGAATGGGGACCAAAACAGGAAGAAGCCTTTAAAGTCCTTAAGCAAAAATTAACCAACGCACCCATACTAGCGTTACCAGAAGGAGCTGAAGACTTTGTAAATTATTGTGACGCTTCTAAGTTAGGTTATGGATGTGTGTTGATGCAACGTCAAAAGGTTATCGCCTATGCCACTAGACAACTTAAGGATCATGAATAGAATTATACAACCCATGATTTAGAATTAGGAGCCATAAATTTTTGCCCTTAAAATTTGGAGACACTATCTTTACGGTAGTAAGTTTACCATTTTCACCAATCATAAGAGTTTAAGATATGTTTTCAGGCAAAAAGAGTTAAATATGAGACAGAGACGCTGGATGGAAATTCTTAGTGATTTTGATTGTAGTATCCAATATCATGCAGGAAAAGCTAATGTAGTAGCTGATGCTTTAAGTCAAAAGTATCATGAAAAGCCAAGAAAAGTACGTTCTCTCAAATTAAATCTGCAGATAGATTTAAATGAGCAAATTAGAGAAATACAAGAATCAGTAATCAAGAACGATACTGAGAAATTAAAAGGAATAATTTAGGAATTAGAACAAGGAACAGATGGAATTTGGAGATTCCATAAGAAAAGAATTTGGATACCAAAACAAGGAAACCTACGCCACCGAATGTTAGAGGAAGCCCATAAGTCTAAGTATACGATGCATCCTGGTAATGATAAGATGTATCAAGTCTTAAGAAAAAATTTCTGGTGGATAGGAATGAAAAAGGATATAGCAGCCTATGTTGCCAAGTGTCTAACCTGTTCACAAGTTAAAGCTGAACATCAGAAACCCTCAGGTTTATTGCAGCAATTAGAAATGCCTATATGGAAATGGGAATTAATAACAATGGATTTTGTTACCAAATTACCCAAGACGCGAAAAGGTAATGATACAATCTGGGTGATTGTAGACATATTAACCAAGTCTGCTCATTTCTTACCAATGAAGGAAACTTTTAGTATGGAACAATTAGCCAAGTTATATGTAAATGAAATAGTTTCATTACATGGAATTCCTTTATCTATTGTTTCTGATAGAGATAACCGTTTTACTTCTCATTTTTGGACCAGTTTCCAAAAAGCAATGGGAACCAAGTTAAATCTAAGCACAACTTATCATCCTCAAACAGATGGTCAAAGCGAGAGGACAATTCAGACAATGGAAGATATGCTTACAGCTTGTGTAATTGATTTCAGAGGAAATTGGGACGTTCATTTACCATTAATAGGATTTTCCTACAATAACATATATCATACCAGTATCAATGCTGCTCCATTTGAAGCACTTTATGGGCGTAAGTGTCGAACCCCATTATGTTGGGCAGAAGTTGGAGAAAAGCAACTGTCTGGACCAGAGATAGTACAAGAAACAACAAACAAGATTATTCAAGTCAAGGAAAGACTAAAAGCAGCACGCGAGCGTCAAAAGAGTTTTGCTGATAACAGGCGAAAACCATTGGAATTTCAAGTAGGAGATAAGGTATTATTAAAAGTTTTGCCATGGAAAGGTGTAACAACCCGCTTTTTGGAGAGTCAAAGTACAAGTCAAAGTCAAAGGATTGCTTATTGCGATCTGTCACTCCTTGCTTAACTAATGATTGTACGTTTTGACTTGTAATCGAATCTGTTTATTTTATCGCTTTAGTTGTATTATGTGGAGTATCTATTAATAATCGAGGTTTAATCGATGTTTAATCGTTAATCGACTTATCGCTAATCGCATTCACAACCCGAATTATGTGTTCTAGATGTTGTTTTACGTGTGTGTGCTATTATGTGTTACTTGTGCATGTTATGTTTATGTTGAGATGTTTAATCGCAATCGCAATTCTATCGCATCGCAATCAAATCGCAAACGCTAAACGCAAGTTATTTATAGTGATTGTATGTTAGATATAGTAGATAGATTATTTGTGTAACTAATGAGTAATACTATCGCATCACTCGCTCGAATCGCATCACAACGCTCAACCCGCAAAACGAAACACCAAAACTCAACTCGTCGGAGCCACTAGACTGAATGGCCGATCGATCGAATGGCCATCCGATTGGATTGCCATCCGATCGGTGCACCATCCGACCCTTACCCCTCATTTCTATTTTTGGCAACCTATAAATACCCCTCTTGTCACATCACAAGTGATGTGACAGCTCCTCCTCACTGGACCAGCACACTCAAGCCTTCTTTCTCTCGATTTCTCGCGATTCTTATAAGTTTTCAACTCAAATCTTGTACTTCTATGATCCACACACACATCTTCATCATTTTCACCTTTGAATCTTAACTTTTAACCGTGAAATCAACGGATTTGAGGTGTTCTAGGGTGATGTCATCATGGAGTTCTTATGAACTTCAAGTTTTGGCCTCATTCCACCAACAACAACTCAGATCTGATGGATTTCCACATGATTTAACAACGATTTCGCATAGATCTAAACATTTTCAAAGTTAAGAGGATTGAAAGAAGCCTTTCCAACTTTCTTTCAACTCTTTTACACTCAATGCACTCAAAACCGATAGATTCGAAGCTCATTCATGCCTTCTACTCTTCTCTAGTGAT